>JAGDQO010000356.1:362500-815070 GCA_018342035.1 Solanum appendiculatum
AAGACTGTATATTGAACTAGGAGACAAATGCAAAGATAAGAAATTGTACCGCAAGCTCGCGAAGGTGAGAGAGAGGAAGGACCAAGACTTGGATCAAGTAAACTGCATCAAGGATGAAGAAGAAAGGTATTGGCAAAGGAAACCCTCATTATTAGAATCTTTTTAAAATTATGTTTTCTTAATTTCTTTCAAAAAAAATAGGTGGCGATTGCGTTTAAGTATGATTTACTGAATTGTAAAAATATTTTCGACATTTAAAGCAATTTTTGCAAAGAAGTAATATCACGACACTTAACATAACTCCAAGCTTAAGGAAATTATAATTTCAGTAAATAAATTTAAGTAATATAACAAAACACAGTAAACAATTCAGAACAGTGACTAGGAAATGAAAATGACAAAGGGTAACACCCTCAATTAAATGTGTTATAATCAAAGGGATATGCTCCTCAATTAATTTTTTTTCCATATGTATGTAAAAGTTCACTAAATTCATGTGAGACCCAATGGTTTGAATATTTTAACAAGGCAGACTCGGCTACTTAGAATACTCAAAAATACATATTAAATTCGACTTTGAAATCGATTGAAAGTTCTAAACAAGCCTTAGAGCAATCACTCTTCATTTTACATAGAGAGAAGAAAATATATTTGTGAACAGAAACTCATGATACACAATTTCATCTCATTCGTGCTTGATAGCTTACTAGGTTCGGAAGAAACGAATAACTAGACCAAACCAAAATATGAGAAAATAAAGAAGACTTAAATAGGAACTAATATCGAAATGGAACAAAGGATCAGACGAAGTTGCTATGATAGTTGTTGCAGCTACTTCATCAGTTGTTTAAATTGCTGCACCAGTTTCAACAATTATTTGAGTTTCTACATCAATGGTTGAAAATTGAAATTGTTATAGCAACTTTGACAGTTATTTAAATTTTTGGCAGAAAATGAGGTGAACGAGGAGGTGTTGAAGGATTTAGTGATTGTGACAAAGGAGAAGATGGTGGTGTTGGTGGCGAGGATGGACGAGGAGGTGATGATTGATGTGGCTTTGGTGATGGAGTAGGAGGTGATGATCATTGTAGTCGTGGTAATGGTGGTGGTGGAGGATGAAAAGATGGTGTGATGGTAATGACAGAGAAGTAGGAGAAAAAGGAGATAGTGATGGTGATAGTAGCGGAGAAGAAGGTGATGGCGCCAGCGGTAGAAGTAGTGGGGAGGGGGAGGGTGGGGTGGGGTGAGGAGGGGAGGGCTTTTGTATAAATAATAAAACTTGAGGGGTCTTAAAATTAATGTCATTAATACTAGTCTTAAAATTGTCACCTCTATTCAATAATTAAAACTTGTATCACTTTTTGTTAGTTTTAAAACTCTTTTGTCACCTTTAATCACTTTTCCGAGTGAATTCCGTAGATAGTCGCCCATATTTGGAAAATTATCTTATAATATCACTTTTATTTTTTTAGGACCACGATATCACCCAACTATTTATATTTTCCTCAAAATATACTTGTCACAATAAAAATACCATTCTCTCGTAATGAAATGTCATGTCACATTTTTCAAAATTATTTTTAACAAAAAAAATTTGAAGTCTTTTAAATTATCCATATCCTATATGGTAAAAGTTGATTATAGAAGCAATAATTTTCCACCCCAGTTCTTTATGGTTCTCGGGGCAAAATCTGTTAGTTCCTGTATTTAGATTAATAAAACAGAAACAGAAAAAGATGAAAAGGAAAAAACAGAAAATAAATAATCCGAGTCCACATAACCCACTGTGTATCCTTAAGAAATTTAATCCCCTCAAGTACCCGAGGTTGTAGATTAATTTCTCCCAAGATAAAACGGATTAGCCTATTAAAGAAGTAGCGGTACCTCAAACTTCAATAACTTCAACGAACTCAAAAATCAGCAACGAGATCACACACACAAACTCAGTCGATCGACAATTTTATTTGTAAGAAAATGATGCAGAAGAGAGAAAAAATTTCAGTGTCGAAAAATGAGAGAAATCCTCTCCATTTATAGCCAATCACAGGTGTGAACATACCTGTTCAGAACAGATATATCTGTTTAGAACGAATGTGTCTTTTGGGAAAAGAAGCATCTGTTCGGAAGGAACAAAAGGAACAGGTCCCTTCTGAGTGACGCGAATTTTCAAATAAATTCCGTTACTCCTAACTAATTTCATGAATGAATTAATTAATTAACTAATTAATAATTCCGAATTACTATTGAGAAAACAAAAGGAAAGGAAATTAATTAATGATTGATTAAATAAATTTTATCCAAAAATATTATCAATCAATCACATCATTTGCCAAATCCAAAGCCGAAGCCGAGTGAGCGACGACGACGGCACGAGGGGGCTTCCTCTACTTGACCCATCAAGAGTTAAAGGGAGTGTTTCCTAATATAAAGATAAACTTTTTCCTTTCTTCTACCAATATGGGAGAAATGACTTTTCACTTGAAATGAATTTTCATTTTCCCTCCAAATTGGTTCTCCCACATTTCTCAATTTCTCATTCATTGTTATTTCCCATTCACACCTTACTTAAACCCAACAATCCCCCACCACATGAATGGGGAATGGCTATTGTTAAAACATATGCATGAAAAAACTTGTGTGTCTCGTAAGTAAGGATTAATTGCATCTAGATAAGTAGGTTTCCCTTTGAACTTTCTGTAGTGAACATATATCGGATATACTCGATCAATCGATAGATTTGATATCTTTGAACCTTCGAGCTTTGTTTTATACCTAGAAAACATAAGTCACACAATCAACACTTGAACTTTTCTTGGTTCTCATAGTTTTGTTCATTTCATCCATGAACACGTCTTGGTTTATAAGTGCGTAGAGAATTGGTCTTACCGGATTCTCTTTGAAACAGCTTACACTTCACACTTACATAGGTGATTTTTAAATGTGTTATCCCGTAGATATACCATTTGATATACCCTGTATCAAACTTAGAAACCATTAAAAGGTCCTAATGCCTTTATCCTGCTTACTGAACATTGTCTCATCATGAGAATGGACCATAAAAATAATCTTTCGACAATGTTGAACCGTCATCTATGACTTTGTTTGATCTCCTTAAACCTAGATCTTGGGATCTCCAGTCTTCTAGGTAGAGTTACCGCCACGATGACTTTTCCTCGGCCATAGTCCCATTCCCGTCGATGATCTTTCAACTCCTTCTCTAGTTAGGCCTTTTGTAAGTGGATCCGACACATTATCCTTTGACTTCACATAGTCAACTGTGATAGTTCCACTAGAGAGTAGTTGTCTAACAGTGTTATGTCTCCATCATATGTGATGAGACTTACCATTATACATAACGCTTCCAGCCCTTCCTATTGCAGCTTGACTATCACAATGTATGCATATAGGGGCCATAGGTTTGGGCCAAAATGAAATATCTTCTAAGAAATTTCGGAGCCATTCAGCTTCGTCACCTGCCTTGTCTAAGGCTATGAATTTTGACTCCATTGTAGAGCGAGCAATACATGTTTGTTTGGATAATTTCCAAGAAATTGCTCCTCCACCATTAGTGAAAACATATCCACTCGTGGATTTAGTTTCATTTGACCCAGTAATCCAATTTGCATCACTATATCCTTCAACAACTGTTGTATATTTGTGGTAATGCAAAGCATAGTTTTGAGTATCATCTAAGTACCCCAAAACCCTTTTCATTGCCATCCAATGATTTTGATTGGGATTGCTTGTGTATCGACTCAGCTTACTTATAGCGCAGGCTATGTCTGGTCGTGTACAGTTCATGATGTACATCAAACTTCCCAATACTTTGGCATACTCCTATTGAGACTGACTTTCACCTTTATTCTTAGCAAGATCAAGGTTCACACCAATTGGTGTCTTCGCCCTTTTGAAATTCAAGTACTTAAAATTTTCAAGTACCTTTCGAATATAATGAGATTGAGACAATGCTAGACCGTGAAGAGTTTTAAGAATCTTAATTCCCAATATCAAATCGGTAACTCCTAGGTCTTTCATATCAAACTTACTAGCGAGCATATGCTTAGTAGCTTTTACATTAGCAATGTCATTGCTCATTATCAGCATGTCATCCACATATAGGCATACAATGACCTCTTGATTTGGAGCGTCTTTAATGTAACACATTTATCACATTCATTGATCTTAAATCCATTTGCCAACATGGTTTGATCAAACTTTGCATGCCATTATTTTGGTGCTTGTTTTAGTCCATGGAGTGACTTAACAAGTTTGCACACTTTCTTTTCTTTACCAGGAACTACAAAGCCCTCGGGCTGTTCCATGTAAATTTCTTCCTCCAACTCTCCATTCAAAAAGGCAGTTTTTACATCCATTTGATGGATTTCAAGACCGTATACTGCAGCTAGTGCAATTAGCATCCGAATTGATGTAATCCTAGTCACTGGCGAGTATGTGTCAAAATAATCAAGACCTTATTTCTGTCTAAAGCCTTTGACGACAAGTCTTGCTTTGTATTTGTCAATAGTTCCATCAGCTTTCATTTTCCTTTTGTAAATCCATTTCGAACCCAAAGGTTTGTTTCCTGGAGGAAGATCAACCAACTCCCAAGTATGGTTGCTTAAGATTGAATCAATCTCACTATTGACAACCTCTTTCCAAAAGGTTGAGTCTGTAGACAACATAGCTTCCTTGAATGTTTGAGGCTCATTTTCAAGAAGGAATGTTACAAAATCATATCCAAATGAAGTGATGTCCTTTGACGTTTACTACGTCTTGGACTCTCTTTATTAGGCACATTCTCCTTTGGTTCTGCTCGAAGTCGTTTAGACTATTCACTAGACCACTCGATTCTAGTTTTATATGGATAGATGTGCTCAAAGAATTTAGCGTTATCTGATTCTATTACCGTATTGTCATGAATATCCGGATGCTCAGAATTATGAACCAAAAATTGGCATGCCTTACTGTTTGTGGCATATCCAATAAAAACACAGTCCATAGTTTTAGGTCCTATTTTGACCCTCTTAGGTATAGGAACTTGGACTTTGGCAAGACACCCCCATACTTTGAAATATTTCAAGTTGAGTTTTCTACCTTTCCATTTCTCATATGGAATAACATGTGTCTTGCTGTGGGGCACTCTATTGAGTATCCAATTTGCTGTAAGGATAGCTTTCCCCCACAAGTTTTGCGGTAAACCTGAACTTATAAGTAAGACATTTATCATTTCCTTTAAAGTTTGATTTTTCCTTTCCGCAATTCCATTAGATTGAGGTGAGTATGGAGCAATAGTTTGATGGATAATTCCATTTTCCAAACATATCTCTACAAACGGAGATTCATATTCTCCACCTCTATCACTTTTAATCATCTTTATCTTTTTATCCAACTGATTTTCAACTTCAGTTTTGTATTGCCTAAACGCTTCTATTGCTTCATCCTTACCATTTAGCAAATAGACATAACCGTATCTAGTGCAATCGTCAATAAAAGTTATGAAATACTTTTTCCCACCACGAGACGGTGTTGACTTCATGTCACAAATGTCAGTGTGAATCAATTCTAAGGGGTATGAATTTATTTCAACAGATTTATAAGGATGCTGAGCATACTTAGATTCAACACATACTTGACATTTTGATTTATTGCACTCAAAGTTGGGAAAAACATTTAAGTTAATCAGTTTGCGCAAGGTTTTGTAATTGACATGTCCCAAACGTTCATGCCATAAATAGTTTGACTCAAGCAAGTAAGAAGAAGTAGAATCTTTATTCATATCAACTGCAATTACATTGAGTTTGAAGAGGCCCTCAGTAAGGTAACCTTTTCCTACATACATTTCATTCTTACTCACTACTACTTTATCAGAAACAAATACACACTTGAATCCGTTCTTGGTCAAAACTGGTATAGAAACTACGTTCTTTCGCAGTTCTGGAACATACAAGACTCTATTTAAAGTCACCACCTTGCATGAGGTCATCTTCAAGTAAATCTTGCCAGTTCCTTCAACTTTCGCAGCAACGGAGTTCGCCATGAACAACTTCTCGTCCGCTGGGGCTGGAGCCTATGATGCAAATAATTCTTTGTTGGCACACACATGACACGAGGCATCTAAATCTATCCACCATTCTCTTGGAATTTCAACCAAGTTGCATTCTGAAAGCATCGCACAAAGATCATTTTTGGATTCAGCCAAATTTGCTTGATCCTTCTTCTTATCCTTCTTAGGGGCTCAACATTTAGTAGCCCTGTGACCACGTTTGCCACAATTGAAGCAGTTTCCTGTAAACTTCTTCTTAGGAGGATTGCTTTTCGGTCCAGATGCTTTCTTTCTTTTCCTTGACTTTGTGGGATATTCTTCAACAATATTTGCTCCAGGTATTGCTGAATCACCACGTGATCTCTTTTCTGCGGCCTTGTTATCTTCTTCAACTCTCAGCCTTATGATGAGATCTTCAACAGCCATCTCCTTGTGCTTATGTTTCAAGTAATTTTTGAAGTCCTTCCACAACGGTGGTAACTTCTCAATAATGGCCGCCACTTGAAACGCATCATTCACAACCAATCCTACATTAACGATTATGTGAGTATTAAGAGCAAACTTAATATGTTCAACACAGGTATTATATAAAACTTTACCTTCGGCAAGGAGATCATGGATTATAACGTGCAACTCCTGAACTTGAGTGACAACAGTCTTACTGTCTATCATCTTATAGTCCAGAAACTTTGCCACAATGAACTTCTTCATTCCGGCATCCTCTGTTTTGTACTTTTTCTCCAAAGCGTCTCACAGTTCTTTGGATGTCTTCATATTGTTGTACACATTGTACAGATCATCCTACAGGCTACTCAGAATATAGTTTTTACACAAAAAGTCCGAGTGTTTCAATGCTTCTGTTACCAAGAATCGTTCTTCATCTGACGTTTCATCTGACATAATAGGAACATTCTCATTAATTAACCTTTGCAGACTCAGCGTCGTCAAATAGAAGAACATCTTCTGCTGCCATCTTTTAAAATTAGTCCCAGAGAACTTTGCAGATTTCTCTGCTGGTGCAATAGCAGCAGTTGAACGATTGGGTGCAACCGATGTTGTTGCAACACTTGTTGTTCCAACGTTAACTTGACTTGAATTAGTCATTTTTCTGTCACAAATTGCAGACACTTTAGTATATGAAATACTAACAGTAAAGATTAAATCTTTATTCAACTTGTTTCTGATTTAACGATGAAGTTCTAATTTTCTTCTAATTGTTAATCGAATGAATTCTTAAATTCAAATAGAATAGAAACCCCAAAAGGTTTTAATCTCTAGAAACCTCAAATACAGAAAAAATTCTACAAAATAAATTTCTTAAGAATTTATATAAAACCAAAAATACAGAAAAAATAATTAAAGTGCACATCTTAGTCTTTATGCACAAAACAATTTTTCTCATTGAAAAGAAAACCTGAAGAGGTGCAATGCTTGAATGCACTTGGGAAGAAAATAAAAATAATTTTACCCATCCAAGGAAAACTTACTACAGAAAATATACTCAAACATATTATAGTAATACTAGTTCATCCCAAATCTCTTTTATCATATGATGAAATAATTATTTTTCTCTTCTTTTTTTTCCCAACAAAAAGAACACAGAAAATAAAAGTAATTTCCTTACCACAGAAAATCAAGGTGAAAGTTCTTAAGCTTGTTAGTTCCTGTATTCAGGTTAGTAAAACAGAAACAGAAAAAGATGAAAAAGAAAAACAGAAAATAAATAATCCGAGTCCACAGAACCCACTGTGTATCCTTAAGAAATTTAATCCCCTCAATTACCCGAGATTGTAGATTAATTTCTCCAAAGATAAAACGGATTAACCTATTAAAGAAGTAGCGGTACCTCAAAATTCAATAACTTCAGCGAACTCAAAAATCAGCAACGAGATCACACACACAGACTAAGTCGATCGACAATTTTATTTGTAAGAAAATGATGCAGAAGAGAGAAAAATTTTCAGTGTCGAAAAATGAGAGAAATCCTCTCCTTTTATAGCCAATCACAAGTGGGAACATACATGTTTAGATGTATATATCTGTTCAGAATGGATGTGTCTTTTGGGAAAAGAAGCGTCTGTTCAGAAGGAACATAAGGAACAAGTTCCTTCTGAGTGACGTGATTTTTCAAATAAATTCCGTTACTCCAAACTAATTTCGTGAATTAATTAATTAAATAACTAATTAATAATTCCGAATTACTATTGAGAAAACAAAAGGAAAGGAAATTAATTAATGATTGATTAAATAAATTTTATCCAAAAATACTATCAATCAATCCAAATCCGAAGCCGAGCGACGACGCGAGGGGGCATCCTCTACTTGACCCTTTAAGAGCTAAAGGAAGTGTTTCCTAATATAACGACAAACTTTTTCCTTTCTTCTACTAATATGGTAGAAATGACTTTTCATTTGAAATGAATTTTCATTTTCCCTCCAAATTGGTTCCCCCACATTTCTCAATTTCTCATTCATTCTTATTTCCCATTTACACCTTGCTTAAACCAAATAAAATTCACCATGGATTCCTCCGGTTCATCGAGGAAAAATGCGGGTTCCTCCATTTTTTCGAGGAATAAATTAATGGATTTGCGGAAGGAATTGTTCCCTGAACTCGTTTGATCTCGATTAAAGAGATCACTATGAGGTAAAATTAAAATTTTCTTCTGATTCTTTTAGTTTTGAAGTGTAAACTATGAAATAATTTGAATACTCAACCTGGCATTGGAGTAATATTTTTAAAATTTAGAATTTTTTTTTGTTTGCTTGTTTTTGAATCTGATGGTTCTTACTATTTGAATCTATCTTATCTTATCTTTTTAACACATGTTTATAGCTTGTGTAAAAATCAATTTTTTACAATGAATAACAAGAAACCCATGAAGAAGAATTAAGTAAATAAAATTCACAAATCTGTAGTCACACACTAATTTGGAAGTGCAGCATTGTGTAGTGTTTGAATTATAAAATATTGACTTATTGTTAAAAAAAAAGTAGAAATAATGTGACATGACATTTCATTAAGAAAGAGAAGGATATTTTTATTGTGTCGAATAGGAGTGTGCGTCGATCGGGTCGGTTTAATGTATTATCAATTCGATTTATCTCTTTTTGATTTTCAAATATGCTAAACCAATAACAAAATCAATAAGATATTTTTTATCGATTTTCGGTTTATCGATATCGATCTTAACGGTTCGATTTTTTATTTAACCAATAAAAAAACAATCATAATATAAATATATGACTTCTCCAACAATTTGACGTGACATGACAATAACGTAACTTTACAGAATGTTCATAAAATAGAAAGACAATACATAAATGTGCCCTTTAACTCAGCATCAGCTGACATTTCCAACTTTGAGTGTGCACAAGTAGACATTTCAACTATCAAAAAGTTAAACACATAGGCACATGCATCCTATGTGGCATAATACACGTATGATGTCATGTCGGACACATAATTGCCCCATAGAACGCCACATAGGATACACGTGTCTTCTTGTTCAACTTTGAAAAGTCTAAGTGTCTACTTGTGCATAGGGGTGTACAAAATCAAATAAAAAACCGAACCAAATCGCAAATCGAGTCAAACCGAAAAAAACCCCGACTAAAGGTTTGATTTGACTTGGTTTGGTATTGGAAAAAAAAACCTCACTATACTTGGGTTGGTTTGGTTTTAATTAAAAAAAGTCAACCTGAGACCAAACCAACCCGACATTATATATATAATTTTTAAAATTTATTTTATACATAAAAATATTTACTTTGATGTAATTTCTAAATATTACTTATACGTTTTCATAATTTTTATCTTTTAACATATTTTTTCAAGTTTTTTGAGATTAAGAATTTTGAATGATCCAATAAAGGTTATAGTCCATACATATTAGTAACTCTAATACAGCTCAATTCAAAATCAAATCAATACTAATGCTAACAAAAAAAAGTAATTCAACACTAAGAATGACAATAATGTTGAATATTTATTCTTTAGTTTTACATTGGTGTAGACATTTAAAATACATAACCTAATTTTAATTTTTCCTTAATGCTTAATCATGTAATCAATACTTATTAGACTTATTTTAGCATGATTTAGTACTTTTAAATTATGATCATTTTCATTATGACTTATCTATTTGCAATATTTATTTTATACGATTTCATTATTATTTTTATTGAATATTTTAGTGTCATCATTCATCTCATATTTTGTGTTATTTTCTTAAAAAACACCTTAGATAGTTATATTTTGGTTGGACTAAAGAAATATTTAGAGCACAAGTTAATTATATGTTTGTGTGAATACTTTACCGAAAAATCCAAAAAATCTGAAAAAAATTCAAAGTTTATTAGTTTGGTTTGATTTAAAAATTTAAAAATTTGACACAAATTGTTTGGTTTGATATTTGAAACCCCGAACCAACCCGAGGTTGAAAAATCTAAAAAAACCCGAGTTTTATTAGTTTGATATTTGAACCAACCCGGTCATGTATACCCCTGTATGCACACCCAAAGTTGAAGGGCATAGATGTCAATTGAAGCCAAGTGAAGGAGCACATTTATGTATTAACAAAGTACTAACAAGAAAAGAACTATTCAAGTGCAACACAAATTAAATATTAAAAAATCAAAATTGAACCAATATCTTGATAATTTTTTTTTCATAAAATCATTAAAAACCCGTTAATTCAATAACAATAAACCAATAGGCTTTTTTCAATTCAATTTATTGATCGGTTTGATTTTTACACACCCCTCGTGTCAAGTATAGTTTGAGGAAAATATGAATAGTTAAGTAATATTATAATCTTAAAAAAAAAGGTGATATTATAAAGCAAATCAATATATATATATATAATAATAATAATAATCTCTTTAATTCATATCTATTCAATTATATAAATTAAAATCTTAATTAATTTAGTAATGTCTATAACTCCTAACCTTTCATATTCATAACCTTCAAATTATTTAATATACAAATTTGTAACTCCTTAAAATCACACTTATAAAAACCTATTTTGAGACATGTATGATGATTATTTTATTTTCATTTTTCTTATTCTTCATCTTTTGTCTCTTTGGTTGGTTAATTTTTTGTCTTCTTATATATATATACTAGATTGGGCAGCACGGGCACAACATAATTGATTTTAGTGTCGTCTTTTTCACCGTAACAATACAGCCTAAGCAATTAATTAACTATATGAATAGAACACGATACTTTTATGTACATGATACTATATACTTGCAAAATTAAAGATTACCAAACTATGATACTAATTTATCACCCAAATCAAAATTATGGGTCAAATGAATTTCAAGGATTAGCTATTGATCCACCAAGTCAGTGGACTAAAAATCCAACATGCAGCTCAAAGGATTGAACTATTATGAATACATACTCTAAAGAATCGTGCATTCTAATGCCATTTTTCTTCCATATCCAAGAAATTGGAGCATGTATATTGAGAGATTAATAAATGAATAGCTCTACTATTAGACACATAAATATATTTTCAATTGTACAATCACAAATATCAAGTTTAGGTGATCAAATTCATGTGCACTTCCATGGTGGAGAGATGTAGTTGATGTGCGCTACCAAAAGATATATCCCTTTCAATATAGTTTTGCTTCTTTTGCTCTTGACTACCTTCTTTGTACCACTGCAACAAAAGAAGAAAATGGCAAAGAGGTAAAATGTAAGGCAATTTTACCTCTCCCGATAACTTAGGAAGTTCACCAAGAATTGATGCCAACAAAGAAGACTTTTCTGATCCAACCATCCCAAAAATTGTAGCAAGTTCCCCCTTTCGAATTTCAACATTTATGTCTTTCAGAACAATTTGATCACCATCATCTTCCCATGAAAACATCCCATCTTTAACCTCCACTGCAATCCTGTATCCATCTACCAACAGATACAATGGCTTGTGAAGTTGACATAAGGTACTGGAGGAAGGTTTTGATAGGATCCTGTAAAATTCTGAAAACTGTTGTTGCTGTGAATAGTGTAGCAGCATCTAAAGGATTTTTGAAAAAGATTGTAGATCCAAACGTAAATGCTGATATGACATGCGACATACTCCACAGTGCTAATAAGTTACAAGAAAGCAAGTACATGAACTTACTAAGCCATTGGAATTCCTCATTACGTAAAGATTGAATTTTTTCTTTGAAATGTTCTTCCCATGCCTGAAACTTGATGACACGCACGTTGCCTAACAGTTCATTTATTGCCTTCATCCTTGAATCGCGTTTCATCATCAAGTGAAATTGGTACTGATTGCTTTTTCTAGTCATCAAGAGTGTACTGATCAAAGTTGCAACTATTAAAATAAGTGCAGCGAAAATCGAAACACCCATGTAATAATACAAGAGAAGTAATGAAGTTTCAATTTGTAATGGCATCATCCATAGAGAATGCAGCTGTCGAACTTTTTCTTGTGAAAGATCACCTTGGAATGATTCTAAGCAGCCTTCAAACACCAAGAAAGAATATAATTACATGTTTGAAAAACTTCAAAAGACAAAGAAGAAGCACAAAAAGGACTCGAAGTTGGGACATTTGGACTCGAAACATATGTGAACACATGTAACAACAAATAACTTATGTCAGGCAGGTGAATAATTTCTTCAACTAATAATGAACTAAACATATCAGTTGGCTCATCCCGTTCTACTTTTACAACATGTAAGAGCTATGAGATAATTCTTAATTCTTAAAAAGACTCTCCAGACTCCAACTTTTATATTTATCATTTAAATCTCTTTTAAGTATTGTCTGCAATGAATCTCTGCCAAATCATGCCCAACATAAATATATACTTCACATGTTTCAAAAAAGATAAATGATTAGGACCACTTCTAATTTATAGTCCATGTTCATAAAGTTCTCATTTCCTTTTCTCCTCTTCCTCCATTTCAGAATCCAGAAAACAAAGCAAGTGGAGGGAGTTAAATGTCACTCTCATCCATAAATCTAAATGATAGAGCTTTAAAAAAAATAGTAATGGTTCAAAAGAAATTATTATCTACTCAGATTACGTGAGCAACTTCCAATACTAATCATATCTCATTTATTGAGTTATCCAGCAAATAATTTCATTATCTCATTAACTGAACTTATCCAGCCATTTCATCGTCCGTGATTTTCTTTTTGGTGTCCAGCATTATTGGAGTAGCAGATATGTTGGCTCTACGCATAAACATGAAACAGTCCCTAGAAAATCAGGCCTTATTCCATGTTTTCTCACGATAATGAAGTATACTCATAAGAGCAAGTTCCTTATTAAAAAGGGAACAAATAAAAGCAAATTTCTTGTTAGTTATATAATTTTCATTGCCATATCTCCTCATTGTACAATGTCCATAATATAAATCCATCCCAGCTACTATGCATGATAAACTGACTAGTGTTTAGTAAGATCCAAAAAGTATTAAGCACTAAACCTATTAGATGTAGGTTGCACTTCATCACTTGAGAATTTGAATGAGTAAAGTTTCAGTTTTTAATACAACAACAACCAACCTAGTGTAATCCCATAAGTGGGGTCTGGGGAGGGTGGTATATACGCAACTTTACCACTACAACCTTGTGAAGGCAAAGAAGTTGTCTCTGGTAGACCCACGGCTCAAGTAAAGCATAACAAACAATAAGTACGTAACATAAAAATATTGGAGAAGAGAACAATAGCAACAACAAATAATACATAATTCAAAATTGAAGTAGCAATCTTCACTGTCAAATACTCTATTGAGCTGTTCAAAATTAAAATGCCAATATTCATAGTCTGATACTTTTACAACATTAACAAATTTTCGAAGAACAACAGCAATCAAATCAATCTACACCTCAATCCTATACTAATTAGGGCTGTACTCTTTCCACTATTTGGACCAATTTCATTCCAATACTAAATAATTTATCCTCTAAAAGGCAAATTACACAAGGAAGTGCAGATACAAAATGTAACTCCAATACTAACCTCATCTCCCCACGAACGATATCTTTCTCTGAGAGGCCTGAGACCCATTACTGGGCAAATCCCTCCAAGGATGAACCATAAACTAAAAAAAACTCTACACAAAACTCCATAATTTCTCAGAAATGGAACATATTCTCACAATTTTTCCGGAAATATGAAAAGTCCAATCCTCACCTCGCAATATGACTCGTCAATAACACCATCAGCCAGCTTCATTACAGTGGTCATTTTTTTTATTCTCACTGAAAGAAGAGGGGAAAAATGTGTCAAGAGAAGAAAAATAGAAGCAAGAAAACTAATACTGTTATTCAATTATTTCAGACATTTTATCAAACATCATCTGTGCTGATAATCATGTACAAATATAACATGCATATTAAAACAGTAATTCAAAATAAATATCCACAGAAATTCCAGAGAATCAAGATTTATCAATGGAGTGTATAAATCCCCATCCCCATTCGTATAACATGAATGAGTTTGACTGAAAATGTTGGTAGAGCAGTAGGAGATAACCAATCAGACAAATCGGCAGAAAAATGCCATGAATCTATTAGCAGGGAAGTGAAGGAAATGGATGGGTATCCATTATCGGCCCTGGAGTATCAAACTGTACAGTATTTTCACCCAGAATTGAATCAAGTAAGAGAAATTCACACAAACCCAAACCGAAAACGGACAAACATTTCTGAAACCCAATTCGAAAATTGAGAAATTACAGGAAATTGGTTCTATAGAAGAAGACTTTTTAAAAATTTGTTTGCTTTGCTAATTTTTGTTTTTTATGTTCAAATCAGTTACTATAAAGTAGTTTGGAAAAAAAACAAAACTCAAAATTTGCTCTTCAAAACGGAAATTGTAAAAGCTAACCAAAATTTCGAGCCACCGACTGTGGAAACTGGCTAAAGACCTCAGATTAAGGGTTTGTGTGGTGGTTGCTGGTGATCTTTGAATGCAAGCATATAGCATTTTAGTGTTTTAATGGGTGTTCAGTGGCGTTTATGGGTGGAGACAGAAGATTGCTGGGGGTATGGG
Source organism: Solanum appendiculatum (assembly GCA_018342035.1). Lineage (NCBI taxonomy): Eukaryota > Viridiplantae > Streptophyta > Magnoliopsida > Solanales > Solanaceae > Solanum > Solanum appendiculatum. The sequence goes on from JAGDQO010000356.1 coordinate 377,579, forward strand.
GGAGAAGTGACATAAACGTGTCTGCAATATCTAACAAATGGAACACGTGTTAGCTATTGAAGGAGGGCAAAAGCATAAATTTCTCAAAATTACCAATTTGCCCCTATTTGTACTGAATTGTCCAACTCTATAGTACAATTTGAATTGCATTTTGTACAACTATTTATTGCTGTGATAGTCCCAACCTTGTTGGCTTATATATAAGAGTAATAAGAAAGTAATATAAAACTAAATAAAAAAGAAGTGATGTGGCACCAATGATTCTATTCATCTTTTTTGTGGTTTTTTTGACATTTTTTTCTAATTTTTTTATTTTATAAAATCATCTCTTTAATTCATACCTATTCAATTACATAAATTAAAATCTTAATTAATTTAGTAATGTCTATAACTCCTAACCTTTCATATTCATAACTAAGGGTGTCAAATGGGCAAGTTGGGTTGAATTGAAGATATTAAAATGGGTCGAAATAGAAATTGGGTTGGGTCCTAACCCGCCCAAGTTTACTTTGGGCTTAAATGGGTTGGGTTCAAATGGGATGAAAAGCGGGTTGGGTCTTGACCCGCCCAATTTGACCCGCTTAATCTCAATAATTTTAACATATTGATATTTAACTTTTATGACCACAATTTGAATTTTAACTCAAGATTTCTCTTTTAAAAAAAAGTTACAAATGGATAGAAAAATCCTAAAAGATATTAAATAGATAATAATTCATACATTCAATATAGAAATATACATTGCATCAATGCAAATAAAGAGTCTTAAAACGGGTTGAAATTGGAGATTGAATTGGACTAAATTGAAAATTCTCTTAAAATGGGTTAAGACTTGAATAGGTTTAACTCTCTTATTTATTAAGAAAAACTTTAAATTCCGTCATTTAATTTTCTTAATAACAAATTTATCTTTAAAGTGTTAAAGAAAAGTCAAATACATACACTGATCTCCTTTCTAACAACCTTTCTAACAATGTAAATGAGGTGTGAATTAGGATAACAAAGAGTCATATTATTTTCCCCTTTTACCATAATAAATGTGAATATATGATTAATGTGTATTAAATTTATGATTATTGAAAGTAAAAAAAAACATTTCTTTTATTTTTTCCATAATTTTTTAAAAATTATTTTTCCCACATCAAAAAACTGAGTTATTTTTTAGGAGTTATTGCTCCAATTTATTTATGATAATTACCACATTAATATTGTAATAATAGGAACAATTGTATTAATGTTGTCAAAAATTAAACTCTTGATACTTTTTCTACATCTTCAACGTGGCATACACATATTCTTTTTTTAAAATCATTTCTTCGTCGTTCTCTGATAATTTGTATACGACTAAATTATGTGTTTAATTTAATTTAATTTTTATTGTAAAAGTAAAACCTCAACGGTAGTGTTTCACTATAACAACTTAATTCTCACTTCTCGCAATGCATACTATAAGAATGAAAGTTTAAATATAAATTTTTAGTATTAATGGATCTTATGCAAAACAAATATGTACTAAATGAATGCCAATTCGAGCATCGAATATCGAAAAAATATAAAAAAATCTCTCTAACTTTTGAATTTTGTGCATAAATATATTCGAATATAATTCAAGTATTTTTTTTCTCACCATAATTTAGCACAAATATATTTTGATTTGTTTATTTTTATTATAGAGTCATTTATACAAAAAGAAAGTCATGTAATTTATGATCGAGTAGATTTAATATTGTTGGTTGAACCAATAATATTGCTATAAGAATCATTGAATTTAGATTGAAACTATGATAATTAGATTGTTACTTAACTGAAGCTTTTCATATCAACTTTTATGTTTTCATCTTTTTTATAAGCAATTTTAAATTGAAAATGCAGCATGATATTGTTTTTTTAGCAATTTTTCTGAATAGATAATATTAGAATCGTAACTTAATTTGTATTTCATTCTTTTATTATATCATTTTTTTTATCAAATAGTAACATTAATTATTTTAAAATATATTTAATATTTTGTTAACAAATACACTAGTTTTGAAATATGAGTGAATACCTAAAAAAAATTAATCTCACTTTCCCCTTATTCCTTGAAGATGCGAAAAAGCTAAAAGGATGGCGGTGGGGCATGTGCTGAATAAATGACAGATTGTTTTTCGTGTTAAAATATTCAAACACTGCATAGAAGTGTTTTATCTGTATTTGTTTTGATTGAATAAGCAAATCAATCATCAGAAATGGAGAAGAGAGAGGGCGAAGAGACAGAAAATGGAACAACCCAAGAGAAGGGTTCCATTTGTGGGTTTGACTCTCTTTATCATCTCCTTCAATCTTCTCTCAGTCCCCAACTTTTCCAGGTCAGATCCACTTTCTCAAATTTCATATATGTATATACTTGAAAATAATTTGATGAATTTTGCGAATGAAATTTGGGGAGCCAAATAGATATTGAAAAGTAGTTTGAGATTGAAGCCTAGTTATATATGTTTTGTGATTTGTCTAGCCAAATATTAACTCAAATCTCTGCAGGAAGTCAATCGCATACTACTTGGCCTAAATTGTGGAAAGAAACTTGAGTTTATTGCTCTTCCGCAGCCTGTCAAAGCACTCTCTTCTAATCACGATTTTGATCTTCAGGTGGCCACTTATATCTCTACTTCTATAGCTGCTATTTTAGGTTTGTCAAATTCTGCTTTAGTAGGAAGATTTGTACGTCAAAGGCAGCTTCCTAGGAAGAAAACCAGGCTGACCTTCTGCTGTCTACAACGTAACAGCTTAGTGTTAGCCTCATTTGCCAGGTAAACGGTAGTGTGTCAGATTTTGCTTAAAATCATTCAACTGTGTAGATTCCAGTAGTATGTAGAGTTATTTCTGTCATTACTGTCTTTGAACATGTGCATAACCTAGTCAAAAAACTTAACCTGAAAAACATTATCTATTTGGTAAAAGGTATTAGGAAAAGGGGATTATGTATACCTGATTTTCAGAATTAGCATAATTGAAAGGATAGGTAGTGATTCTTCGGTTGATCATGAGAAGAAGAAAAGTAAAAGATGGATGAGGGATATATGGAATGATTTCTGGTTAAAAATAACACAAGTGCAATCGATTCTGGGAATCTTACATTGTTTTAATTATGCTCAAGCAGTGGCGTAGCTACATTGACCCTTGGGTGGTCACTCGAACACCCTTCGTTGAAAAATTATATTGTGCGTATAGAAAATAATATTGTATCTATAGGTTAAAGACAAATTTTAAGAGATATGTACTAAAGGTTTGAGACAACCAGTGCTGGAGATATATGGCAAAATGAGAAGATTTGTGTTTACTTAACCGATTTGTAGTTACTTTGAATGAGAAATCATCTTTTCTATGGGTAGTATGCATGAGGTTGATTGGGCAGATCACAGGACAACTGCCTGGGAGAGAACAAAACCACCATTTTGGTCCATGACTAAATTTTCTCAGTTCTCACCATTATTTTTATCTTACATTGTTTAATGCATCAATTCATTTCACATAAATGCAGGCTTTTAGTTTTTCTGCTGACAAAGAGTCATTGAGAGGACCTCGGATTGTGAGGGTTGGCCTCATTCAGAATTCTATTGCTCTACCCACAACTGAACCTTTCCTGAACCAAAGGGAGGCCATCTTTCAAAAGTTAATTCCCATGATTGATGCTGCAGGTTCTTCAGGAGTCAACATTCTATGCTTGCAAGTGAGTTATGACTTGGTTTTGTATGCCTGATGAATTTATTGTCCTTTCCAAAGTTTATTCATTTTGGTATTCTCTTTTACTCCTATGCAGGAGGCATGGACGATGCCATTTGCATTTTGTACTCGCGAGAAAAAATGGTGTGAATTTGCTGAAGAGATTGATGGAGAATCAACAAAGTTTCTTCAGCCACTTGCACAAAAATATAACATGGTTATCATTAGTCCTATTCTTGAGAGGGACGTGAACCATGGAGAAACCCTATGGAACACAGCAGTAATAATTGGAAATCATGGTAACATAATAGGGAAACATCGGAAGGTAAATCCTGATAACCAAATCACAACATTTGGTATTCTCCAGGAACTAATACTTCGAAATTTGCAGAATCATATACCTAGAGTTGGGGACTTCAACGAGAGTACATATTATATGGAAGGGAACACTGGCCATCCCGTGTTTGAGACAGCGTATGGCAAGATTGCTGTTAATATATGTTATGGAAGGCACCATCCTCTGAACTGGTTAGCTTTTGGGTTAAACGGTGCAGAAATTGTTTTCAACCCATCAGCTACTGTTGGTGAACTTAGTGAACCAATGTGGCCCATAGAGGTACTATTTCCTTTATCTTTTATGCTACAACTGTACTCAGTTAGTGTTTAGCCTTAGGGATCACAGTAGTTTGAGCGGAGAGATGTTAAAACTCTAAGGAAGTATGATTAACCAATGATAACACTGTCAGTTACAAAGAATTAAATCTGAGTTTGACAAAAATTTGTAAGAAATACTCATATTGACCAATGCCTAAACTTGGGTTGTGAGATGGTATAAAGAATGATATCACCCTTTTGACGGGGCCATTGGTAAACAACATCTAGTTTCTTGACTTTTTGTTTGTTAATGTGTTGGAAACAGGCTCGCAATGCAGCAATAGCAAATAGTTATTTTGTTGGTTCAATTAACCGTGTCGGAACAGAAGTTTTCCCTAATCCCTTCACTTCAGGAGATGGAAAGCCACAACATGCAGATTTTGGGCATTTCTATGGTTCCAGTCATTTTTCTGCACCAGATGCTTCATGTACACCGTCTCTGGCCCGTCACAAGGATGGATTGTTGATATCTGACATGGATCTCAACCTTTGTCGGCAGTTGAAGGACAAGTGGGGATTTCGAATGACTGCTCGTTATGAAGTCTATGCTGATCTGCTCACTCGTTATGTGAAACAGGATTTTGAGCCACAAGTCATTTCTGATCCCTTGTTACATAAGAGTGCTTAAAGTTCTGCCTTGATCATTAAGGAAGAAAAACAGGTAAAATTGCTTTTGGACAATCTGTAAAGTATCATAAAGTTCTCATGTTCAAGAAAATGAAGTGTACGTTCAAGAACATATTTACAATAAAAAAATTGTGGAATTTGTACAAATACTGAATTTTTCCTAATTGATACTTCTACTTATTCATAATGCGATAGAGAAAATGGCCAAAAGCCCCCCTAACCTATAGCCGGATTCCCAACTACACACTCATACTTCACGGGGGTCCTATTACCCCCCCTAAAATATTTTAAAATGAGATATTAACACCCTTAAGTGGTGATGTGGCATAGCAAGTGTGTTCACTTTCTTGTAGTTGGGAATCCGGCTATATGATATGGAATCATGATATGATATCATAATATGAAATCATGAGATGAAGTTACAGTTTTGTTTAGACATGCGATATGGGATTTTTGTGTTGTATATTTTCTCATAAACATAAGAATCCCATAAGTTGTAAAACTATTAAAATAGTCCCAATTGTTTATTCAATCTTATCAAATAAACAAAAATTTATAAAATCGCATAATTAATTATTGCAAAGATTTTTGTTCTCCACTTAAGTAACTGTTTCATCTCATTTTAATTGATCAAATTTTAATTTAATAAAAAAAATTGAACATAAATTATATTGTATTAGTCTTTAATATAATCCTCCCACATAGTATGGACAATCTCATCACGTTGAATTGCATTTCTCGATCATATGACCGAGAAGACGACCCAACATTGTTACTTTGAGCCATATGTTGGCCAATATCATCTGCAACTATATTTTCATGCTCATAGACCATAGATATTTCATCACTCCTTTGGTATTCTCGCAAATAATTATGTAACACTGCATAAGCTGTGACAATTTTCACTTGTGTGTAAATATCATAATGGTTCATGCCTTGTTTCACTTGTGTGCAATTACACATTTTCAGTGCATTAATTTCGTGCTAAAATCAAACATATTGGAAGTAGTGATTATCAAACATACATCACCAATTTTGTCCCTTTTTATATTAAATTGCTTTAAACATTTTCATATGTAGCCGAAAGATAAGATTTTTTTAATTATGAAAACCAAAAAAGTATTACTCCCTCCGTTCTTATTTATATTCACCAAATCAATTCCTACTTTATCATTTATATTCACCAAATTTAAAGTAATAATAAATTTTATATTGGCGAGAATGATAAATTTTAAAAAGTAATGATGTGATTATAAATTTTATTTATATGAAATAAATGGTTAGCAGATATAAATGTGAGTTTTTTTATTAACAAAATATAAACTTGTGGGTCAATATTTGTATTTAAAAAATCTCAAATCATGATATGGAAAATCATGATTTTTGGAGAATATGAGATTTCATCTCATGATATGAAATCATGAGATGGTATTAGCATGAAATCGCATGTCCAAATGCTGATTTCATTTCACGATTTTATATCGTGATATGGTATCGCATGGCCAAACGCCTACTAAAATTTGTGCTTTAGAGCCCTCTAAGTAACCATGCATGTCTCTCAATCACACTGATTAATCCCAACATCAGATGAAAATATATCATGCCATTTTTATTTAAGTAATAACTACTCTCTCTGTCCCTAATTATTTGTCTAATTTTTCTTTTTTACTTGTCCCTTTTTATTTGTCCATTTTGACAAATCAAGAAAGAACAATTTTTTTTTACCTATTATACCCTCAATTAATTAATTTTGAAAAAGATAGAACTTCTTGAAAATCTTGAATTTTTAATTCATCTATTTCATAATTAGTAGGGGTAAAATGGTGAACTCACTATGTCAATCATTATTTTCTTAATAGGTGTGCCAATTCAAAAGTGGACAAATAATTAGGGACAGAGGGAGTATTTTAAAAATAAAAAGAATCTCGAAACTCAATTAAGGATTACACCTATTTTGGGGTGTCAAGTGGACAGATCAGATTGAATTTAGGAGAGTAAAAATGAACCGAATTAATAAATGAATGGGTTATATTTGATCTAAAATAGGTAAAAGTTTTATAGGCGCCTTATTTTGGTTGCTCTATTTAACTACCATTCCCTTTATGTTTTATTTTGAAGGAATACCAAGTACTTCCTTTGTTTCAATTTGTTGTATTTTGACTTGGCATAAAGTTTATGAAAGTAAAGAAATTTTGTGATTTTAAACTAAATATATGTCAAATATACTAAAACATTTTTAATCTTGTAGTGATGAATATGTCATATGGAAAATTGGAATTAAAAAGTTACTAAAAAGAAAAAGAGACATTCTTTTTAAAATAAACTAAAAAGGAGAGTAGGACAAACAAATTGGAACAAAGGGATGAGTATTAGGGAACTTTCATGTGTGTGTGGTTTATCTTTTGCTCCTTCTGCTTCTACTTCTATATTCAGACACACATGGTTGAAATTTAGCCAATTTTAACACACATGATTGAACGCAGACATACATGAAAAAAATTAAAAGTTTGCTAAATGAATTTATTAGATTTATTGATGTTTGATATTTGTTTTTAATAATATATGAAACTTATTTTCGAAATTTGAGCTTATTTGAAGTAGATTTGGGGTGTAAATTCTCTGAATAGTCATCATGTTTTAGAAATTACCTAGTAATATTACTTTTATTTATTTTAGGACTATAATATCATCCAACTATTTATATTTTTCTAAAAAATATAGCCGACAAAATAAAAACATCTCTCTCCTAATGGGATTACATGTTACATTACCTTTTCTTCTTCTTCTTTTTATAACTTTTTTAAACCATGCATGTCTTATCTGCTAAAAGAATTCCTTCAGTTCTTGGATAGTTATAATCCATTTGTCCATAATACTTGTTACATTTCACTTTTCGAGAGTTAAAACTACTTAAACTTTGACCAATATTTTTTCTCTCTCCTAACTTCAGAAAAGGTTTCATGAATTGAGGGCAGAGGATTTTTTCCTAGGATTTGCGACCTGACCTCGTCAAACTCCCGGTTTAATCCTGCTAAAAAAAGGTAAATTCTCTCAAATATCTCTCTCTCTAGAAGTCGGAGGAAGAAAAAGAGGGCAAGCGAGGGTTCAAGAAATCAAGTTTTTCTTCATCAATTGCTTAAGGAATTGAGACCCTAAGTTATGATAGTGTTTTAAGATATACTATTTTACCATATTGATATTAGAAGAATTACAACTTATAGTATTTTTTTAATATCTATATTTTAATTTTAAAATTGGTTTAATTTAATTTTAAAACCTCAAAAATTGATTAAATTGACTCTCAAAAAATGAAATGTAGAACAATTATGAGACATAGAGAGTAGGGTTTACCCACCCTTTTGAGAAAAAATAAAATAAGTGCATTATAACAAAAGGTTATTTTTCTGTTATGCGAAAGAAAGCAAAAAAAGTAATTTTTCTTTAAACGTAGGTGAAATATACTTTTACTAAGGAGTTTATATTTACCAAACTATCCAAAAAGTATGTACAAAAATTTACCTCATGTATTATCTACAATACATTTAATATCAAGAGTCTCAAGAACTTGTTGTCTATCTTTTATTCTGAATTTTACAATTTATTTACATAAAATTGAAACACTTAATTAAATAAAGTTTCTCATAACAAATATATAAAATTATTAATCTATTTAAATGATACTAATTGTAAAGTATATAAAGATGTATGTCTCTTGTTCATAATTTGATAATTGAATGATCAAATACAAATTACTTCTCTAATATTAATTAAAGTTTTTTTATAAATAACTTGATCAAACACGATTACTACTCACTCAAAATAAAGAGACCTCAAACCAAAATCAAGAAATTATACTGTAATTTTTTTCATCCAGTAATTAAGTTGAAACGAAGAAAAAATCTTGATAGGTAGCTCTACCTTCAAATTAAAGAGACCTCGAACCAAAACCATGATGATGATGTTGACGAGGACGAGGACGAGGACGAGGACGAGGATGACGACGAGGACGGCGACGAGGACGAGGACATGTCATTCCATTAGGAGAGGGAAGAATATTTTTAGGCTTAAGTCATATGCGGCCCCTTAAAGTTATCCGCATAATTCACTAAGACACCTCAACTAGGGCTAGTACCTATTGAACACCTAAAATATTCAAAATGTGTATCTATTAAACACAAAATACTGATGTGGCCAAAAACGTGTTCTTCACTTTCGATGGGCGCGTGAAGATATCCAAATGGCATTTTTTTTCTTTTTTATGAAAAAGTACACTTTTTAGCTTTATTAACACTTGACATTAATAAATGACTAAAAAATAGAAAAAAAAACTAACAGAAAAAAAAGACGAAGGCACGTCTTCTTCCCCCAGGATGTTTCCTCAACTATTTCCATCCCATATAATTCCACCATCTCTGTACATACCTCCCATGCCACCCCACCCCTCCAACTTTCTCTCTTTCTCTCACCCTCTCCAATTATTCTTCAGTTTTTTCTCTTTTTTCAGGTCTTACATATTCCGGTGAAGCTCCATATATTTCGATGAAAAAAATTGAATCGATTCTTTTTTCGGCAAAAGTTTGTTATTGTTTCTTGTAATTGTGATAAGTGTTTATTAATTGAAAGAAGATGAAGGAAATGGGTAAGAGATTTTGATGATATCAGAATGAAAGGAGACTGAGTATTTAACTTGGGTGGGCAACAATGGTGTACTGTTGATGCCGATGAAAGGGGTAAGGTTCGATGGAGAAGAAGAAAGGGGTAGGGCGATGATTTATTTGTGTGTCGGCACCGGTGGGAAGGGGAAATAGTCTCAACACGAAGAAGAAGACGGGAGGGTTGGGGGCATTAATTAAAAGAATTAATTTTTATTTTCTTAAAATTCTTTTTGGATTATTTAAATAGAGTTTTTTTAAAAATTGAATCCAACCGCCATGTGTCATCGTTTCATTGGTACACCTGCTATGTATTTGCATTTGAGCTACACACAAATTTTTTTTTCAACTGATTATCATTTTATGTCTAACAAGTATAAATTTCTTAAGGTTAAAGTGTTCAATAGGTACTAGCCCTAGTTGAGGTGTCTAAATGAAATATGCGGACAACTTTAAAGGGTCGCATGTGGCTTAAGCCCTATTTTTATTGTGTCAAGTATATTTTGAGGAAAATAAAAATTATTGGGTTATATCGTAGTTCTAAAACAAAACTGACATTACAAAATAATTTTTCAAACATGGGTGACTAATCAAGAAATTTACTCTAGATTTGGGTGTTGAAATCTGAAAAAGAAAATTATTTTTTGCGCAAAAATGCTGTTATGCATTCTACTTTCTATTGAGATCAAATCAGAGTGTTTCGGCACCTGGTGAAGGATTATTAATAACACATGTTAGGCAAGGTTAGACAAGTAATGAAATTGAAATAGCGCTGCTATCGATAAGTTGTCCCTCCATGGCTCGAGTTGTCCACTCGGGTAAGTTAGTCTAGACACATATCTCCTTCAGGTTTAAACCTAGTAGAGCTTAACAGATATGGTTATCCCTAAGGGTGGCAATTGGGTGGGTTGGGTCAAATTTGGGTGGGTCTGTAGATAATAAAATTTGAGTCGAGAAAATAGTAATCAAGACTGGAAAATAATGCAACAATCGTATTTATCGATTTCAAAGTACGAGTGTTATAATCTCTATGATTCCTTTGATTCATCTTTTCAGATATAATTCAAGGGTTCTTGAGCTTGATCTTGAACTTGGAACTTGAAATTCAAGGGCTTTGGAGCTTTTTCTTGAATCTTCGATGATCTTGATCTTGATCGTTCTTGGACTTGAACTTTATCTTGATCTTGACTTCTACTTGAATTCAAGGGCTTTGAGCTTGTTCTTGAATCCGGTGGTCTTGATCTTGATCATTCTTGAACTTGAACCTTATCTTGATCTCGACTTCTACTTGAGTTCAAGAGCTTCGAGCTTGTTCTTGAATCCCGGAGTCTTGATCTTGATCGTTCTTGAACTTGAACCTTATCTTGGTCTTGACTTCTACTTGAATTCAAGGGCTTAGAGATTGTTCTTGAATCCGGTGGTCTTGATCTTGATCGTTCTTGAACTTGAACCTTATCTTGATCTTGAATTCTTGAACTTGTAACTTGTAGATAAATCTGCGGCTTTTGATCCACGAAGCTTTCTCTAGCTTCTTGTTAGAATTCTTGGGTCCCTTTTCTGAATTATGAGGACCCCTATTTATAGTTTTAAAATAGAAGAGTTGTGATTGGAAAAGGATTCCCTTCGGCCAATCAGATTTAAGTGATATGACATATGGACTTTATGGAGCGGACTTGTCATTTTTGACACAAGTCATGATCCTATTGGCTTCTTGTTTGACTGGGCATGCCACGTCATTTGCCACGTGGCATTAAAAATGTGCCTCTAGGATGGGCTTAGCAAACTGGGCTCATTTATTGTAGCCCAACTCAATTAATTTGGACTTTAATTAAATCCATATTAATTGGACTTAAATAATTAATCCAATTATATTAATCCATCATTTATTTGGACTAATATATTCATGAATTTAATATAATCCGAGTCATTTTATAAATTTATATTTAATAAATTTTAAATGATTACAAATGCCTCTTGCTTTAAGTCTTGTCAAAAATATTTTATCTGTTGAAAACTAGGCTTGAAGTATTAATTACACGATAATTGTATGTCGTGTATTTTCAGATTCACCATGAATATATTTAATTAATACATTACTCTACCATAATTAGAGTAGCCCATTTGGATTAAACAGTAAAACTTCAATTAGGATTTTGCTTCACGTGGCCAGTGCTACTTTTCACTCTGTATGTACATTTAGACTAGGAGAAGGAATATTCTGCTTCTTCCAGTTAAATACAAAAAGGACAAGTTTTCTGTTGCTTTCAGTTCTCACCATATTCAACATTAAGTCTTAATTGAAGATTATAATTAATATAGGAAAAGGATTTCCATTCAAACAATACTTTACATAGAATCCTAACTAAAGAGGAATTGTGGTTAGCATAGGAAAGGATTTTCTCACCGCCACTTATCATCTATAAATAGAGGCTCCTTATTATTATTTTTTTACTCTCAACATCACCAATTACAAGCTTCGTTTTGCCAGGTCTTTTGGAGCTTCCACAAGCAGTCCCCTTTGCAACTTCCACGAGCAGGCATCAAGGTACGTGTTTTTGCTTTGTTCCTTTTTTTGTGTGTTCTTCTTTTTTTGTAGATCAATGGAAGCAATATTTACATTTTGTGGAAGCTATATAAGGGATAGTTTTATCACAACACAAGAATTTGGTCTTGAGGTGTGAAGGGATGGATACGCGTCCCTACCTTAAAGAAGGTAATTTATAGGTATTCTTAAGGCGAAAAGAGAATGGATACGCATCCCCGCCCTAAGAAAGGTAATTTTATGATATTCTTAAGGCGTAAAGAGGATGGATATGCATCCGCGCCTTAAGAAAAGTAATTTTATGGTATCCTTATGGTGTAAAGAGAATGGATACGCATCCCCACCTTAAGAAAGGTAATCTAGTGGTAATCTTATGGCGTAAAGAGGATGGATACGTATCTCCGCCTTAAGAAAGGTAATTTTATGGTATACTTGAGGTGTAAAGAGGATGGATACGCATTCCCACCTTAAGGAAGGTAATCTTATGGCGTAAAGAGGATGGATACGCATCCCCACCCTACAAAAAGTAATTTTATGATATTCTTAAGGTGTAAAGAGGATGGATACACATCCCCACCTTAAGGAAGGCAATTTATAGATCATTTTAAGGATAAATCCGTGAAAAGCCAGCTTAAGGTGCAACGGGACAATTTTTTCCACCTTTAGGCATGAAAATTTAGAGATCCTTTTAAGGATAAATCCATGAAAAGGCCAGCTTAAGATGCAGAGAGACAACTTTGTCCACCTTAAAACATGGAAATTTAATAGCTTGCATACTTGGAGGATTTGAAGACTTCAACTTGCATTGACGGAAGAATTTGAAGACTTTAACTTGCATATTTGGAGGATTTAAAGACTTTAACTTGAAGATTTAGAGGATTTGAAAACTTCTACTCGCATACTTGAAGAATTTAAAGACTTCAACTTGCATATTTAGAGGATTTAAAGACTTCAACTTGCATATTTAGAGGATTTAAAGACTTCAACTTGCAGACTTGAAGGTTTTTGAGGACTTCAACTTGTAGAATTGGAGGATTTGAAGACTTCCACTTACATACTTGGAGGATTTGAAGACTTCAACTTGTAGACTTGATGAATTTGAAGACTTCAACTAGCAGACTTGAAGGATTTGAAGATTTCAACTTGCATACTTGAAGAATTTGAAGACTTCAACTTGCATACTTGGGGGTTTTGAAGACTCAACTTGCAGACTTGGAGGATTTGAAGACTTCAACTTGCATACTTGAAAGATTTGAAGATTTCAACTTTTGAAACAACTCATATTCATAGGGGTTTGCCCCCATCGAGTCACCATGATTTGGTGCAAGTCTGAAGTTTGATGAAAGATTACTCATAGCTTTAACTTTCATGTGATAGATCAAGTGGGAATATGTAGGTTTTTGACACTCATGCAACTGAACTTAGAATATGGTTCTAAGAGCCTACATACCTCAGTGAAAAGGATTAAGTCACAATGTAGTTCTGGGAGAGTGTTTTTTTGTTGGGGGTGTGTCATACACAGTTTATACTCTTGCGGGCCAGAAGTGACATGCAGTTTAGGCTCGTACCTTAAGGAGAATCATCTTTCTTCAAGGGTAGTACCTCTTCAGGAATTTGGCATTAATGGGACCGATCCTCACATCATGTGCATCAACAAGCTTGTAAGAACTATTTGAATATGCTTCTTGTACGACATACGATCCATCCCACTTTGAGTTAAATTTGCCCCCAGACTTATGTGAAGTAATGATGGGTCTTCTTACTGCAAGGACTTGGTCTCCAACTTGGAAGCACCTCAAACGAACCTTCTTATTGAAAGCACGAGATAGACGATCTTGATAACATTCAAGATTTTGTTGAGCTTTTAGCCTCTTTTCATCAAGTGCTTCTAACTCTGCAACACGTAGTTGATCATTTTCTTCTTCAGTGAGCCCTTCTTGAATAGCAAGTCTTAATGAAGGTATTTGATGCTCAAGTGGTAGGACTGCTTCAACTCCAAAAGTAAGTAAACATGGTGTCACTTGAGTCGGTGTGCGGTACGTTGTTCTATATGCCCACAAAGCTTCTTCCATTCTTTCATGCCAATCTCGTTTGGACTTGGAGACAACTTTCTTGAGCAGGTTGTGTAGAGTCTTATTGAATGCTTTAGCAAGACCATAGGCGGCAACATGATACATTGAAGATTTACGCTGCTTGAAGCCAAGGAGATCACAAATCTTGTTCATTAACTTTTTATCAAGTGGCTTGTCATTGTCTGTTATTATGTAGCGAGGAATGCCAAAGCGATATATGATATTCACTCGAATGAAATCTACAACATTCTCTTTCTTTACTTCTTTAAGAGCGACAACTTCGGCCCATTTTGAGAAGTAATCTGTTGAGGCCAAGATGTACAAGTGACCACCAGAAGATTTTGGTAATGGTCCAACAACATCCAATCCCCAAGCATCGAATGGCCTAGATGCGATAGTTGGGTGTAATACTTCGGGTGGTTGATATATGAAATTCGCATGAAATTGGCAAGCCTTACACCTTCGAGCATAGTCTAAGCAATCTTTCACCATGGTTGGCCAATAATACCCCATTCTCTTTATGTGAAAATAGAACTTTGGTCCAGATTCATGTGACCCACATACTTCTGAGTGTGCTTCTTGCAGAGCTTGCATTGCTTCTTCTTCTTCCAAACATCGTAAAATTACTCCCTCAAATGATCTTCTATATAATGTGTACTTGTAGTAAATGAAGCAAGTTGCGCGATGATGAATGTCAGTTCTTCTCCTTGGATTTTCTGGAAGTATCCCATAACATAAATAGTTGGTAATAAGTTGTCACCAATCTTCCTTCGCACCTTCAGAAACAACAACGAGATGTTCAAACTCATCTCCATCCTCATTTAGCAGTGGTACTTCCCATTTTTGGCAGATAGTAAGTTGTGTCTGATTAGGAAGAATTAGTGTTAAAGCTAAAGAAGCTAGAGCATTAACTTTCTTATTCTCCTTTCTAGGTACATGTTGGAGGGTTACATCTCCAAGCCATCCTATCAACTTTTGAGCATAATCATGATAGGGAAATAGTTTGGGTTTTTTGACCTCATAGCTTCCCAGGAGTTGATTGATCACCAACTGAGAGTCACCAAAGACTTGTAGCTGTAATTGCTTCATGTCGACAGCCATTTCGAGCCCAAGTATTAACGCTTGATATTCAGCTACATTGTTGGAGCAATGTTGCTTCAAGGTAAAAAAGAATGGTAAAATCTCTTCTTATGGTGTGACGAACACCACACCAGCGCCAACTCTGCCACGATGTGCAGCCCTATCAAAGTACATTTTCCAAGGAGGTTAAATTTCAATAGCCATTGCATCTTCATTAGGAAATTCATCGGTTAACTCCCAATCATCTGGTATTGGGTGGTCCGCCAAGAAGTCTACTAATGCTTGTCCCTTCACAGCTTTCTGAGGGATGTACATGATCTCAAATTGTTGGAATTGGAGGTACCACCTTGCTAGTCGGTCACTAAGGACAGGTTTCGACATAACAAACTTGATGGGATTTGCTTTAGAAATAAGGTGGACCACATGAGCTTGAAAATAGTGCTTCATCTTTTGGATTGAGAAGACTAGAGCCAAACACAGCTTTTCAATTGGCATATAATTTAGCTCGTTTGGTGTCATTGTTCTACTTAAGTAATAAAGAGAGGTTTCTCTACCTTCACTATTTTCTTGAGCTAATAGGGCTCCTATAGACCTTTCTTGTGCCGCAATGTAGAATATCAATGGCTTTCCAAGTATAGGGGCTGCTACAACTAGAGGCATGTATGATTTGATACTTTCAAAGGTGTTGCTACATGTTTGATTCCACTTAGAAGGAGCACCTTTCTTCAAGAGATGACTAAATGGTTGCCATCTTCCGGCTAGATTCAAGATGAACCTCCTCAAGTAGGCTAACTTTCCTTGAAGACTTTTTAACTCATGAATATCTCGAGGCTCAAGCATCTTCAAAATCGAATCAATTTTGGCTTGATCAATTTCAATTCCTCATTGCCGCACAATAAAGCCAATAAATTTTCCAGAAGTAACTCCAAAGGTACATTTTAATGGATTCATCCTAAGTTGATACCTCTGGAGTAAATCAAACACCAATCTTAAGTCTTTCAAATGGTCGCCCCTCTTTCTCGACTTAACTACCAAGTCATCGACATAGCATTCAACATTTTTATGGAGCAAGTTATCAAATATATTTTGCATAGCCCTTTGATATGTGGCACCAACATTCTTTAAACCAAAAGGCATTACCTTGTACCAATAAATACCTTTAAGCGTGCGAAATGTGGTGAGTTCTTCATCTTTTAGCGCCATGCAAATTTGATTATAGCCAGAAGAACCATCCATGAATGACATCGCCTCATAACCGGTGGTGGCATCAATCGTCAGCTTTAGAATGGGAAGAGGGAACTCATCTTTAGGGTATGCATTATTGAGATCCCTAAAGTCAATACAAACTTGAATTTGGTCATTCTTCTTCCTTACGGGAACAATACTTGAAATCCATGTAGCATATTTAACTTCACGAATAAAGCCTGCCTCAATGAGTTTGTTATTTTCTTTTTTATGTTAATGGAATTAAGTCTGCTCTAAAATATCTTTGAGCCTGCTTAACAGGATGAGCACCATTCTTGACTACCAATTGATGGACTGCTACTTTAGGATTCAAGCCAAACATTTCTTTATAACTCCAAGCGAAGGCATCCCTATATTCTCTGAGTATATTCATATAAGCGATTTCTTCATAAACTTCTAGAAAGTCACTCAAAAAAGTTGGCCTTGGGTCTTCATCAGTACAACGAGATCAACGAACCTAGGGCTCTGATACCAACTTTGTCACGACCCAAACTGCCGTGATTGGCACCCACACTAACCCTCCGGTGGGAGAACCATTACTACAACCCAACTAAACAATACTAACCAAAAGACATACATTTAAAGATGTGGAAATAGGTTTAAACAATCAATTTAAAAGCTGAGTTCCCATAAACTCAGTAAGTTATCAAAACCAAACATAAACAAGCGGAAATTCAACCCCTAGAATCTGAAAGTCATTATACCAAAACTTCCAACTAAACGGTCTAAGATAAGGGAATGCAGCCCCCAAAAAACTAAACATAAAGTTAAGAGTCTGAAAGATCTAAATCCGAAGGAAATGGACTAAGATCCTAGATAAATTCATGGTAGCCTGAAGGAACTGGCTCACCTTTGAACTCGACAAGTCAGTGATCTCCTAACCGAGGTCTCTCAACAGCTGCCTAAAGACGCCATGTACTCAACAAAGAAAGAGTAGGTGCAGTATCAGTACAAAAACAACAGTGCACTGATAGGATCACACGGCTATTCCAGTAAGTGAGACATACACAAGTAACTACAACATAGTAAACCACACATATACAAAAAGAATAACAAACTACCAGTTCATGTTCAATAAAGCAGTTTCACAATGTCAATCTCAAATGCAACAGTCAATGATGGTTCTCTCATGGAACCCACACTCAAACTGTTAGTGTGTTAGAACGTGATGCCCGATCCAATATGTGTCGAAACGTGACACCCGATCCAATGTGTGTCGGAATGTGACACCCGATCCAATAATATGTCAGAACGTGACACCCGATTCAATCAACCACAAACACAATCAGTACCACAAGGAATGGTTTACACACTTGTATCGTACAATCAGGTAACAGGTTCATTGCATGCTACGAAATCACAATCATTTCACTAGATTCATTTCATCTTTTCTTATTCTCATACATGCATGTATACAATAGAGCAGTTAGTAGGTATATATAACACAGACGGCAAATCAATCCATCACCTACCTCGAAACCAAGCCTGAACACTCTTAAGGAACTTGAGCTTTCCCTTTCCGGAGTCTCTCAGCTTGTTCTTGGTCTAAAACAAGTAATTAATGCAAAGGATCAATAATAGTGGCCTAGTCTACCTGGATTATATCCTAATACTAACCCTTGGCCAATTCCATGATCCTAACACTAAACTAGGGCTTTTTCCACCATTAGATTCAAGCCAAAACCCTCCCCCAAGGATAAACAACAAGGATTCTAAGTTCTAAGAATCAATTAACGAATTAGGTGAGTAATTGACTTACCTTCAAGGTGAGAATTAATGAAAAACAAGAAGAAATAGCCCTTGGTCGCCCTTTTGCTCTCTAAGAATGAAGTTTGCAGAAAAATCACATTTTTGGGACTTTTCCTATTTTTACTCGCGATTGGCCCGCCATAGCGGACCCGCCATGGTAGAAATAATCCCACCGTGGCAGGTTTCACGGAGACAGAGACTCAGAATTTGTGTTCCAAGTCCCTATTTCACAATATACCCTCTAAACTTGATGTTCTAAAACCACCCTTCCATGCTAAGATCAATTGCATGAGTTCTACCCATCCGAATTCGATTCCGTAAAGCCATACAAGATCCTTATCGTCTTGGCTATCCACTCAAATGATCAAATTCATAATCAAACCCCCCATCCATTATCGGATTATCCTAGACCTCACCTAACTCAGATTTTGTCCAAGTCTGGCCTTGGCTTGAAATTTCCATGTTACTACTTAGAAGTTTTCTGGCCCAAATTCCTTCCCCATTGTCTTATCCATAGCGACGGGAAAAAGTCGTTACAATAGATACCAATTTACCCATCACTCATCCCCAAGTGACAAACTAGGAAAACTGGGCTAAGGTAAGAATAGAGTAGTACCTGAATCATCAAATAACTGGGGATACTTGGCTCGCATATCCTTGTTGGTTTCCCAAGTAGCTTCCTCAACCGGATAATGCTTCCATTAAACTTTCATTGACTTAATCTCATTGGTTCTCAGCCTCCGGACATCACGATCAAGGATTGCAACCAGTTCCTTTTCATGCTGAAGATCTTTGTTTAACAAAACTGAGTCCCACTTGATGATATAATCTCCATCCCTATGATACTTCTTCAACATGGACACATGTAACACCGGATGGACTCCAGATAGGCTAGGCGGTAAAGCCAACCTATAAGCCACTGGTCCTACACAGTCAAGAATCTCAAATGGGACAATGTAGCGAGGACTAAGCTTGCCTTTCTTGCCGAATCTCATCAACCCCCTTTATGGGTGACACTTTCAGAAGAACTTGTTCACCAGCCTGCTTCATACTCTTTCTGTTGACTCTGAGTGGCTAGAAGCTTAGCTTGGATACTCCTCTGTCACGACCCAAAACTGGGTGTGATGACACTTATCCTATCCCACTAGGACAAGTCAGCCTAAAACCCAACAAGTGGAAGAAAGTAACAGAAATACGAAAGAAATAACTGAAAAGCGGAAGACTTCATCTATTAAACCAAACCCAAGATTGGTTGTCACATATACAAGCCTCTATTACAGAATTCGAAACAAAACTTCAAGTCTCAATGTCTGTGTCTCAAATAGAACAAACAAAAATAAAAGGCCAAGAGAGGGATTGCCGGTATCAACAACTACCTCTCAAGTATCCTCAACGAGCCACAGAGAAAGGGAGAGAAGCTAGATCACTGTCCAGGCTCGGGTCCTACACAACTGTAGAAGCAAGAGTGAGTACCAAACAACACGGTACTCAGCAAATCAACAAATAAAACGAAGCAAAGCTAAAACAATCACGAAACTCCGACTTCCAACAAAACCTCCAACAACTACAACCTGCACAAAAATTCAGCCCAACCTAATAGATTTCCAAGTCATAGATCCAATGATACAAATCAACAATAGATCCTCAACAAATCAGTGATATATCCAAATACGGTCCACAACAGTTCAATAACAGTCCACTAACAAATCAACAAGGAAGTTCAACTCAAATATCAACAAGTCATCTCAAAATCAAAAGGCACCACATAGCACCACAATAGCAAGGATCAGACAATACAATGCAATACAATGTCATGTCATGAATGCATGTCTTTCCTATGATACACATCTGCTAAATCTCAGACCGAAACCTATGAAGGCCACACATGGACCATGTATCCACCAGAAAAGACCTCGACACCTCATATCACTGGCAGAAACCTCGGCATCACATATCGCTGACAGAAACCTCAGTATTACATATCGTCGGCAAAAACCTCGGCATCGCATATCGCCGGAAGAAACCTCGACATCACATATCATTGGTAGAAACCTCGGCATCATATATCGCCAGCAGAAACCTCGGCATAAGTCATCACTGGCCACACATGGACCACATATTCGCCAAAACCATTTCCCAACGGCATAAATCATCACTGGCCACACATGGACCATATATCATCAAAGAGTCTCATCATAGTATCTCAGAACCAATTCACACAATCATGTTCACACAAATAATAAGAGAAGGATAGTGTTCACAATCACAACGCGATTCATATCAAGATAAATCACGTCACACTATCATCAATATATCAACAAAAACAGTCAAAATCTCAATATTCACAATATATCAATGATGTCAATTGCCTTGTCTCTATTTCTCTACCCCTTTCATCACAAGCAACCTCAAGCATCTAATGGAACAAGGTCAGAAACTCATGAGCATCCATGCTCTTACCACCCTGGAACTAGGGTGGTTTCATCCTATGGAATCTATCATAACATTACTGGTCCTCCACTGTCAGAACTACATCTGGAGTAACCAGCGCACCGGCAGCTGGCGCGGGAACTAATGGTGGCTAACACACATGATATTGAACAATAAGACCCTAATGCTGCTCTGGGTTCTGCGCCCCTGCTCTAGTCTTTGAACCATGTGGCATGCCCACATCACCATGAGTAAAGCTCTCCAGAACACCCAGCATCCTCAATAAGGTCTCTTGAAACAACAGTGCCGTGAATCTTGGAGGAACCTGGTCCTCACCCACCGCAACTTGTGGCTTTGGGGAAGCCTCTCTACCACGGCCTTTAATAGGTGCCACTCCTCGAGCATGGCCTCTACAACATGTCACTCCACCGGCACGGCTTCTAGCTCGGGCCCTACCCCTACCTTTGACTGGGGGCTCAACCACTACCTCAGGAACTGCCTCCCCTCCATCGCCTGAAATAGAAGCTCTGGTTCTTGACATCTGCCAAAACAACACGCAACACTCAGCTCTAGCGATAGAACTCACGCACGATAAGAAGAATGAAATAAAGGAAGTTTCCTAATAGCCTTCATAGCCTCTCGAAGATAAGTATAGACGTTTTCGCACCGATCCTCGAGACTCTACTTAGACATGGCTTATACCCTGCAACCTATGAACCTGGGGCTCTGATACCATTTTTCATGACCGAAAAATCAGGTGTGATGGCACTTGTCCTATCCTTCAGAACAAATCAGCCTAAACCTAACAAAGTAGAAAATAAAGCAGAAATAAGCAATTTAAAGAAGAACATCATAAGCGGAAGTCTTTCAAACTTAAAACAATCCTCCCCAAGACCGGCGGATGATAGCTACCTCTCTCGATTTCTTGGAAAGCCTCAAATTGTAGAGAAAAGAGAAGCTCACAATCTGGGCTCGGAACCTACACATGTGTAGAAGCAAGGGTGAGTACCAAACAACATGGTACTCATCAAGTCAACTAACAAGACAAGGCAAATCTAATAAAATACGCGAACTCCTTTCAACCCAACCGAACCTCCATAGCTAGAACCTGCATAGAAAATCAGCTCAACCTAACAGATTCTAATACACAGTCCAACATTCCCCATAATCACAATTCAGAAACATAAGTCACAACTCGCAAGTAATCACAAAGTCAATCACAAGAATCATGTTCAACACACAATAATATACATGAATGCACATGCACATGCAATGGTCATGCATGCATCAAAATCGCCGGCAAAAACCTCAGCATCACACTCTCGCCGGCAGAAACCTCGGCATCACAATATCGCCGTCAGAAACCTGAGCATCACAATATCGCCGGCAGAAACCTTGGCATCATATTCTCTTCTGTAGAAACCTCGGCATCACACTCTCACCGGCAGAAACCTCGGCATCGCAATATGGTCGACAGAAACCTCAGCATCACACTCTTGCTGGTAGAAACCTTGGCATCACAATATCGCCGGTAGAAACCTTGGCTTCACAATCATTCATCTCATCACAGTGTTAAAGAACAAAATACAATCGGCATGTTCACACAAATAATGACGAAATAACCAGTTCAAGAAATTAACAATCATAATAAGCCCTCAAGGCATTTCACAACTACACATCAAAATCGAGATCAAGGCACAACACACTTTAATTCACAACATGAGCACACATTGCCTTTTATTAACCGCGTCGATCATTTAAGATTAGTTCATGCAAGAATTCAACCCGACACCTCAGTCCCATTACTCCCCAACACATACAAGAAAGGAGATTCAGGATTATACAAGATTTACGGAGTTTTAGAAGTTCACTTGCCTTAGTAAAAATCACAATCAATCAATAACCGGAGCTTTTCCCTTCCAAATATGGCACGAAACACCACAATCTAGTCAAATTATGATTCACAATCAATTTCTAGAACTATCGACACCAAGAACACAAAATTCGGGCAAAAGGGTCGAAATGGCTCAAAATTCCGATTTCGAAAACGGGGTTTAACTCCTGAAATTTTTACATGAAAATGATCCTCAAAGCAATAGAGATCCGTCGGCAAAAACCAATTAAAAAACGAAGCTCTAATCAGACCACAATTACCATTTTATCAAAAATTTGAAATTCTTGAAAATCCCAAAATTTCCTCCTTTAAAAACATCAATTTCAAGTTAAAAGTGAGTTATAATCAATGGGTATTGAAGATAAAGGGTTAAAATCACTTACCCAATCGATTCCCACGAAAATTCTCTTTTCAAATTGCCTTCCCGAGATCGAAAAGTTTAAAAATGGTGAAAATGGGCAATTTCCCGATTATACAATGTTTCAGGCGAAAATGCTCTACGAGAACATGGCCCTCAGCTTCGTGAATGCGGAGACCAAAGTTTAGTAACACTCCGCAAACGCGCCCAACCCCCTCCGCGAATGCGGAGGCAAAAAACCAGACACCAGATTTCAACAAAAATCAGCAATGCACTAAGTCTCTGAATGGACCCTCGGGATTGGTTCGGAACCCCGTACACACAAACCATATATGCTACCCTATTAACTTCGACGTTCCAGACTCAATGGAACCGTCGAAATTTGAATTTGAGGTCTCCTTGACCCGGAACCCGATAAAGTGTAACTAAATTAACTTAAGCCTCAAAAACTCAAATCAAGCTCGGGACCTCTAAAAATTTCACCAAGGCCAATCCTAGGCTTAAAATCATCCCCCCGAATCCAACGGAGTTGTCAAAATTCGATTCCGAGCATCCGATCTCCGAATGTTGACCAAAGTCAACTCTATGGCCAAAAATTTACTAGTTTCCAACTCATGGCCTCAAATCCCCGATATAGTCCTAAATCTGATTCCGTCAACTCTCCCAGACCAAATTCCACATTCCGGTGCTGATGGAATCGACCGAATTCCATTCCAAGATCCGAAACTCCGAATGACCTCAAATACCACAAAACCTTAACCTAACAAGATACTTCACAAAACCAACTTCGGATATAGATCAAACATGACTCGGGGCAACTCTAGAAAGGGGTAAAATAGTCATTTTACAAAAATTATCAAAAATGACCTTTAGGGTCATTACAATAGGGCTTATAACCCCTAAGCATTTCTTTATCACAAGAAGACACAGAAACAAAACGAAAGAAAGCAAAAACAAATATTCACAATTTAGATTGAAACAAGTAAGCTATAAATCCTAAATTAATTCAATACGCCTAATTGTTCCCCGGAAACGACGCCATTTTTTGGTAACGCTCAAATTACTTGTAAAACAATTAAACAAGTAAGCGGTCATTAGCAATCTAATAACCCAACTAATGAGGTTAGGGTCGAATCCCTCAAGGAACAATATATCGGCAATTGAAAAGATGAAGAATTACAAGCTACTAAGTTAAGTCTAAATGAACAATACAAGATTATAATTTCAAGAGAATTTTCGTAACATTCAAAGATGGGGCAAAGATCTTTTCAAGCAAGGGACTAAAAGAGTGTAGGGAATGAGAAGCTAATTGACATTCAAACAATCTATTGCACCTTAATCTCATGCGAATTCATTCATCAATGGGTAGGCTAGATAATTCTCAAGCACAAACATGGATTTCTCAATCACACATTTGCCTATCATAGAGGTTCTTCTCAAACACTCCCATGTATATCGTGCAAAGCAATATACTACTTTAATATAAATTTCTTTCTCAAGCAAATCTAGAATTCAACAATGAAACCCCAAATTCCTTTCTCAAGCAAACTTAGGAATCAAAGTTAATATGCAATTATCAATCCAATTATCCTCTTCATAAATTGTTTCTCAAGAAATCCATGAAGAACTAAGCTAGACTTGAGTGTGCACCCTCAAATCATGAGTCAAAACATGATAATTCAATTGAACCCATATTATAAATAGAAAATATTCAATTAATTACAAAAGTAAAAGAGTGAAAACTAACAACCCAATAGATTTGTCTATCTCTAGCACAAAACCTCAATTCCTAATAATCAATTATACCTATAATTCATGCATTCAAAACAAGGGAAATAAGAAAGGATGAAAAGGTATTACAATTAAGAACCCAATCTTCAATCCAAAAGTTTAATTGTAAGGCAACTTACCCTCCAAGTCTTAACCTAAGCTATGAACACTAAGAACTATCAATTGCAATGCCCAATCTAAAAAAAAAATTCCCAGGTGCCTTTTCCAATTAGCCCTTATAAGCTTTTATAAGAATTGGATCCAAAAATGCATGGAATTCCAATTCTGTCCCTATCCAGATAACTATCTGGTCTTCGCTGAAGTGACTAGGCCATCGCTAAAGCGGCCTGGTCCTTCGCTTAAGTGAAGCCCGTGTAAATCCTTTCCTTCGCAGAAGCGACGCCTACCTGGTCGCTTAAGCGACCCATTGACTTGTGTGGACTTTCGCAAAAGTGACCTCTAGGTCGCGGGAGCGAGATCAGAGAGTAATTTCTATCAATTTTAGCTCTTTTTTTTCACTCTTTTCCATCAATTTCCAAATTCCTTTTAAGGAATCAATATCTAAAATAAACACAAATCAACAAAAAATTAGCCTCTTTTTCTAATTAAGTGTCGCAAAATCATAAGAAAAAGGTATAAATGAGTCCAAAATCTTCGAATCATCAGTATGCAGGCATTCCTTAATGACAAGTTTGATGCATTTGAAGCTTAAAATTACTTAACCGCACCTGTAAAAGAACCTATGTCATGCAATAGACAGTTGGCATCTCACCGACTAAACGCCGGCTGGATTGGAGCAAAATTGTCTAAGCACTAGTGATTTATTGATGGTGAACAATTCCAAATCGGTGTTCTGTTGACTCCAACACATGTGCCTCTGAGAGAAGTAAAGGTTGAAGCGACGATGGATTAGTGCTGCACAATTGTGAATCGACATTCCAGCAATTCAGCGCAAGTTGAGGAGCAGAAGTTGGAGGACAAAAATGTACTTAGTTTATAAAGTACTTTAGGTTTCAATGATAGGATAAGAATTTATGTTATTATGTAAATTTATCTTCTTCCTAATGGGGAATAGTCTAGAAGAACACTTTTGAGTAATGATAGAAATTAGCTAAGAACTTCTCTTGCTTATAGAGGAAGACAACTTAGATTTGCACCATTCAAAGCTTGGATTTTAGATTTTGTTAATCAAATTAGCTTGAAATGGAGATTTTCGATCTGGGTATTGTCTCCTTTTTCTATTATGAGTAGTTAAATCTATAACTAGGGGGGGGTGTGCAAGATGTGGGTGTGCAACTTAATGGGTGTTGATTAATTGTTTCTAAAATCGATTGTATTGCATGAATCTATTGTTGTCTTGAAGTTTTAATCTAAAAATCAGTGGTTGCAAACAAAGATTGAGCTCTCAATAGTGAGGACTTGCTGAAATTGTTCTATTTTTTGAGTTAGGGATGGGATAATCCGAGTATTTTCTCATTTAATGATATGAGCTAGGGATAATCGATCTACTCAAGCAATATTTAGTGTTTTATTAGTAAGGGTTTTGGAGTTCGAGAGAATCCACGGGATATACGTTCGATAGTTCAAGAGACTATTAAATGTAGCCTAAAATAAATGTTATCCATGTATCAATCGATTTGGTTGTGATTAATCTTTCCTTATTGTATCTAAACCCCATCATAATACACATACCCCTACTCGTTTCCAACCTAGGTGGATCATATTTGCTTTGATTCCCTTTTTTGGTACTTAATATTGATAATCTTTAGTTTTTCCTAAATTTCCCTTATATATATATATATATATATGTATGTATGTATGTATGTATGTATGTATGCATGTATGTATGTATGTATGTATGTATGTTCATTGCATTTTGCACCCTTAATATATGTTCTCTTTCGTAACTTGCACCCTGTCCTATTATTTTTATAATTCGAGCCCTAATCTCTTTATTTCTTTGTAAAATAATAAAATTATTATTTTTATAATTTTTGTATAAGGGAAAAGTTAATAATAATAATAATAATAATAATAATAATATTAACAATAATAATAATAATATTTAATGGGAGCTGAAACAAAAATATTTTGTATTTTCCCCTCACAAAAAATCTCACCCCTGTGTTACCCAAATTCATATTCTTCATTTATATAGAAATCATCGAAAAGCCCTCTCCTCTATCCCTCAATCCACGTTCTACACCCATATAAAAAAATATCAAAAAGGTATGCCCTCTATCCCTCAAATTCACAGATGATTTAGATAGATCGATAATAAATTGACAGCATCCCTCTTCTATTTCAATTCGGTGTTCTAATTCTTGATTTCCTACTCAAATGCACAATCAACTTGCTTGTCAGCACATCCATATGCAGATTGTAAATTTTTGGGCTAATCAAGATCAAGAAATTGAGTACATTACTTCTCGTATGGTATATTCATGTCTTTTTCTTCTCTTTCTTTATGTGTGTGTTTGAGATTTTTTTTTTTTTTTGGGTAATATGTTTAAAAATTTTGTGTGTTGCATAATTTTCTCTCTGGTTAAAAAATTAACTGGGTTCTTCTTTGTTTTAGGATATAAATAATAGATAGGTGAGTGCAATTTATTCTGAGCGATGTCGTTGAGCTATGATTTTCTCTGTAATTTTAACTAAATGGGTACTCTAAAATTTTTAGTTGTCGATCTATAGAATTTTAGTTTAGTAGGAGTTTGTATTTGATGGTTATAATTACAAAATTACTAGTTTTAAGAAGAATATACTGCAACTATATGCTTCTTTATTATTTTTGGACTGATTTTGATGCATATCATTTCGATGGTAGTATTGGGTTGGTATGCAACAGAAAAATATTCTCAAGGCCAACTAAAAATAATAAATCACATTATTTTAAGACTTAGTTTGCCTCTATTAGATTATATAACTTATTTGTTAAAGGTAAAATTATGCTTGTATCTAGAAAAATCACTCTTTTATTACCTAATTTTTATGAATTTAATGAAGCCAAATTTTTTAGGAAAGTTATACTTGTCTATATTCAGTGAGTTTGAGTAGTATAATATCATATCAAGTATTTTATAAATTATTAGTATTTAATCAATCGCTCAATAGTATTTTTCGCTTTAATATACAATAATTTAAGTAATTAATAAAAACTTTTTAAGCTTAAGAAACAATTGAATTATAAAGGCAAGTCAAGGGGCTTCGAAGAGTACAAATGCTAAATTTAAATTATAAAAACAAATGATAAACTTGTGATAAGAACCTCAAAGTTTTACCAACAAATGATAGGGAAATATCTTCAAACAAAAAACAAGTAGCTACCAAAATTAACAAATCTTGTTGTAATTCCTCAATTGTTAATTGCTTCTATTTTCTTCCACATCAAATCTCTTTTCCATTGACTTCATTGCATCACTTGTATCTTGAAAGCTTTGTAATCTAATACACTTTTTTTCCATTTCACATATATTTCTCAGCATTTATCATGATGTTGCAAACCTGAGCTTGTGCAGGCCAGTGAGATGAATTATTCTCCATTGTTCTACTTGGTTGTGAATAAAAATAACATACACAACTGTAAGAGACAACACATCAAATCACTAATATTATAGGTTTCATACTTACATTGAGCTATGAAGGTTTATTTATATGCCCAAGCCAGGAAGTGGACTCAAAATGAATTACTTATTTGAGCGAGATTGATTTGTATCATTTTGGGATCAATCTTGAGATGTTTGAATAGCTTAAGATGGAGTTATTGAATTTTGGGAATGACTATTCTTCTTGCAAGTTATTTTATTGTGACCAATTTGCAAACACATGTTATGCCTTCCTAACTTCCCTTTCTTACTCAATTTGGTAACATCTATGATTACACCATGTATTTCATTTGATGTAGACTATTTGTTTCTCTCTTTTTTTTTTCATCTCAATTGCTTTTTTCTTTAAGGCTTTAAGTTCATTAGGTTATTTTCTTCTGTTTCTGGAGAATTTACCTCTCTTTGACTCATAGTCAGGACGTTCAACATGAAGTAGTTCTGTAAGTTCCCACATATCAGGTTCATCTATTGGGACAATAATTAACGCATAAAATCTCATTTGAGTAGCCTTCTTGTAACAATCGTTATCAAATTTTTTGGATTCTCTCTTACATGGAATATGCATCTTACTGCAAGTGAGCATGAGATTTCTATAAGGTCTCATACCATGCAAAATCAAGTTCCCCCATTCAATTCAACACTTAATTGTTCACCATTTGTCCAACCCTAGTAGGAATTGATGTTCTTCTAATAGTTTCCGTATTCGTGGGAATAAACTTTCTATTATAGTAAGAAATTGTTAAATTTCATGTTAAATATTATGTATTTAGACATGTTACAGTAACATTAACTTGGTATCAGAGCATGATGACTCTCTTTTGGTTAAATTCTTTTCATCAAGTATATTCGTATTCTTTCAAGCTATCCAAGAATAAGTTTCTCCATCGTCTTTAAAATTGTCCGTAGTCGCGGTAATACAGAGGATGCAAGTGTTATTCGAAATGATTATTTTATCCCTGAATAAATCACAAAAATTAGTCAAAATCATATCACAATTTGTTGTTGTTCTAAAATGTTACTTTCTCCTGAATTTGAGTGGTTCGTCATTGAACCAACTTCTAGCTTCTTTATCTTTCTTTTTTCCAACATATTTATCTCATATTTATACTTAGTTACATAAGTTTCCCAAGAAGCTTTTCAAATTCTTGTCTTCAATGATAAGCCTTTATGCACTTTCTTGAAGTTATTGTACAAATGTCTTATAATATCTACGTTCAACTTAAAGAACAATCTCATAAACAACTCCCTCCAAACACTAGAAAAGTGAGAAATAACTAAATATAATTAGTTTTTGATAATTGAAGACAATTAAAATTAATAAATAAGTGAAGAAGAATCTTGCTTTTTGATTGTCTGTAATGAGACACATGTTATCGTTGTTTCTAGTTTGCATATTATCCACCAGCAAATTCAAAAATCACTTTTAGTTATGTTTGTCTTCAACATCAACTATATCATAGGTTATAGGGAACATGCCATTATCAGCATCTATCCCAATTGTTGTCAAAAGTTGACCACCATATGGTCCTTTAAGAAAGCAATCATCCATCTCAATAAATGACCTACAACCTACCTTCCAACCTCTTTCGCAGGGCTCAAGACATATGTAAGTTCTTTCAAAAATAAAAACCATATTTTTCATTAGGTATTATTTCCAATAATATAGTCAATCTTGAATTCATTTTCTTGAGTTCTGCACATTCATTCTCTAATTTTGCATATTGTTCTTTGTAGTGAGCTTCGATCATTCTTAGCTGTTTACTTTTCTCTATATACTAGACTCATTGAAATTTCTACATTCATCTCTTCATATATTTTCTCCATGAAATCACCTATTGATCATCTAGAAGTTTTCTTAAATAATGTAGGTATGTGTTGGCAATCATTTTAGATTTCACGTTTTTTATATAAACAAATAAACAATCATCAAAATGTTTCTCAACTAAAGTTTTTATCATGATAGTAGGGTCATTTGGTGCCATTCAGGAGACATATATACGCCATGGACATCCATCTGAAGTGAAAAGTGGAAAGTTCTAACTATGTATTTGGTCTATTTTAATGAAGGGCACAATAGTTAGTTAATATTTAATGGACATTTTTATTATCTAACTTTTATATTTGGGACTTTCCACTTCTAGAATAATATAGATAGAAGATAAGATATAAATCTTACCTATATGATATGACAACACAACTATCATTATTATCCTCTGTAAAATTAATTTTCTATAACAATCAGATAACATTAAAACATCAAATGTTAGTATAAGTATATAATAGCTAGTATTCCCTTTCTTCCACTTTATGTGTTCAAGTTATTATTTGGAGAGTCAAATGAGAATTTCTTTGATCATAATTTTTTTAGAAATATTTTTGAATTGTTAATTATAGTAATTTATAATATTTTTATGGAAAGGGGCATCCCGTGCAGCCTCAGTATCTCCTTCACATACATCTTAGCCAACTCAAGAGTTGTAATCCACTATGAGTGGAGTGAATGGGCTGATTTAGTGAACCTATCAACAATGACTCAAATTAAGCCATAATTTCCCAAGGTCTTAGAGAGTCCCACCATGAATGTCCCTCTTCCTCCCTTCCCACCATTAAAGGGTCCACAATTCCCAATACATTTTTGTTACATCCAGATGAATCGAATATCATTAACCATGAGACTTTGTCAATACCTTCTGAATCAAGTCATCAACCCAAGGGACACAAATTCTCCCTCTAAAAGTGAGCACCCCTCTTATGCTGAGTGTGGCATTTAGAGTCTCCCCAGACATCATCTTGTTCCTGAGCTTGTTCAAATTCTCATCCTCAAACTATTTAGCCTTGATTTTCGAGTCCTGAAGGCTATTTTTGTTATGTCCTTAGGTATGATCTTTAACTGATGATACCCTGACGTCAAGTCAATCTTTGTGAACACTGAAGCACCCTACAACTAGTCAAAAATATCATCTATGTGGGGTATAAGATATTTATTACGGATAATAGCCTTGTTCAACTATCTATAGTCTATGCACATTCTCATACTACCATCCTTCTTCTTCACCAACAAGATCGAAGCACCATAAGGTGTAGCATTGGGATGAATGAACCCTTTATCTAAGAGTTCTTGAAGATGAGTCTTGATTTTCCTGAACTCTGCTTGAGCCATACGATAAGGAGGGATAGAGATTGGGCGAATGCCTGACTCTAAATCTATACATAAATCAATATCTCTATTCGAAGGCATACCAAGTAAATCTATAGGAAATATCTCCTAAAATTTTGAAGCCACTGGATTGACTCAAAATAAAGGGAATCCGCATTAACATCCCGAAGATGAGCCAATCAGGCCAAACAACCCTTCCCAACTAGCCTTCTAGCCTGAATAAAAGATATGATCTTTGTTGCCTTAGACATGTACACACTTTCCCACTCTAATCTATCCTTACCCAGATTTTTAAAGTTACTATCTTACCATTACAATTTCACATAACATAATAAGGATACAACCATGTCATACCAAAAATCACATCAAAGTCTACCATATCCAAAATTACTAGATCTACCCAAGTCTAACAACCCACAAACATCATAGAGCAAGCACAATACACATGGGTTACTACCACATACTCTCTTATCGGGGTAGAAACATGAATAGGGGCATCAAGGATATCACAAATCAATTCAAGTCCCAAGGAAAATTTAATAAATACGTATGAATAAGTAGAACTCGAATCAAATAAATAGAAGCCATCTGCTCACAGAATATAATAATACTTGTTATCAAGGTGTTAGACGCTTTGGCCTTTGGCTTGCCCGAGAAGGTGTAACACTGAGCTCTATCATCATCCCCTCCCATCATTCCCATTTCCTCTACCCCCATGGCCTACTTGATTATTACCTCGCCCACTTTATGGGTGTCCTCTTCCATTACCAGCTCCACCTGTTGGTACCACAACCTTTACCTATTGCTGCGCCTTGTTGCCTGCCTTCTTGTATGGGCATTCCCTCTTAAAGTAACTACCCATCTCATAGTTTAAGCTTCCTTGGTCAAGTGAGGTCCTCATGGCTGACGAATAAGAACCTCCTTGACCACCTTGAGCCAGAGACTATTGTGTGACCACTGAATAGACACCCGTAGAAGCTGGTAAAGCCGACTGAATCAGACGAGTGGAATACACCTACTGACTAGGACCCTTGGAATAGGAACCACTGAAGTTGCCCACATTCTTGTACCTCTTAGCCAATCCTTGTGCCTACCAAACCTACCTAACTCCTTCCAATTTCTTTATATAGTTGGTCACCTCATTGAAGATCTTCCCTGCAGAATCATGTGCATGGATAATACCTGCAAATCAGTGTTCAGTCCCTTCATATAAGGTGAATCCTCTTCTCCTGACAAGTCATAAAACTTAGCCTCATATGTTGCTATGGACATGCTACCTTGCTCAAGAGCTAGAAATTCATCCTTCTTATGATTTAGAAGTGTTCAAGGTACATACTTCTCCGGAAACAAAGCATTGAACTGAGTCCAAGTCAACATAAGCAGAATTGATGAACGACACTCCAGCTAATCCCTCCACCACTGCTTGGCTTCACCCTACAACTGCAAGGTAAAAAACTCAAACATATGTTGCTACACAAAGCGCAACTTAAACAACCGTCCATAGCAGTCCAAAGTTAACTCAAATGCACTCTCATTTTTTTTATCGTGGACAACTAGTGGCTTTACTTTCAGAAACTTAGTCAGCATCTCATGTTCCGTTCCAGTCATCACAAGGCCTAATAAAGGACAGAAGCTTCATCCATCCTAGGGGCGTAGTAGCAATAGAATGAGTGTTTGGAGCCTGAGTAGCCGACACAATTGGAGCGGCTCCAGACTTGCCAACCCACTCAAAAATTCTAACACCAGCTAAACCACTTCAGAGGTCATAAGAGGAAGATTTGTACCTCCAACTTGTGTCTCCACCTTTCGCCCATCATCCTCCTCAATTTCCACCTCAACCTCTTCTTCAACATGATCTTGGGGTGAGGGATGGGTTGTCATCCTTGACCTAGCTACTGCCTGAGCTCCACCCCTGCCTTCCCTCTACCCCTGCCCCTGCCTCACCCTTGCACTGTTGGTTCCACCGCTGACACTAGTACCTTAACTTTATTGCGTCTAGTATCAACCATATGAGGGCAGAAGAGTGAGGGAAGTTAGATACCAATATGGATCGCCATATACCAATTTGAATCAAGTTATAGCACGAAGGAAAGAAGAGAGAAAATAGTCTCTTAAAGACCTGTAGCCTCTCAAAGAAAAGTTCAAATGTCTCTGTATCATTCTGCAAGACTGTAGTAGACTCGTTTTGATACGATAAGATCAACGAACCTAGGGCTCTGATACCAACTTTGTCACGACTTCGACCTGCCTAGAGTGGAACTCACACTAACCCTCGGTGGGAGAACCAACTAATTACTAATATACAGTCCATTAAACAATATAAAATAAACAACTTCCAATACCAAAAACATCTTTCGTGGAATAAAACCCAAAGTCTTAAAACAATCGTGGAAAACCCCCCACCCTAGAACTGAAAATCATGTACCAAAACATGTAGTAGTCTTAGATTAAAGGGATGCAACCCTAAAATAAGAAAATAAATTAAAGAGTCAGAGCACGAACATAGAGATAAAGAGGAATCCATGACAGTCTAGAAAAAGTAGCTCACCCTTGGATTCGGTTAGTGCTGGACTTACAGTTAAGGCAACGAAGCAGCCACCTGAATATGTCTTGTACTCGATAAACAAAGAGCAAGTGCAGTATCAGTACGCAAACGACAATGTACGTATTGGTAGCATTACTTGCCAGCTCCAAAGATATGAATATAAACCCAGAAGTAAACATAGTAAAGACAAGACAACACATAATCAACCAAGTCAACAGTACAATAAGAGTCTTGGTCACTAATATTGACTTAACATTTATACGAAGCATGTCCCACATGATTACAAACAGGCCCGGTTCACTCAAGAAACCAACATACAAGATAATAATCAAATACGTACAAGGCATGGTACCGAGCCAATCAATAGTATCCCGTACCAAGCTAGGTAACCGAGCAAACAGTTAGTAATTTGTATCCGTGTGGTATTTGAGCCAACTATATAGATATCCCATACCAGGCGTTGTACTTGAGCCAACCAATAATATGTACAAGGCGTGGTACCAGAGCCAACAAGAGATATCTCCTACCAGGCATGATATTTGAGCAAACCGATAGTAACGCAAACTCAATTACAATCACAACGAAATACAAAACATTTGTAAATACAAGTAAACAAACACCATCATTGCATGAGATGTCAACAATTCATCATTTCACATTCAATCCTTATGTGTTTCCCAACATGCATTGTACAAGTTTAGCTATAGAAATAGTTAACATGCATACATACATAAAATGGAAAACAACAACGATCACCTACATTGAATCAAGCCTTGGAAGCTCTATCGAACCTGAGTCTTCCCCTTGTTACGAATCCTAGCTTGTTCTTAGTCTACGAATAATTAATATACATATAATTAGACCCAGATGACCAAAAAACACCCGGATTATACTCAAATCCCAAACCCAAGAAATTCTCATAATCATTCAATCTAAACCATGATTTTTCCACCATTAAATCAACCAAAACCCTCCCCTAATGAAATTTCCATAGATTCTATGGCCTAAGAATCGAATTACTGAGCTTAGGGAGTAATTAACATACCTTTAATGATGATAATGATGAAAAATAGACCAAATTTGTCCTAGGTCTCCCTTGCTCTTCCAAATTTCTGCATAAACTATGACTTACCCCGCTATATCGGCCCCAACCCTCTATAGCAGCAACGACATAGTGGGATCACCCACTATAGAGGGAATTAATCCCTCCCTCTATGGAGAAGTGCATGGGATAGAAACTCAGAAATCCTCCCAAAGGTCTCCATTTCACAACATGCCTTTGAACCTTGATGTTCTAAACTAACCTCTTCACGCCAAGTTTAATATAAGGAGTTCTACTTACCCAAATTCACTTCCGAAAAAGCCTTTTGGACTCATTACCGTATTAGTTAATTCAAAAACCAACCCAAGCCTAGATATTTTATCCAGTCCTTTTTCAGATTGCCCTAGACCTCACCTTGCTCAGATTTCGTCTGAGACTGGCCTATCCTAGAATTTTCAACTTACTACTCCAAAAGTTTTCTTACAAAAATTCTTTCACATAGGTTTACCCATAACGGCCGGAAGGGTCTGACATCAAACATAAGTTTTTATGTTATTTCGTAGTATACAATTCTTTTCTTTGTGGGATCTTTTTCCCATGAGAGTTAAGTCATTTGATTGCATTGTTTCCTCCTAAGTAATTTATTAGAACATTGATATCATTTTATTTCTCTCAATGGGGAGTTTTTTCTGTACAAAAGGTATATGAAACTCATTTTGGAAATATTAAAATGATCTAATATAGGGAAGGCAATTAAAAGCGCACATATTTAGATCTTATTTTTAAAGATCTAAAGTGCACATATAAGTTTGTCCCTTATATGTGGAGAGGAGTTCATAAACACATATAAAAAAAAATTGTGCTACCAACAAATAAATCCTTTCTCTCTCAATGGACATGCTATATAATTTATTCTGACGAAGATTTCATGCCACATATTTTTCATTATTTGTGTTTATGAACTCATCCACTATGTTGAATAGGAAATATATGTGCTAACTTATACATAGAGCAACTCGCGGATATTTATAATTTGCTAGATGGATGGACAATCATCTCTAGATTTGTAGAAAAAATTATTTTTGGCTGAATAGGTAGAATGCTTCCTTTGATTCTAAACATGACATTTTTGTGATATGTTCTTTGTCTAGTTATTACATCATTTAAGTTAGTAACTCTAGAACTATTTCAATTTGAGTTTGATTATAGAAATATGTGTCATTGTCAAATTAACTTTCAAGTTATTGTAATGTGATTGTGATTAGTGCATTATATATTTTTTTCTTTTGTAAACATGTTAGTTTGTTGCTTTCCTTCTATTTAAGATTTTTATGTGATGAAGAAGAGTGTACGTGGGATATTTACGTTCCTCGATGTGTGGAGGATGCATTTCTTTTGTGTGTTTCTGATGTGATGTATGTTTTTTCTTAGACTGCAAGTATCATACTTGCATGGACTTCACTAAAAAATACAAAAACTTAAATCATTTCTTTACTTGAGCATTTATTTCTATTTAAATAGACATGTTTTATCAATCATTTAATTCATATGAGCCCGTGCATTTGTTTACAAAAAGATTTTACTAACATTCTTTTTGAGGTATTTGTTCCAAATTCATATCTCACAGCCAAAGACCTTTTCATCAGTAGTTTTTTCTATGTATATGATTTATATTGGTTCTTTAAATTGTGATAACTAATATTGCCAGTCATCCTAACTTAGTATTCGAACTATTCAAAATTGTCGTCAGGTGCATGTCGGATCTTTCAAAAGTAGTAAATATTTTAAGTTAAAAAGTATGATGATGATTTCTACATGTATCAAAAAATATGTATTACTTTTGAAGGATACGACAAGCATCTGACGATATTTTTTAAATGTCTGAACATCATAAGTTAGCACTACATGCCATATCAAGTACCAATATTTATAGAACCAATGTAAACTATATAGATTGAAAAAACTAGTAATGGATCAAAACAAGGTCTTTAGTTGAAAAGTGTGAATTGTAAATTTGGAGCAAATGCCTCAAAAAGAATGTCAGCAAAAGCATGTTGTAAACAAGTCCAAAGGTTATAACAAACCAAATGATTGAAAAACATGCCTATTTTAATAAAAAGAAATGCTCAAATAAAAGAGTGATTTAAGCTTTGATATTCATTGTGCAATGAATGCAAGTGTGATAACTGTAGTCTGAGAAATTACATAGTTCATATCAAAAACACACACAGAAAGTGCAGCCTCCACATGCCGAGCAACGCTAACATCTCGTGCTCAATCTTTGACTTGTTCTGTCTTCTTCATTACATAAAAATCTTTACCACACAAACAAAATATATTCATCATGTATACAAGAAAAATATATTGATCATAGACATGTTTGGATAAGGAAAAGAAATTAAATGCACTATGCATAGCCACATTATAGCACTTTGATAGTTACTTGGACAATGACACACATTCTAATACTCCGTCTCAGATAGAAATTGCCCTAGAATTAGTACTTAAAAAATTGAATGATGCAATAACTACACAAAGAACACATATAAAAATAACATGTTTAGGATCAAAGGAAGCATTCTACCTACTCAGTCAAAATTAAATTTTGCTACAAATAATGATATTAGACCCAAAAAATTACAGAATTTTAAATATACAAATATATTTAGATATAATTGTCCAAGTAACTAGTATACTAGAAATATCATTGAGCTGTCCTATTTATCAGTTAGCACCTACATATCCTATTCAACATAGTGGAGAGGAATTCATAAACACAAACAAAAAAATAAATATAAGACATGGAATCTTTGATAGAGTAGATTCTATATCATGTCCATCCAGAGAGAAAGGACAATTCTTGTTTTACTCTATGTGTAGCACAAAAATAATCCTTTTTATCAAGGTATATTTTCACGTTTCTATAATGCATATATTAATAATGAATTACATACCACACTCAATTTCTATCTAACAGGGACATATAACTCATTCTGAAAATATTGAAATTAGTTGATCTAGGAAAGACAATTAAAAGCGCACATTTTTAAATCTTATAAGTTTGTGTTATCAACAAAATAAAGTTATTACATCATTTAAGTTAGTAATTCTAGGACTATTTCTATTTGAGTGTAATTATAGAAACATGTGTAATGTCCAAGTAACTTTCAAGTTTTTTTTTTTTTTGGTAACAAAAGATACTTATATTAATGGTTAATATACATCATTACATGGGAGAGGCAGTGCTGTACGCCTGCTAGTAGCGTTATGGGGGGATACAGTATCTTCATAGCTATTACAATTAGTAGACAGTGACTTTTGTAGCCTAACAAAAAAACTTTCTCCTTTGTCTGCATCCAACCTTTCTGAGACAAACACCGGTGGAACTGCTAAGCAAAAAAAGAAATTATCCTGGTTAATCTTCGATCTCTCCCTTGCTGGTGCATCTGAAAAAAAAATTACTTCCCTAAACGTGTGGTGCATTGGGGGGCTCCCTCAAGTTACTATAATTTGAATATGTTTTGTGCATTATATATATTTTTTTCCTTTAGTGCATCATGTTATGATCAGTTTTTTTTTTTTTTTTGTATTAATGATAAACATGTTAGTTTGTTGCTTTTCTTCTATTTAAGATTTTTATGTGATGAAGAAGAGTGAGCAATTTGAAGAGTGTATACAGGATATTTACGTTCCTCAATGTGTGGAGGATGCATTTCTTTTATGTGTTTTTGATGTGATGTATGTTTTTTTCTTAGACTGCAATTGTCATACTTGCATTGCCTTCACAAAAAATACAAAAGCTTAAATCATTTCTTTACTTGAGCATTTATTTATATTTAAATCGATATGTTTTATCAATCATTTAATTCATATGAGCTCGTGCATTTGTTTACAACAAGCTTTTACTAACATTCTTTTTGAGGTATTTGTTCCAAATTCATATTTCACAGCCAAAGACCTTTTTAATTATCAGTAGTTTTTTCTATGTTTTATGATCTATATTGGTTCTTTAAATCATGATAAGCTAATATTGCCAGTCTTCCTAACTTAGTGTTTGAATTATTCAAAAATGTCGCCAGGTGCATGTCGGATCTTTCAAAAGTAGTAAATATTTTAAGTTGAAAAGTATGATGATTATTTCTACATGTATCAAAAAATATGTATACTTTTGAAGGATACGACAAGCATCTGGCGATATTTTTGAAATGTCCGAACATCATAAGTAAGCACTGTAGGCAATATTATATCAAGTACCAAGATTTATAGAACCAATATAGACTATATAGATGGAAAAAACTAGTTATGGAGCAAAATAAGGTCTTTAGTTGAAAAGTGTGAATTGTAAATTTGGAGCAAATGCCTCAAAAAGAATGTCAGTAAAAGCATGTTGTAAACAAGTCCAAAGGTTCAAACAAACCAAATGATTGAAAAACATGCCTATTTGAATAAAAAGAAATGCTCAAATAAAAGAGTGATTTAAGCTTTTATATTCATTGTGAAATGAATGCAAGTCTGGCAACTGCAGTCTGAGAAATAAAATACTTCACATCCAAAACACACACAGGAAGTACAGCTTCTACATGCCGAGGAATGCAAACATCTCGTGCACAATCTTTGGCTTATTCACTCTTCTTCATTACATAAAAATCTTCAACACACAAAAAAAATATGTTCATCATGAATACAAGAAAAATATATTGATCATAAACATGTTTGGCTAAGGAAAAGAAATTAAATGCACTAAGCATAGCTACATTACATCACTTTGATAGTTGGACAATGTCACATATTCTAGTAATCCGTCTTAGATAGAAATTGTCCTAGAATTACTAACTTGAAAAATTGAATGATGAAATAACTACACAAAGAACATATCACAAAAATAACATATTTAGGATCGAAGGAAGCATTCTATCTACTCAGTAAAAAATAAATTCTGCTACAAATAAAGATATTAGACCAAAAAATTACAGGATATTAAACATATAAACATATCTGAAAATAATTGTCCAACTAACTAGCATATTAGAAATCTCATCGAGCTGGCCTATGTATCAGTTAGCACCTATGGATCCTACTCAAAATAGTGGAGAGGAGTTCATAAATACAAATAATAAAAAATATGAGACGTGAAATTTTTGTCAGAGTAGATTATATATCATGTCCATCTAGAGAGCACGGACAACTCTAGTTTTACTCTCTTTGTAGCACAAAAAAATCCCTTTTCATCAAGGTATATTTTCACGTTTCTAAAATGCATATATTAATAATGAATTCCCCACCACACTCAATGTAACAATCCGATCTGTTGTTATTTAAGTGCACCTCGTGCGAAGTTTCAAAATTTGTTTTGAATCCTCGTGCCAAATTTAATTTTGGGGCACCAGACGGAATTATTAAATTTGAACTCATAAGGGCTGACATCAGCCCGCCATAATGGAACATCTCCTTCTATGGTGGTGCCGCTATAGCGCTTGCAGGGCCGCTATAGCGGGGCTGACAGAATCAGACCCTAGATAAAATGATGTCTTTTACTTTTCTTGGGGGAAAATTGGTGAGGGTTACTCAAAAAATTCTCCTAAGCAACTTCAAGATAGCAGGCAATGGAGGAAAGGGATTTCTGTGCAAAGAAGGGCAAGACCAAACGACTTCCGGTCCACGCTCATCAGGATTCACCCCAAGAAGCAAAGGACAGCATTCAAAATCCTTCAACAACTGTTTGACTCCTAGGAAGGCTAGGTTTTCTTAACTGAGAAGTTAGGCCCACATTTATGCATATAATGTCTTGTAGATTGTCGAGAGATTTTATGCTTATTCTTTCGGGCACGAAGTCTGGATGGGTGTATCTATGGTTAGACTGATGATGGACTTGTTTAGTATTATTGACTTTGTGACGGTTGTTGGGTGATATTCTGGGGATGATAAATGTGGTTAATCGAACGATGATCAAGGAACATTAGGGGAGGAAATCTCTCGGTTAGGTGATGGTTATTGTCTTCCCATATATATTATATGTCCTTATTAACTGCATTGTTAATAGTGCATGCATGATATGAGATTAGAGAAGCTGAAAAGGCATAATGTGAAATGTAAGATATTGTCAATCATATGTAATGTATATGCTACTTGGATGTACAGTTGTGATCGTTATTCTTTGTGGTTGTGTTGCATTATGTATATAGTATTAGGGGATCGGATGCCAAGCCGGTACACACACACACACGCATACACATACTAGGGGATTGAGTGCCACACTGGCACATATATATTATTATTGGATCAGGTGTCACGTCGGCACATATATATATTATTATTGGATTTGGTGCCACGCCGGCACAAATATATATTATTATTGGATTGGGTGTCACACTGGCACATATATATTATTATTGGATTGTATGCCACGCCGGCACATATATATTATTATTGGATCATATGCCACGCCAGCACATATAAATTATTATTGGATCGGGTGTCATGCCGGTATATGTGTAGTTGTGTATATTGGTCTCTAAAGGGCCGGGTTGGTGTGTTTAAACACTGGAGTGGTTTTCTTGTGTGGACCGAGATGACTTGTTAGATGTTGTAGGCAATGATTGGGAATTTCTGGAATTAAGTTCGGGAAAATCTACACTAGTGGTTAAAATTGTTCATGTATGTTGTTAAGTTGGGGGCTACTTGTTTGCATGTT
Organism: Solanum appendiculatum; assembly: GCA_018342035.1. Taxonomy (NCBI): domain Eukaryota; kingdom Viridiplantae; phylum Streptophyta; class Magnoliopsida; order Solanales; family Solanaceae; genus Solanum; species Solanum appendiculatum. Next base: position 419,394 of record JAGDQO010000356.1, read on the forward strand.
GTAGAAGGGGAGTGTGTAAGGTAAGGAGTGGCAGATTTAGTAGTCTAGCGTTCGGGGAGATTTTATGTGATAAGAGGATTAGACTATGATCGCATGGGAGTGGAGTTGGCAGCAAAAGGGATAGGGTGTATCAAGTTTTGAGGTAGTGATATGTAAGGACCTCCAGGTTATTTTTGTATTTATGCCTTCTGTTCATCATTTAGAGCGTTACTATAGCTAGCCCAAGTCATTTATGACTTGCTTGGACTAACAGTTCGGTCACCTAGTCGTTCGTTTGGTTTTTATGTGAGTTTTAGTGTTTTGGAGCTTTTGAACCTTGAACGGTCAGTTTTAATCAGAAATTCAAGAAGAGGACCTCAAAGTCAAATTTTGACGATTCTATCAGCTCTAGAAGGGTCATTTTAGTCTAGTAGAATGTCGGCACGACTCCGAGGCTTTTAGTGCGAGTAGGCATTTTAACTTTCAAGTTAAGGCCTAAGTTTGATTTTAGTCCACATTCTGAGTAAACGAGCTCAAATGAGAATCTCGTCAGTACAGTTAGCTCTGAAATGTTGAGTTTAGTCTAGAACGACCCTTCGTTTGGATCTCAAGGCTTCTGGGCTAATTCTGAGCCCTCTTTGTGGATTTTGGCTTCAATCAAAGTTTGGGGTTACAACCCACTTTTTACCAAGATGACCTCGTATGGGAATTTTGACTGCGTCATTGATTCCGGAATATCGGATTTGGTAGGGTTGCATATCTCGTTTGCTTGCACGGTGTTCCGAACGAATTCGAAACACCTCGACATAGATTTGGAATGCATCAGCTAGTGCAGGCCCTAAATGGCCTTCACGTTCACGGGCCCTTGGGCTATGGGCTGCATTTGCAGGAGCCACATTTGCAGGGCCCCACTTTCCTCTTGGTCGCGTTCGTAGTGGACTCCCCGCGTTCGCGAAGAGGAGGTTTGTCTGGTTTTTTAAATAAGGCCAGACGCAAGGCAACATTAGCTCAAAGAGTAAAAGTGTGATTTCTCCCTCGTTTTAGCTCGGATTTGGGTGATTTGAAGTCTCACACGTCCGGAATTGTTGAGACTACATTGAAGAGTGATTGGAAAGTGTTGGTGAACATCTGTTTGAGGTGAATTTCCATTCAAAATTTCTGTCCCAAGTCTTTTTCTTAGCTTAATTGTTGTAAATTGTTACAACCCGAGACTACCCTCTAGTCGTAACACGAGGCTTAGAGTCAGGAGTGACCCCAAGCTAACCCTTGATACTGGCATAGACATGAGAAACTAAATATCAACATGTAAAAGAATTAAATGATTGAGCGGAAGCATAATTATAGAATACTGCTTCAATATATTTTTGAACAAAGTTTTGTATAAAACAACTGTAATGTGAAAAGAATCTGAAATAGAATAGACTGAATACAACAACTCTAACTGACTGTCTATGACGCCTCTACTAATACTGATTATAGTTAGCAGGACATGACCCCCACTTACCTTAATCAATACATGCGAATAGAAACAACATACTAGAACTACAAACTTACTTGAGTGCTCGAAATAAGAGAACTCATCACCTTCTGATTGGAAGCTACTATCCAACTGACTAGGATCCTGATAGTAAGAACCTGAATATACATCACATGAAAAATGTAGGCACAAGAGGTATGCAAATCAGTACTTTGAATGTATTAAGTATGAGATATATGCATGATAATTTTTAAAGCTGAACATGATGAATCTGAGACGCAAAAATGAATATTAAACTTAAATGACTGAATGTAAGGTCAAAGCAATATTTTGAAAATCATAACATAAGCTTAAATCATAGTCTTTGAGAAAGTCATAAAAACCTTTGAAGAAAACATAATTCTTTTGTGGGATATTTACCATTAATCGACATAGATCATGTAAGCTATAACATGAAATCCAGCGTCTTTCCCACACCGAAAAGAGATTGTCCTACTTGCCAAGGTAAGGACCATATATATTAGCTTAGGTGGATCCACTACCTATGTCTTTCTAAGATAAATCCTACAGGGGCACATAGTTAGGGACAAGGAGATTACTTCTACAGACCCAACCTCTACTAACGGGAAGACCTTCATCTCAAAGTCCTCTCGGTGCTAAGTAAAATACCAATGGAATAAATATTAGAATAGCTCCTTTAAAAACCATGGTTTATACATATGTGAGAAAACCTTTCACAACCATGATTTCATAATATGTGAGAAAACCTTTCACAATTCATTGACACTTATCACAAAAGCATCCTTAATTCATAAAACATCATTTTCATAAGATATGCATAGCTTTCATAAATCATAATTCATAAGTTCATAAGCATAGTTTATATTCATAAAATAGGCATAGACATGGGTTCAAGTGAAATCAATGAAAATCATGTAATTAAGTCAAATCATGCATAATAAGATTGAATATAAGTAATTGAATCACAGTAAATTGAACCCATGGATAATAGCATAAAACTCAAGATTTTGGGTGAAATCAATTTGAAGTAAAATATATTTTCTTGAAATATTCTTAAATAATGCACTTGAAATTAAATATAAGAATACTTTCTTGAAAATAATGCACTAGAAGTAAAATATACTTTCTTGAAGCTCTTCTAAAATAGTGCACTTAAAATTAAAGAAAATAATACTTTCTTGAAAATAATGCAATTGAAGTAAAACATATATTTTTGAAATTCTTCTAAAATCATACACTTTAAATTAAATATAATAATACTTTCTTGAAAATAGTGCAATTGAAGTAAAATATACTTTCTTCAAACTCTTCCAAAATAGTGCTCTTGAAATTAAAGATAATAATATTTCCTTAAAATACTTCTTGAAAATAATGTAATTGAAGTAAAATATACTTTCTTGAAACTCTTCTAAAATCATGCACTTTAAATTAAAGATAAAAATACTTTCTTGAAATACTTCTTGAAAATAATGCACTTAAAACTAAATATACTTTCTTGAACTCTTTCTTGAAAGACTCCTTTAAAAATCTTGAACATACTTTATTTGTGAAATTAATGCATATGAAATACTGCAACAAGGTTTTTAAATAACCTTGATTAGAAAGGCATCCATCTGGTATAATAAGCATGAACAATGAATCAAAAATTATTAATGAAATAAAGAACCATAATTTTGATGATAAAAATCAAGAATCAATGATAGGAGATAAAGAAAATTTGAAATCATAGAATCTTGGGCAAAAACCCTAGCTTTGATCTTAAAAATATATGTTGTAGGAGTAGGGCGTAAGGAAGAACAAAGTTCCTCATTTATATAACCTTACATATCTTAAACACTCCATTAATCTTGAAGAAGAACCCTAACTTGAAGAAGAACGATCAAGAAATCCTTTCTTGAGATTCTTGAATTTGTTTCTTGAAAATCCTATGGCCAAGGGTTAAGATTTCTACAAATAATTCATGATTATGTAACAACCTTACTTATATTTGAATACAAATATAGACAAAGAGTTTTAGTGAATAAAAGAGACACGGACAGAGTAATTGGCAATTATTAAAGGGTCAGGATTAGAGATTATTAAATGAAGCTTAACGGCTGAGATTGGTTGAGATCACAACAAATACACGCAGCAGAGAGAGAGAAAGCATAACGAAAATCTGGTATTCTAACAAACTTTCTCAACTTCTTCTCAGCTTCTTCTCCTTTCTATTCTCTTCTAATCTTCTTCTTCTTTCTCTTTTCACATCTGAATCCGAGCTCTATCAGTGAAGAATCCTTACTTGTTCTCTATTTTTATCAATCATTTCCATTTTATTATAATTTTGCTTCCAATTCCAGATAATAGAAAATTGTCCCCAAAAAAAACTATTGTGCCGAAAGTTTACTGTTTTATTGAATTCCTATTGAGTTCATAACAATTAGTATCAGAGCCATTGCTTCCACAAGCGATAACAGTTTAATCATGGCAGAAGGAACAAGGATGAGAATCATGGATGAGAAACTAGCTCAACATGATGAATTGCTGTTCGAATTGAGGAACGGCCAACAGGCCATAAATGCTACTCAAACAAGGATACAAGGAACTTTGGAGCTGCTTTTTGATCGCCTCACTATAATGGAGAGGGGCCACAATAGAGGTCAGGAAAATGCTCTTAATAGAGGTGATGGCATTCTCCCTAATCCAGTTCACGACGGATGTCCAGGTCGACCGAATTAGGGAATTCCTAACTCTAAGTGGGAGCTTCTTAGCTTTGAGGGTTCTAACCCGAAGGTTTGGGTACGTAAATGTGAATGGTACTTTAACTTGTATCGAACCCCCAAGGATCAAAAGGTGGACGGGGCTGCTCTTTATCTAAATGGGGATGCTGAAACTTGGTACAATTCCTTAGTATTGAGTAGGGGACCCATCTCATAGGCTGAGCTAAAGGAGGAGATCTGTGATAGATTTGGAGATATTTTGATGGAAGATGTGGTGGAGGATTTTAATAAGCTTAGCCAAACTGGAGACGTAGAGGATTTTTTTGGAAATTTGAGGATTTGAAGGCTCAAATGATCACTCGTAATCTAGCTTTAAACGAGTCTCATTTTTTGTCCAGCTTTATTGGGGCCCTTAAGGAAGATATTGAGTTTGCTGTAAAGATGTTCAAATCGACCACCCTTAGCTTTGCTATCTAGCAAGCTAGGACGCAGGAAAAAACTATAGAAGCTGCCCTGAAGAAATCTAACGTGGCCACTACAGTCAGTGGGAGTAACGTGGTGGCAAACAGTTCTATGGCGACTAGGTCAGGTTTAGTGAATGCTAGCCCAAAACTTGCACCTCTTCGGCTAAGTTCTGAAGTGTATGAACACAGAAAAGCCAACCAGTTGTGCTTTAGATGTGGTGAGAAGTATGGGTTAGGCCATAGGTGCAATATGAGACAATTACAATGCATCTCTGGGTCTCCTGAAGAGTTGCCTGTCATACAAGAGGTACCATTAGAAATTGAGATTGAGGTTGCCGGGGAATGGAGTTCCGAAATTACTGAGGCCGTGTGTCTTAGTGTATTGTCTGGCAACTGCAATGGGGTTAACACTATCTTAGTTGCTGGCTTGATTAAGAAGAGAGCTCTATCTATCCTTGTGGACTCTGGCAGTACTCATAGCTTCATCAATGAGCTAACAGTGAAGGAGACTGGTTACTAATCTACCTATGTTCAACCAATTAGGATAACTGTTGCTGATGGCAATTATGTTCATTGCACTTCTTTGTGTCCGCAATTTACTTGGAAGATGGGAGGGAAAACTTTTGTCGAAGATCTAAGACTTCTCAAGCTGGGAGGGTGTGATATTGTATTAGGGAATGATTGGATGTAAAAGCACAACCCTACTAAATTTGACCATGAGAAACATTGTGTGACTATAGGGAGAAAGGGAAACAAGGTTGTGTTGAAAGCTATACCTGAGAAGGGACAAATTAGTATGATCAATGGTGGTACCATGGGACGACTATTCAAGAAGGGTCAGACCATCATGGCTCACTTATTCTTGATACAGGCCAATGTTGCACAAGAAATAGAGAAGGTTGATGACTCAGCTCAACGAGTGTTGTCTATGTATGATGATGTGTTTGCAGAACCCAAGGCTTTGCCTCCTGCAAGAGCACTTGACCATACCATTCCACTTAAAACAGGGACTTCACCAGTTTCTCTCAGGCCTTATAGGTATAATTACTATCAGAAGGAGGAACTAGAAAAGCAAATCGAAGAGATGCTCAGTTGTCATGCCCCGAAGCTACCCCCTAGGCCCAACACGGTGCTTAGTGTCATGAGTGACCCAAGCTAACCCATGGCATGGCATATCTACACAAACACAATTAAAACAATACTGTGCGGAAGGTAAATTAGTTTAATGTCTTGATTTGGGAAAAAGCCCAACATGTCTGAATGCATATATATAATATTCAAGGAGTTTAGTGATGATTAAAAACAACACTAATGACTCAAGCTGAATCTAATCTATGTCTGAAAGCCTATAAGTGACTTGAGTTACTGGGACATGCCCCCAGCAAACTCCAAGAAGACTGAAACTGAAAGTAAAGACTGAAAAGTAAAGAATGTCTACTGTCCTCGAACTATGAGGACTCACCACTGAAGCTGCTGAGTATGGACTAGAAGTCGAGCTAAGCGCGGTCTGGATGCTGAGCGCCTGAACCTACATCATGGAATAATGTAGCGCAAAAGTATGCGTCAGTACTTTGAATGTACTGAGCATGCAGGATATAGATACTAAACTGAACAATATAGACTAAACGATATAAACTGAGCAATATAACTGAACATGGAAAACGGGTTGTACTGAAGTATAACTTAAAACTGAGCTAGATGCAATGACCAAATACTAATCATGAAGATAACATGCTGAACTGTATACTGAGGTAAATACTGATAATATGATCAATACACTAAGAGTATGACTGTGGGAGCTACTGTTAACTGACATAAACCACGTGAGCTAAACGTGGAGTCCAATGTATACGCCCCATCGAGAGGACCCAATATACCTTGCAAGGGTATAAAGGCATGACTGTGGCGTGATCACTAAAATTGATGCCCAACAAAGGGAACTTCTGAACCTACGTTCGCACGTAGTTCTGGGACTTTGTGGGTACGCTGAACCAGTCTAACTCGGTGCTAAGTATACTCCCAACTGAATATGCAAAGCTAAAATGTAACTAATTACTGAGTAGCTCAAAATACTGACATGTTATCTGGGAATGCATATAAACATACTAAAAGATATGGCATTCAAATACTGGAGCATGATTTTCTAACTGATCTGTCTAGCAAGTATAATTCATAAAATGCTGATAATTTATACAAGCTAGGGTTCTGAATTCTATACATGGGACTATGCAAAATTTCCAAGAAAGCATGGTATTTAGATCATGGAAACTATAGCAGCTAAAATCACAATGAATATCCAAGATTATGGAAACCCTAGGTCTGAACAATTTATGAGAAATTGAAGAACTGGCTGAATTCTAGGGACCTAATGGGTGAAAGGAACCCACTAGTGAAATCCCACATACCTGGTGATGAAAACTACGGAGAAACTCTTTTGATTTGGGGCTGAACTTGAAGAATGCTTCTGCTAGTTCTTGGGGGAAAACTATCGCTTCATTCTTCTCTTTTCTTTCTAAGTCGGATGATTTTGGAGAATGAGGGTTTTAGGTAGTTTTTGACTAGGTTATTAGGCTTAGACTGAGTAAAACGACGTAGTTTAGGCATCAAACGACGTAGCTTAAGTTCCCAACGCATAGGGGAAAAGACTCATATGACCCTGACTTAAAAGCTATTGTATAGACTTCAAGACCGGCTTCAAGAGTCGTACAATGCTTCACGGCTAGTATAGTGGGTTGTGAAGATTTCTCAGCCTGATAGCGCTCCACTAAAACGGGCATAACATATTACTCCGAACTTCAAATGAAGCAAACTTGGTGGAGTTGGAAAGAGGACTTAAAGACCTTTAATTTAATAGGTATGGGCCATCTAATTCATTTTGTGCTTAAAGATTTGATCGTTTGAAATTTACCCTAAACTCGAAATATGATGGATGACATTATACGGACAACTGTACGAACCGTACAATGCACCACGGGCTGTTTAGTGGCTCGTGGTGAGTGACCACCTTGGCTGCCTTGGGCAGTCCTTCACGATTCCCTATACGGGTTGTGGTCCCCTCCACGAGCCGTCTAAGGTTTCGTGAAGGGTCCATGGTCAATTTTGAGTTCGTGGACTTTTCCCGTTTTCCATTTTTAGCCTTTTTCCAAATCCGAGATGTTACAATGTCTCCCCCTTGGGATCATTCGTTCTCGAATGAAGACTAAGCAAGATAAATTGGAGGGAAAGAGCTGCAATCCCTACCAACGGAGTACTAAAAACTGATATCTAACTTAATTGAGTTTCATGAACATGCAAATATTCTGAAATGCATAGTTAACTGAGGGAACAAGATACTGAGACTGAGTTACACAAGATTAAACTGAGAGGCTGGAGAGGAACTATTACCTCAAGCTTAAACTGAATTGGAGGGAAAAAAGATAGGGATACTTGGCAGTCATAGCTGCTTCTGCTTCCCAAGTAGCTCCCTCTATGGACTGATTCCTCCACAAAACCTTTACTGAAGCAACTTCCTTATTTCTCAACCTACGAACCTGACGGTCAAGAATCTCAACTGGAATCTCCTCATAGGTGAGGCTATCCTTCACAGCCACTCTCTCTAAAGGTACTATGGATGCCGGTTCACCCACACACTTCTTCAACAAGGAAATATGAAAGACTGGATGAACCGCTACTAGTTCTGCTGGCAACTCTAACTCATATGCGACATTACCAACCGTTTTTCAGGATTCTATAAGTACCTACATACCTGGGACTGAGCTTTCCTTTCTTGCCAAATCTCATCACCCCCTTCATAGGTGACACCTTCAGGAAAACCCAATCATCGATTTCAAACTCTAAGTCCCTTCTCCTCACATCTGCATAGGACTTCTGACGACTCTGAGCTATCTTTAGTCTGTCTCTGATGAGCTGAACTTTCTCCATAGCCTCATGAATCAAATATGGCCCAACCAAGGCTGCTTCACCTTCTTCGAACCAACCAACCGGAGACCTGCATCTACGCCCATACAGTGCCTCATAAGGGGCCATCTGAATACTAGAATGAAAACTGTTATTATAGGCGAACTCTATGATAGGTAAGTGATCATCCCAACTACCCTTGAAATTGATCACGCAAGCTCTCAACATGTCCTCTAAGGTTTGAATGGTACGCTCTGCCTGACCATCCATCTTTGGATGAAATGCTGTACTGAGATTTACCTGAGTACCAAGACCTTTCTGAAATGATCTCCAGAAATGAGAGGTAAATTGAGGACCTCTATCTGAAAAGATAGACAAGGGAACACAATGCAACCTGACTATTTCATTGATGTAGAGTCTGGCGTAGTTTTCTGCTGAATCTGTAGTCTTGAATGCCAAGAAGTGAGCTGACTTAGTGACTCTGTCCACTATCACCCAAATGGAGTCATGTTGTCTGCGAGTACGAGGTAAACCCGTAATAAAATCAATGTTTACTACTTCCACTTCCAAGTAGGAATGCTAATCTCTTGAGTCACACCTCCTGGTTTCTGGTGTTCTACTTTAACTTGCTAACAGTTGGAACACTTCGCCACAAAATCTTCGATATCCCTCTTCATGTCGTTCCACCAATAGACTTCTCGTAGATCACGGTACATCTTAGTGTCACTCGGATGAATAGAATATCTGGAATTATGGGCTTCTGTAAGGATCTGCTGTCTCAACTCACCCACATTAGGAACACATAAGCGACCCTGGTAACGAAGCACACCATCTCCCCCTTTGGAGAAAACCTCAACTCTCTGCTGATGAACTGCACCTTTCAACAGAAGCAATATAGGATCACTATCTTGATTCTCCTTAACCTCCGCTACTAATGAAGATTCTGATCCATTCTGCACTATCACACCACCATCTATCGTGTCCATAAGGCAAACTCCTAAGCAAGCAAGCCGGTGAACATCTGGGGCTAATTCTTTCTTCTCTTCCTCAACATGTGCCACTACCCATGGATAGTCTGCTGAGGGCGTCATCCACTACATTGGCCTTACTCGGATGGTAGAGCACATTCATGTCATAGTCTTTGAGTAATTCGAGCCATCTCCTCTGACGAAGATTCAACTCTTTCTTGGTGAACACATACTGAAGGCTCTTATGATCTGTGAACACATCAACATGGACACCATACAAGTACTGTCTCCAAATCTTTAGGGCAAATACGATGACTTCAAGCTCGAGGTCATGAGTCGGGTAGTTCTTCTCATGGACCTTAAGTTGTCTAGAAGCATAAGCTATGACCTTACCCTGCTGCATCAACACACAACCCAGGCTGACCCTGGATGCATTACAATAAATCGCATAACCGTCGGAACCCTCTAGTAGAGTCAAGACAGGAGCTATAGTCAACCTGGTCTTCAGTTCTAAGAAGCTTCTCTCACACTCATCTGACCACTGAAACTTGGCCTTTTTCTGAGTCAACTTGGTCAATGGGGAAGCTATGGATGAAAATCCTTCTACAAACCTTCTGTAGTAACCGGCCAAACCCAAGAAACTTCTGATATCAATCGGCGAGGTGGGTCTGGGCCAGTGCTTTACTGCCTCTATTTTCTGAGAATTCACTCGGATCCCTTTGCTGGATACTACATGACCAAGGAAAGCGACCGACTGTAACCAAAATTCACATTTACTAAACTTAGCGAATAACTAACGATCTTTGAGGGTCTGCAGAACCACTCTCAGATGAGTCTCATGCTCTTCCTCATTCCGAGAATAAACAAGGATATCATCAATAAAGATGATCACGAACAAGTCCAAATACTGCTTGAACACCCTGTTCATTAAGTCCATGAAAGCTGCTAGAGCATTTGTTAGTCTAAAAGACATAACTACAAATTCATAATGACCATACCGAGTCCTGAAGGCTGTCTTCGGGATGTCACTATCTCAGACTCTAAGCTGATGATAGCCGGACCTCAGGTCTATCTTAGAAAAGCAACTAGCACCCTGAAGCTGGTCGAACAAGTCATTAATCCTTGGGATGGGATATTTATTCTTGATTGTGACTTTGTTCAACTGACGATAGTCAATGCACATCCTGAGGGAACCATCTTTCTTACACACACACAATACTGGAGCACCCCATGGAGAGATACTAGGTCTGATAAAGCCCTTATCTAAAAGGTCTTTCAACTGTTCTTTCAATTCCTTAAGCTCAGCTGGAGCCATTCTGTAAGGAGGAATTGAGATAGGCTGGGTTTCTGGAAGGAGATCTATTCCGAAGTCGATTTCCCTTTCGGGAGGAACTCTGGGAAGATCTTCTGGAAAAACTTCTAGAAACTCATTCACCAATGGGACTGACTCAAGAGTTGGGGTTTCAGAGTTTGAGTCCTTAACCCGAACAAGATGATAAATATACCCTTTGGAAATCATTTTCCTGGCCTTAAGGTAAGAGATAAATCGACCTGCAGGCACTGAGTTACCACCTTTCCACTCTAAGACTGGCTCGTTAGGAAACTGAAACCGAATGATCCTAGTTCTACAATCGACTGAGGCATAACAGGAATGTAACCAATCCATTCCTACAATGATATCAAAATCTATCATTTCTAACTCTACAAGGTCTGCTGAGGTGACTTTCTAGGAAACTATGACAGGGCAATTTCTGTATACTCGTCTAGCTATTACTGGGTCACCAAATGGAGTAGATACAGAGAGGGTTCTGAGAGAGTTTCTACTGGAGTGACACTCACAATGTCTATTACTTTCTTGATATCATCCAGAATTTCTTGAGGATCCTCTTCTAACTTAGACCCAAGAAACTTTAGAGGGTTCATCCGAGTAAAGTTCTGAATTCTTACTACAGCAGTGTTAGTCTGCAGTGGAGCTGGGGCCACAGCCTACTGATTGACCTAGATGGTCATGGCTTGAGCATGCACTTGGAAAGAAGCCCTGAACTCGGCATGCGTGACTTGCTCATTCAATGGATCTACTAGAGCTGCTGGCTGACTCTTGGCGTTAGCTATTCTAAGAGGCATCTTCTGAAATGCAAAAAGTAGGATTTTGAAGGAGATCAAATAGAGTTTATACTCTATAGCACGAGTTGGAAAAGAAAGAAGGGAACTTTTTCTTAGAACACCTAGTAGCCTCTCCCTCATAGATGTGGCGCGCTTCATACCCATGAAAGAGACTCTACTTAGTGCGGCTTTCTGACACACTAAGACTCTTAAACCTGATGCTCTGATACCAAGTTTGTCACGCCCTGAGGCTACCTCCTAGACGCAACACGGTGCTTAGTGTCACGAGTGACCCAAGATAACCCATGGCATGGCATATCTACACAAACTCAATTAAAACAATACTGTGTGGAAGCTAAAATTAGTTTAATGTCTTGATCTGGGAAAAAGCCCAACACGTCTGAATGCATATATATAATATTCGAAGAGTTTAGTGATGACTAAAAACAACACCAATGACTCAAGCTGAATCTAATCTATGTCTGAAAGCCTCTAACTGACTTGAGTTGCTGGGACATGCCCCCAGCAAACTCAAAGAAGACTGAAACTGAAAGTAAAGACTGAAAAGTAAAGCATGTCTACTGTCCTCGAACTATGAGGACTCACCACTGAAGCGGCTGAATATGGACTAGAAGTCGAGCTAAGCGCGGTCTGGATGCTGAGCGCTTGAACCTACATTATGAAACGATGTAGCACAAAAGTATGCGTCAGTACTTTGAATGTACTAAGCATGCATGATATAGATACTAAACTGAACAATATAGACTGAACGATATAAACTGAGCAATATAACTGAACATGGAAAACGGGTTGTACTGAAGTATAACTGAAAACTGAGCTAGATACAATGACCAAATACTAATCATGAAGATAACATGTTAAACTGTATACTGAGGTAAATACTGATAATATGGTCAATGCAATAAGAGTATGACTAAGGGAGCTATTGTTAACCGACATAAACCACGTGAGCTAAATGTGGAGTCCAATGTATACGCCCCATCGAGAGGACCTAATATACCTTGCCAGGGTATAAAGGCATGATTGTGGCATGATCACTAAAATGATGCTCAATAGAGGGGACTTCTGAACCTACGTTGGCACGTAGTTCTGGGACTTTGTGGAGACGCTGAACCCTTCCAACTCGGTGCTAAGTCTACTCCAAACTGGATATGCAAAGCTAAAATGCAACTGATATACTGAGTAGCTCAAAATACTGACATGCTATCTCGGAATGCTTATAAATATACTGAATGATATGGCATTCAAATACTGAAGCATGATTTTCTGACTAATCTGTCTAGCAAGTATAATTCATGAAATGCTAATAATTTATACAAGCTAGGGTTCTAAAATCTATACATGGGACTATGCAAATTTTCCAAGAAAGCATGGTATTTATTTCATGGAAACTATAGCAGCTAAAATCACAATGAATATATTATGAAAACCCTAGGTCTGAACAATTTATGAGAAATTGAAAAACTAGCTGAATTCTAGGGACCTAATGTGTGAAAGGAACCCACTAGTGAAATCCCACATACCTGGTGACAAAAACTACGGAGAAACTCTTTTGATTTGGGGTTGAACTTGAAGAACGCTTCTGCTAGTTCTTGGGAGAAAACTGTCGCTTCATTCTTCTATTTTCTTTCTAAGTTGGATGATTTTGGAGAATGAGGGTTCTAGGTAGTTTTTGACTAGGTTATTAGGCTTAGACTGAGTAAAACGACGTAGTTTAGGCATCAAACGATGCAGTTTAAGTGCCCAACGCATAGGGGAAAAGACCCATATCACCCTGAGTTAAAAGCTGTCGCATTGACTTCAAGACTGGCTTCACGAGTCGTACAATGCTTCACGGCTAGTACAGTGGGTCGTGAAGATTTCTCAGCCTGATAGCGCTCCACTAAAATGTGCATAACTTTTTACTCCAAACTTCAAATAGAGTAAACTTTGTGGCGTTGGAAAGAGGACTTAAAGACCTTAAATTTAATAGGTAATGGGCCACCTAATTCATTTTGTGCTAAAAGATATGATCGTTTGCAGTTGACCCTAAACTCGGAATCTGATGGATGACATTGTATGGACCACTGTACGAACCGTACAATGCACCACATGTCATTTAGTGGCTCGTAGTGAGTGACCACCTTGGCTGCCTTGGATAGTCTTTCACGATTCCCTATACTGGCCGTGGTCCCCTCCACGAGCCATCTAAGGTCTCGTGAAGGGTCCATGGTCCATTTTGGGTTAGTGGACCTTTCCCGTTTTCCATTTTTAGCCTTTTTCCAAATCCGAGATGTTATATCAGTAATGACTTTATACAGCATAGCCAATCGCCTTTTTCTTCACCAGCATTATTGGTCAAGAATAAGGATGGAACCTGGAGGTTTTGTGTTGACTATAGGGGTTTAAATGAAATAACCGTTAAGGATAAGTATCCTATACCTATAGTGGATGACTTGTTGGGTGAATTACAAGGGTCAGTGATATTTTCAAAGGTGGATTTAAGGGCGGGGTACCATCAGATCAGGATAAAGCCTGATGATATATACAAAACTACATTCAGGACACACATGGGCCATTATTAATTCAAAGTGATGCCCTTTGGGCTCACTAATGCTCCTGCAACTTTTCAAGCACTAATGAATTAGGTTTTTTGTTCTCTGATCAGAAAATTTGTATTGGTATTTTTTATGACATTTTGATATATAGTAAATCTCTAGCAGACCATGTTGTTCATTTAACTTCTGTTTTTGAGGTATTGAGAGAACACTCACTATATGCAAAAAGGTCCAAATGCTCCTTCGACCAACCTCTTATGGAGTACTTAGGTCATGTTATTACTGTTGAAGGTGTATCCACTGACCCTAGTAAGGTTCAGTCCATGATTGGCTGGCCTACTCCCACCACACTGAGGGCACTCAGGGGTTTTTTGGGACTGACAGGCTGCTACAGGAAGTATGTCCCCAATTATGGGGTCATTTGCCGACCACTAACAAACCTGACGAGGAAAGATGCTTTCAAATGGACTAAGGAGGCTGACCAGGCTTTTGAAGAATTGAAACAAGCGATGTCTACCACTCCTATCCTGGCTTTACTGGATTATACTCCGGAATTCGTAGTTGAGACTGATGTAAGTTTTTCTGGTATCGGTGCTGTCCTTATGCAACAAGGAAGACCATTAGCCTATTTCAGCAAGGTTTTAGCTCCAAGAAATAGGGGTAAGTCTATATATGAAAAGAAGTACATGGCTCTACTTAATGCCGTGGATAAGTGGAGGCATTATCTCCAGTACAAACACTTCGTAGTAAGGACAGATCACCATAGTTTAAAGTATTTATTAGAGCAAAAGGTTACTACTGCTATACAACAGAAAGGTTTGACTAAATTGCTTGGCCTGGATTATGAAGTACAATATAAAAAAGGTGCTAAAAACAAGGTGGCTAATGCCTTATCTAGGTAATTTGAGGTCAGAGAAGCAATCGTAACCACTAATTCAGCTTGTGTACTAGCTATGAGTGTTATGGTGCCTACTTGGGTCCAAGAAGTGAGTAAGAGTTATGAGGAAAACCCTGAAGTGTCTGCCTTGATTTATGAATTTTCTGTGAATCACCAAGGTCCTCATATCTATCACTACTCTTCTGGAGTTCTCAGGCGAAAAGGTAAAGTTTACATTGGTGGTAATGGGGGTCTGAGACAACAATTGGTTTCAACATTTCATGACTCTCCAGTTGGGGGTCATTCTGGTCAAATGGGGACTTATATGAAGCTATCTAAAATTTTTTTTTGGCCTGGCATGAGACAGATGGTTCGACAGCATGTAAAATCTTGTGATGTGTGCCAAAGAAGAAAAGATGAAAATATTCCTTATTCGGGACTACTCCAACCCCTTCATATTCCTGACCAAGCTTGGAGGCATGTGAGCATGGATTTTATAGAAGGACTACCGAAATGTAGAGGCAAAGAGGTAATCCTGGTAGTTGTAGACCGAAGAACCAAGTTTTGCCATTTTATGTCCTTGTCCTACCCTTTCACAGCCAGCATAGTTGCTGCTAAGTTCTTCAAACTCATGCATACACTTCATGGAATGCCTGAGACAATTGTCTGTAACAGGGATAGCATTTTTTTGAGCAACTTTTGGCAAAATATGTTTAGATTGTTAGTCACCCAGCTGCACTTTGGTACTGCCTATCACCCTCAAAGTGATGGACAAACTGAAAGAGTTAACAAATGCATTGAGAACTATCTCAGGTGCATGACCTCTAGTAGGCCTACTCAGTGGAAACAATGGATACCTCTCTCGGAATGGCAGTACAATACTAATTTTCACACAAGTATTCAATGTACCCCCTTTGAAGCCTTATATGGGTACAGACCACCTCATTTGGCCCTTGGTCCTATGAACGACACTACAGTTCCTGTAGTTGAGGATGTCATCATGAAGAGACAAAAGATGTAACAACTTCTGTTGGATAATTTGCTGAAGCCTCAGGAGAGGATGAAAATGTATGCTGATCAAAGGAGGACTGAAAGAGAGTTTAAGGTTGGTGACTGGGTATTTCTCAAGTTACAACCTTATAGGCAGACCTCGCTGGCCCTATGAAAGAACGTTAAGCTAAGTTCCAAGTATTATGGTCCCTATGCAGTGATAGACAGAGTGGGGAAAGTGGCATACAGGCTGAGTCTTCCAGCTGATTCCAAGGTTCACCCTGTCTTTCATGTGTCCCTTCTTAAGAAAAAGGTGGGCAACAGGGTGGTGGTGCAGTTTACTTTGCCCTCTACTAGTGAAGATGGTCAGTTTCTAGTTAAGCCACTTCACATATTATAGAGGCAGATGGTACGCCATGGCAATACAGCCAGAGTGAAGGTTCTAATTCAATGATCTAACCTTCCTCCTGAGGATGCCACATGGGAGGATTATGATTTCTTGAAGGCCAAGTTCCCTGATTTTGATGTTCATCCTTGAGGACAAGGATGTTTTCCAAGTGGCAGGGTGTAACAACCTTACTTATATTTGAATACAAATATAGACAGAAGGAGTTTTAGTGAATAAAAGAGACACGGAGGGAGTAATTGGCTGAGATCATAACAAATACACGCAGTAGAGAGAGAAAGCATAACGAAAATCTGGTATTCTAACAAACTTTCTCAACTTTTTCTCAACTTCTTCTCCTTTCTATTCTCTTTTAATCTTCTTGTTCTTTCTCTTTTCAGATCTGAATCCGAGCTCTATCAGTGAAGAATCCTTACTTGTTCTCTATTTTTATCAATCATTTCCATTTTATTGTAATTTTGCTTCCAATTCCAGATAATAGAAAATTGTCCCAAAAAAAACTATTGTGCCGAAAGTTTACTGTTTTATTGAATTCCTATTGTGTTCATAACAGATTATGAGAAGGATTTTGAATTGGAAAGGTTGAAATCCTTCGAGAAGGAATTACCTTGAAGAAGAATCTTGAAAAGGATTTGAATGAATTTTTCTTGGAAGTTTTATGCTTGCTTTTCTTTAGATTTTTGTCTTAGGGTTTGAGAGAGGAGAGGGAGGAGTTAAAAGATGGAAATATTATTTTTTAGACTTTAGGGCTTTATAGAAGCTGAGAAAACCATTTTTGGATTTTCCTAGGGGTATAAGGACAAGAAAATTACCTTATTTAGAATTTTTCCTGCGGCCAAAACGGAACTGCACTTCATTATTTAGTAAAATGTTCATAACTCTCTACACTGAACTCGGAATGACACAAACTTGGTGGTATTGGAAAGAAGACTCATAGAGCTTTAAATTTTTTGTCATTGGAAAGAAAACTCATAGAACTTTAATTTGATAGGTTATAGGCCATGTAACTCTTCATATTCTAAGATATATGGTCGTTTGAAGTTTATCAAAGTAAAATCTTATATGGAGATTAAACTCAACTGATAAGGAAACTTTCAACTCAACTTTGTTTTAGAGGACTCTTATGACTTTAATTTATCCCCAAATCTCTTCCCACACTAAATAATTAACCTTAAGACCTATTAACAATTAAAAATCACTCGGTATGATCCTGTACATATATGAAGAACTAGCTAGCGAGACAAGACGAACCATAGAATTGAACATTGCTTTATTGAGATCAACAACTTTCACCTCGTCATCATTCTTCACACTTTCGAGACTGGGTGTACTCACAAATATTCCCTATTTGACAAACGTCTTCATTTCAGGGCTGTCATTAATAATCACTTCCTTGAGAAATGGAAATTCAAGAGCATGCTTCGTAGGGTGTCAAATGGGCGGGTTGTGTTGAAATTGGAGATATTAAAATGGGTTCTAATAAAAATCGGGTTGGGTCCTGACCCACCCAAGTTTACTTTGGGCTCAAATAGGCTAAAAGGCGGGTTGGGTCCTGACCCGCTCATTCTCAATAATTTTAACATATTAATATTTAACTTTTATAACCACAATTTGAATTTCAACTCAATTTTTTTTTTAAAAATAGTTACAAATGGATAGATAAATCCTAAAAGATATAAAATAGATAATAATTCATACCTTCAATATAGGAACATACATTACATCAATGCAAATAAAGAGTCTTAAAACGGGTTGAAATTTGAGATTGAATTGGGCTTAATTAAGGATTCTCTTAAAATGGGTTAAGACTTGAATGGGTTGAGATTGAACCCAACTCAAATTATCATGAGCCCAACCCTTAAAATTCTAGGCGTGTTGGGCAGGTTTCCTATGTTTGGGTTCAATTTTGACACCTCTAACACTCTGTTTGGATCATTGTTACCCATTGTTTCATAATGTACTGTATTGTATTGTAATGTATTGTATTGTACTGTATGGTAGATATAATGTTTGCCTTGACTGTATTGTTTGCTAATGTTTAATAATATTTTTATTGTTTGGTTTGACTTTATCGTACTGTATTGCAATTTATGAATTTACTAAAGTGTCCTTAATTATTATGGGGCAGGAGGTTTGACTGAATTAAATAATATAGGATAAAGGGTAAAATAGTATTATGAAATATTAATTAACGATATAATCAGAAAAAGAAATTATGTAACAATGGGAACACACCAAATTGGTTGTTCCATAAAATAGGGGTTTTCATTGTTACGTAACATCGAAATTTAACAATATAATACAATACATTTTAAATAAGAATCAAAACAAACATTGTATGTATGATATCAATACAATGGGTAACAATGATCCAAACAGAGTGTAATTCTTCGTCAGAAAGAAATGCCCCAGCTTAGGCAGCTAATAAAGCTCCAGGTATTCCAAGAGGGGAAATAAGGTCATGATTCCTTCTCCTTGTTGTACCTCTTTTGTGATCACTTCTTCCTTTGATTGACAGTCTCTAATCTCTAGTATTTGGAAATTCGGAGCACCTCTGGCCACTGATGTAGACATCAAGTTTCTCAATTTTCCACAATCTAATACTCTCAGTATTTAAAGTTTGCTGAAGAGGCAGTTGGAAGTTGGTGAGACTGCATAGAGCACTTATGCTGTTAGCTCCATCGATATATAGGTATTCCAGGCTGGGACAAGAAACCTGCAAACATTGAAGTATCAAACTTTATAGCAGATCATAAGCCAACCGACACCAGGAAGAAAACACTAGCTCATAATAAAGTGGAAAAGCCAAATATATAAAATTTTGAAATTATGATCTCGTTTCATATTTTAAAATGTTTTTTAGTATCTCAAACACATTATATCTTTTTCTCTCTTTTTTTTTCATTTGGGACAAGAAACCTGCAAACGTTGAAGTATCAAACTTTGTTGTAGATACAGTTGGAGCTATTGGAAGAAAACACTAGGTCATAAGTGTTTGCAGATGACTTGATGTTGTTTTGCAAAGGAGATTTTAAGTCTATTACAAGACTAATGGTGGCCCTAAATCATTTCAGTAGGGCGATGGGGTTGGAGGCAAACATGGATAAGTCCAACCTATTTGTAGAAGGTGTGGAGGATAATATCAAGAACGAAAAGTTGCAGATGACAGGTTTCTCAATTGGCACTCTACCAATTAGATATTTGGCCTTATGGTCTAAGAAGTGGTGTAAAGCAAACTGCTATCAACTGGTGGACAAGATCACTACTCGCTTATTCGAAAACCCTATCGTATGCTGGAAGGCTGCAAATTATAAATGATGTTCTATTTTCAATATATAACTTTTGGGGTACAATTTTTATACTCCCTCAAAGCATCTCGAAGGAGGTGGATAGGAATGACAAAAGGAAAATAGCATTAGTATCCTAGGAGAAGATATGTATGCCAAAAAAGAACGGGGAATGAACATCAAGAGCTGTAAACTATGGAATGTAGCTTCAGTTGGAAAATTGGTTTATATATGAAAGGTAATCAAGATATATGGACTCACACACCCCCGGGAGACAGTACCAGGAGAAAGATAAATTCCATCAAAATTAAGCAGGATATTTGTCCATTTTCCCTTGATTCAATGAATAGTTTGGGTTTCACTCATCTGCTTGTACAATTTATCATAGATGCCCCCTTTTTTTTGTAAATAAAAAAATAAATGGAAAATGGTTAAAATTCCCTTAAGCTATGTGAAATAAACAAAAATGTTCTTGCCGTCAATACTTTAGTTTAAAAATGCTCTTATTGATCCTTAATGGGTCAAAAATGTTCTTTTTCCAAATAAATATATTATTTATTTTCTTTTTGAACACATTCTTTTCCTAATAATATTTTTTTTATTAGCAAATGTTTATCCTACTTCAATTCGAAAAAAAATTAAAATTAAAAATATTTCTTATTTTATTATAATTATCTAAATAAAAATTAATAATGGACTTACTATGATTTTATATATATAACATATATTATCCGTGAAAAGGGTACATGAAATTATTTTATTTTAATTGATTAATGAGATTAAGAATAAAAAAGTTATTTTCTATATTTTTATTAGTTAAAGTGATTTTAAAATTTAAAACAAGAATAGGGTTCTTTAAAAGTAATATTTTTATGGGAAAATTTTAGAAATGGCAAAGATAATATTCATATTAGTGCTCTATAGCTATAGTTTTATACGGTTGCGCTCCATAGCTATATTTATGTTTGCTATGGAGCTTCTGATTTGTATAATTCGTTAGCTTCTGATTTGTATAATTCGTAAGCTTCTGATTTGTATTATTCGCTAGATACATCGTCAAATTTATTTACAAATTGGTCACTTCTATATAAATTCATTTATACAATTGGATAATTCGTATATGAAATGTTTCAGTTTTTCTCTATATTTGTATATGTATACAGTACAAGTTTGTCTTTAATTATGATAATTGCATTTGTATATTAGATGTAATTTGTTTATGTATATGTGTTTTCTAGATTTGTATACATATACATTACATGTTCGTTTGTATCTCTGAAAACTGCATTTGTATAATACGTGAATTTGTATATGTATATGTTCTTTAGTTAGATTTGTATAAATATACATTACAGGTTCTTTAATGTTTAAGTAAAAGGTAAAATTTTAATTCATAACAACCCTCCAAATAAAAACTGAAAAAGTAAGAAGCAAATATTTTGATTACTTCATGTGAGATGTTGAATAAATCGAGATAATATCTCAGATGGTCACTCAATTTTGAATAGTTCTCTTACAAAGTCACTCATCTTAGACTTGTTCATTTAAAAAGTCACTCAACTTTGTTTACAACTTAAAAGTCACTCAATTATTGATATTTTACTTAGAAAGTCACTCAACTATTGATATTTCACTTAGAGAGTCACCCAATCAATTTAAATAATTTTTTCATTAAATTTTGTTGAAATCTAATTTTTATTTTAAACTATGTTTTAAAGAAATAATAAAATATCTATTTTAATTATCTTATTGATCCATTCCAATTATTTAATTACTATAATTTTTTGAAAAAACGCACAGTAGCAATTGACTTACAAAATTCCCTTTTGCGTTTTAGCAATTGTCTAACTAAAATTAAAAATGCTGAAAAATGATTTTTTAAAAAACAAGAAGAAAAAAAGTCGGAATCGAAAAGTAATCCAAAAAAAAAAACGCATAGTAGGCCAGTAGCAATCTTATTATTCTTTTAAGAAAATAGTTTAAAACAAAAAATATATTTCAACAAAATTTAATAAAATAATTAAAATGAGCAACTTATTATTTGTTTAAAATAAGTTTAAAACAAAAATTATATTTCAACAAAATTAAATAAAAAATTATTTAAATTAGTTGGGTGACTTTCTAGGTAAAATTATCAATAATTGAGTGATTTTCTAAGTGAAATCCTTTTAAGTTGCCTGGCCCTTGCAGATTCCGTAACTCTAACATATCATCCTGTAATGGATCTTCAAACCAGAGTTACAACATTAGAAGCTTCAATTTTGGGCAAAATATTGGGCTAGGAAGCTCCTCAAATCTATATGCAACAATTGACATGTGACTGTATTGCTCGTAAGAGTCTTTTCTTGGGAACTCTTCTGAGTTCACATCGTGACTTACCATAAAGTTATGCTTTCCCTCAGACACAATACTTATAGCCACATCATGCATTTTGACATAATTTTCGTATGAACCTTGGGCTAACAAAAAACAATCTTTTAATGTTTCAAATGATAACACACCTTATTTCTTGCATGTTCTAAATTTTGGATTCCCAGAAAGATGCGAAGCCCCATTCCATATCTAAGAAATTCTTCGGGATAGATATTACTATCTTCCTCAAACAAGGAACAAAGCAAAAGGAGGTACCTGGCTTCATTACTTCCCAAGTAATCATAACTCAGCCTCAGAGGTTTATACACCTCTGTGAGCACTTCAGGGATATCTATTGTTACTGTACCACGTAATTGTTCAAGGGCACAGTCCTACGAACACTTGCTTTTATGCATTTTCACTGCTCCTGCAATTGTAATAATTGCAAGCGGCAGCCCTTTGCATTCTTTGGCAACCTCTTTTGCTATGCCATGAAAAGAAGAATCGTTGTCAAAATCCCCAACTTTCTGCCTGAAAAGGATCCATGCTTCCTCTTCAGATAACATTCCAACTTCCATGATCTTCTGAGCTCCCATTGCTACACAAACAGATTGGTAACACGATGTGAATGTCAGTTTGCACTGATGTTTGTGGTTACAACCACTTGGAATTCCAAGTCTCTTTAGATCAAGAGTCTTCCAAACATCATCCAAGAATATAAGGATGCGGCTGTTCTGATTCATTAACCTTGTACGCAGCCTATCTCCACGACTTGACATATCATCCCCTTCTAATATCAGCCCCACTCCTCTTGCGATCTAACCCTGAATTGTTTTCAAGTCTGGTTGTTGACTGACAGTTATCATGATGACATCTTTGAACAACCTTTCTTGTATCGCCTTTTGTCTGATTTTGTCAGCCAGGGTTGTCTTACCAACACAACCTAGACCACATATCCCAATCATAGTGACCCCGTCATCTTTCAAAGCTGCCATGACCTCATCATCTTGCAATTTTCTGGAGTTAAACTCCTCACCATTGTTACTATAAATAGCCTCGCTTTGTACTGGAAGATCATAGGAGAAAGCATTAGGATTGGTGCTTTCATTTCAAAGATCAATCAACTCCCCTGCAATTTTCTTAGCTTTCTTGCTCAGGGAGTAGCGTGACTTAAAGTTTGGACATCAACCATATCTTTCAAACTCAATTATAAATCGTTGCATTACTGCTGCCACATCTGCAGTAGTGGTATCAACATTCCTTAACCAAGCCTAGTTCGCCATTGGGTGAAATGTCTTTTAAGTTTCTCCGGGCATCTTCCGCTCTTTGCTGCACCTCACTTTTGATATTTTTCAGCTTCTCAGATTTTTTATCCATAGATCTTTGCTCTTGTAGTAAAATAAATACCCAATCCCTCATGCAACTGGCTGCATCAAGCAATCTGAGACTTTTCCCACAAAATAGATAAGAATTCCATGGCTAGTATAGTTTAGTAATAAGCCTTTTTTCAACTATGAAGTCTGAACTCTGCTATTTTTTTTTTGCTTTCTAATTCTCTCTTTTTGACTGGTTTTCTTAGTTACTGGGAAGTAAAGGTGTGAAAATGGTGGAAATGGAGAATTTGGTATGTAAATGAAATATGAGAGCGCGGAATTGGAGAATTTGGTATGAAAATGAAAGCTTAAAGAACAACAATGTAGAATTTGGAATGAAAATGAAATATGAGAGAGTGGAAATGGAGAATTTGATATGAAAATCAAAGAGTAGCAATGTTGTGAAAATGAATGCTTAAGAGAGGCAATGGGGAGTTTGATTGTTTTATTTCAAGCAACAAATTCACAGAGATTTATAAGCTGTGCATTCAGGGTTGAGAATAAGAAGAGTGGGTTCAAAATAATATCTTTAAAGTGAGAGTGTTGATTAGCTAACATTTTAAAGTAGTGGACATCTGATTCCATATCTTCCTTCACTCAAACTCATGTTAGGACTTTCCCAAAATATGTTTTTTTGCAATGACATACACTATCTATATTATTAAAAGTGGAAAGCCCTCAAATTAAAAGTTGAATTACGAAAATGTCCTTATGAAGTCATAATATTTTTGGCCAAAAATGTAAATACACATTAAATATAATAAATACTATCACATTCTATTTAATACTATTATTAGATATTTATGAATAAAAATATAAGTACATATAAATTATATATATATATATATATATATATATATATGCACGTCTTTACTTCACTTAAATAATACTTTACAATAGTTTTATCAAAAAATTGAAAGTATACATTTTAATAAGAATCTATATATAATATAAAACTAGATATTAGAATAGTGATGTGGCATGCTTCATAGCTCAAGAAAGGTATTTATCTTCTTTTTTTTGAAAATTTTCATTATTCTCTTCAATTTTTCCTCTTTCTTATTAATTTATTAATTTAATTTGTGTGCTACATTAATTAGACATTACCCTTCTTTCTTATTCATTTATTTTTCCTCAACTTTTGTTGGTTTTTTCTTTTAAAATTTATTTATGTAATACGTAAATAATAATAAAAAAGAGCCTTATTTTCCCCCAATTTTCATTGTTTTTTTAAAAAAAAATTATTTATGTAGTATGTAAATTAAAAAAAAAGAAAAAGAGAGACATCTCACTTAATATAGTTTTCTAATTTCCAACTTTCCTCAATTTCCATGTGTGTGTATATATATGTTATTCTTCTTTTTTTCTTTTTCTTTTTGGAATATTTATCTATTTATTTTATTTTTAATAGCTCAAAAAAAATCTTTAAATTCAATTATTCAACTTTTCACCTCCCACTATAATTGTCATCTTTATTAGATATCTCAATATGCATTTATGTATTCTTCCACCTTCAATCTTAAAAATTCTTAATTTTATTTTTTGATTGTGCGTTCATCCATCTATATCTATCCATACGTATATTAAAAATTAGGCCAAAAAAAAGAGAGAATGATATGATACCTCTCTTTGCATTATTATTATATTTTTATAAAAAAATATTTCCATTTATGTGCCCCTTCCCTTACCTATTAGTATTGTATTCATTCTTCAAAGCACACAAATTGTTAGATAGTCATCCAAAATATAATTATGTGATCTAAATGTGAAAGCAATGAAGGGGCTAGCGTTATTTTGATGGATTTATACAAAAGACTTAACGTTACGCTTTCTGACTTAACTTCTCATTTTCTAAAGTTTAACTGTTTAAATTCTTAGCTGATTTCTTAGCTTATAAATATGTTTCACACCTTTGTTCAACCTCAGCATATTTTCACTACTTGAAAACATGAGGATTTTGAAGATACATCTATATATTGTTATGGCAATAATTTAGAGGTTAGAAATGTGTATGGAGCACTGAGAATGCTTGCCATGAAGAATCATTGAAGAGGGTTTGCTAACAAGAGATGTCGGAATTGTGTAATGATATTCGGCTAAAAGTATAAATTTATATTACATTATCACTTTATATTGTATGTATAACTATGTTGTTACATTGTTATTTTGATTGTTTTGAGCTTATTATGACTTTTATATGTGCAGAAAATGTGTCGGATGAACACAACCAAAAAAAGGTGATTTTTGGCTCCATTTGAAGCAAAGGGAGAGACGAATATTGAAGGATGATCGAGCTCACCCAAGGTTCTCATCTCGTGACACAGATAGGTGAGGCAAAAAAACAAGAGAAATTTGAAAGTTATGGTCCTTCCGAAGTAAAAGTTTAGACGAGCCAAAAAGATTATCCTAATGGGTTTGGATTAATTTATTTGATTCCCAATGAGATGCAGAATTGTGAAGCGGGAGAAAGTTGGCCTTAAGAAGACTCGCAGAGTTTGTAAAAATTCCTTAAATCATTGTTGTAGTGAGTTAAAGAGATTGAATGAAAATTTTGACAAATATCAAACATCAATACGATCATTTTTTTTATTTAGTGTGTGTGCCAAGTATTTGTTAATACATTACTTCTGGTTAAAAAAAATTCTTGCCTAACAAATTGAGGCTAAAGTTTCGTTACGTCAATCTTCGTCAATATATTTTTTTTAGCTTTTATGGATATGTATTTGTAAATTAGTAGATGACAATCATTTTATATTTTGAGAATTTAATAAAGTTTGATTCAATTTTTTTAAAAAATAATTTTTAATTTTTGAATATTTACGTTAAAAAAAGAAGAACTATGTAATGGACTATTAGATTAAAAAAATCTGAGCTCTAAACTAAATTAATTATGAAATAGGTGATATGCAAAGTTTTGGAACTAATTTGAGAAAATATTTATATTTGTATGCATAAATACATGAAGATTTCATCCGTTAATTCGTTAATTCATGGCTAAATCTATAATGAGCTCATATAATAAGTTTATATCTCATGAGCCAAGATTCCTATTTATTTAATCTTTCTTTTTTTCGATATTTTTTCTCATTTTGATACATTTATTTTTTCAAGAGTCAAACGATATGAGGTTTGA
This sequence comes from Solanum appendiculatum, assembly GCA_018342035.1. Classification (NCBI taxonomy): domain Eukaryota; kingdom Viridiplantae; phylum Streptophyta; class Magnoliopsida; order Solanales; family Solanaceae; genus Solanum; species Solanum appendiculatum. The sequence continues at coordinate 445,978 of JAGDQO010000356.1, forward strand.
CCAATATTTAATTACGATGTTTTAAAAAAAATTATGGCATGAGGAAAATTGTAATTTATAGTACTTTCCATATAGATTTTGAATATCCGAACTTTAATTTTAATATATAAAATAAATCTAATCTTATTTATCTTTTAAAAAAATTGTCAAATTGACTCTCGAAAAGCGAAACGACAATAGTATTTTAAAATGGAGGAAATATATTCAAAAATTATGTTCTACATCTCCATAATAAATAAGGAAGAAAATAATCACCTTTTCAAAAAAATAAAATTTATCGCTGCTCCATAAAAAATAAGCATAGAAAAAGACATTGTTAATTGACTTAATTTTGGCCATAAGATAATACATAAGAAAAAAAAAAGTTTTAAATACTTGTACTATGATTTAATAAAGGAAAATCACCGTTTCAAATTTATTTTAAAAGAATTTATAATACGTGTCCATTTTGGTATAGAGCCTCCAATCCTTATTGTGGATTGTAATTGTATTTCACGCTCTTATATCCATCTTACTTTCATGCAACAAAGCTATCCTTTTAATATTCAATTATTTTATATAATTTTCAGGGTTGTTTTCCATGCTTTACAACTTTTCTATTGAATCAAGAGGTCATCCGAAGAAGCTTCAATGGATTTGTATTCAATGTAGCTATAAGCTTTCTCTTATTTTCAGCAGTCTCACTTACCAAGTACGTACAATGTTTTTAAATGGTAGGATTATTTTTCATTTTGATGTTTGCATTTATCTATCTAATTAAGGTCTATAGTTTAGAATATCTATTATTTACTATACAATTTTCACTTCCAATTTGTTTTTGTTGCTTTATTTTCTTGCAATATTGAATATAATCACGGGTGTTGCAATGGTGTAGTGTTGACACAAGCATGAACATTGAAGTATTTTTGTTTAATTGTAAGATAACATATTCGCATATTTTGAACTTAACTGTCAAATAACTAGAAAAGTATCACATTCATGAAATTGTTTTTAATTTTTTTTTGTCTTTTATTACTCCATACGTGTTGCAATAATCTTAGATGATTATGTTGTCACGATCCAAAAATCGGGTGTGATGACACTTATCCTATCCCACCAGGACAAGTCAGCCTAAACCCAACAAGAGGAAAATAAAAGCAAAAAGTAAGCAATATAAAGAGGGATAACAAAAGCGGAAGTCTTTCAAAACTTAAACAATCCCCCAAGACTGGTTGTCACATGTACAAGCCACTAATACAGAATTGAAATGAAATTACAAGTCTCAATGTCTTTGTATCTCAAATAGAAACAAAGAATAAATAAAAAAGGGGTCGAGAGAGATCGCCAGCAACGAACAACTACCTCTCAAGTTTCCTCAAAAGCCTCGGAGTAAGAAGATGAGAGAACTAGATCACGGTTTGGGCTCGGAACCTACACAAGTGTAGAAGCAAGGGTGAGTACCAAACAACACGGTACCCAACAAACAACTAACAAAACAAGGCAAATCTAATAAAATCCACGAACTCCCTTACTTCCAACCGAACCTCCATAGCTACAACCTGCACAGAAATCAGCCTAACCTAAACTACACAGAGCATATAATACAAGGTCAACACAGCTCAACAACATCACCAAAATAACTCCCATCAGTATCAAGTACAGCAATCCCTGAGTCACAAGGCATAAACACAACTCCACAATGAGAAGAGTAAGACAATGTAATGCAATGCAATGTCAAGTAGAGTAATGCATGTCTGTCCTACGATACACATCCGCTGAATCTCAGACCGGAACTCATGGGGGCCACTCATGGACCATGTATCCGTCGGAACCATTTTCCATCGGCAAAATCATCAATCGCTGGAACCATTTCCCATTGGCATAATCATCAATCGCCGGAACCATTTCCCATCGGCATCGCCGGAACCATTTTCCATCGGCATAATCATCAAAGTGTCTCATCATAGTGTTTCCAGAACCAATGCACATAAGCATGTTCACACAAATAATGAGAAAAGGATAGTGCTCACAGTCACAACGCAATTCATATCAATGTAAATCACGTCACACTATCAACAATATATCAACATCAACAATCACATCATTTACAACAAGATCAATTGCCTAATCTCCGACTCACTACTCCTTTCATCACAAGTAGGATTAATCACTAAGCAAGAGTTTCAAGTCTAGTTTCATAATCCACTATGAGCAAAAGACATATTCATCAATTTCACAATCACATCGAGGCTATCATATAATTTCATCAATTACACATCAATATCAAGATCACGACCTACCATACTTTGGCCTAACACTTTAGCACACATTGCCATTTTATTAACCCCGCCGATCAATTTAGATTGATTCATACAATAGGTCAACCCATACCTCAATCCCATTGCTCCCCAACACAATCAAGAAAGAGAAATCCAGAATTCTACAAAATTCACAAAGTTTTAGAAGTTCACTTGCCTTAATCGAAATCGCAATCAATCAACAACCGGAGCTTTTCCCTTCCGAAAGCAATCCAAAGCAACACAATCTATTCAAATTACGAATCACAATCAAATTTAGGAACTAACAACACCAAGAACACGAAATTCGGGCAAAGGGGTCCAAATGGCTCAAAAATATGATTTCGAAAACAAGGTTTGAATCCGGAAATTCTTACATGAAAATGATCCTCAAACCATTAGAAATCCATTAGTGAAAACCATTTTGAAAAATGAGTTCAAACCAGTCCACAATCACCATTTGATAAAAAATTCGGAGTTCATGCAAAACCCCCATAATCTAACTTTAAAAACCCAAATTTCAAGTTGAAATCATGATAGAATCAATGGGTAATCAAGGTTTAGAGTTAAAATCAATTACCCAATAGGTTTCCACGAAAATCTCTCTTTCAAATTGCCTTTCCCAAGCTTCAAAATGTAAAAAATGGGAAATTTCCTGAATTTACACTGTTCAGGCAAAATTTACCCTCCGCTAACACGGAGATCAAGGGGACTACTCTCACTTGAACGTGCCTACACCCCACGAACGCGGGCAACAACCCTCCGCGAATGCGGAGGCCAAAGCACCTGGCACCAGAAACAAAACATCAGCAAAACACACAATGCAAACAAGTCTCCGAATGGACCCTCAGGATTCATTCGGAACCCCGTTCAAACAAACCATACATGCTACCCTACTAAATTCGACGTTCCGGGCTCAATGAAATTTTTGGAATTTGAATTCGAGGTTTCCTTGACCCGGAACCCGATAAAGCACAACTAGACTAACTTAAGCCTCAGGAACTCAAATCAAGCTCGGAACCTCTAAAAATTCAACCTAGGCCACTCCTAGGCCTAAAATCATCTCCCAAATCCAACGGAGTTGTCAGAGTCAAATTTCGAGCACCCGATCTTTGAATGTTGACCAAAGTCAAATCTATGATCAAAATTCCTCAATTTTCCAACTCAAGGCCTCAAATCCATGATACAGCCCAAAATATGATTTCGTCAACTCTCCTAGACCAAATTCCACATTCCAGAGGGAATAAAATTGACGGAATCCCCATCCGAGACCCGAAACTCTGAATGACCCAAAAAACCACATTTTGACAACTTGAGCCTTTAGAATTCAAAACTTTCCAAAAACCATAACTTAACAAGAATTTCACAAAACTAATTTTGGATATTAACAAAACATGACTCGGGGCCACTCTCGGTAGGGGTAAAATAGTCATTTTATAAAAATTACCAAAAATGACCTTCAGGGTCATTACATATGTAAATCTTGTACAAAATTACTTGGGATACAACGCATGTGTCCAGTAACTAGTAAAGAAGAAAAAAAGAAAAAGTAATTATATTGTTGCTTTTTGGAATTTTCCATTGCTCGCCAAGTACTCAACTATCAGACTTTGTCCATACATTCTCTCCAATTTCTGACAAAGTATTTCGTTTCCAGTTTCTTCCGATCTGTCTAAGATGGATAGAGTTACCTATGTTGGGGACGTAGAAAGCATCCAATGGAATAGTCTAGATGACTTCTTCCCTTTTCTTTCAGAACTAGGTGAATGACAAGTTATTCAGCCAGTAGAAGGTTTTGATTTGGCTTTAATAAAATGGATATTGCATTAATAAACATGATCATAAGCCAACCTATCTGAAATAATTGTGTTTACAATGGATGTGGACTTTATCCCATTTTTTTTTTTTATGACCATAGTGTCCGGGCCAACTTTCACGCACCTCGACTAATTCCACGGGATATCTATATATAGTAAAATGGCCACTTAAATGCGATGATGGAGCTAAATTTCTATCCAACTCTGAATTTATGTTCAGCATCTTTGAGGATATCTTCATCCTCTACACTAACTAAAGCACTAGAATCATATCATATATCATATATTATTAAAAGTGGGAAGCTCCTATCTTCAAAGTTGGATTACCATTTTGCCCTTCATTTAAACATTATTTTTTTATGTACAAAATATAAAAATATATTCTAATAACTAAATACTAAATTATATATAAATGGGAGCAGTTTTAAGGTATTCAAATGTGCATTATATTATGTAATAAAGATATAATGGAAGATAGAAAGTCATTCAAATGAATAAAATAACTTGACTAAGTTGTTAGCAGAAGTCCAAGCATTTCAAAACTGAAGAATTATCTTGATGACACTTATTTCACATTATTATTATTGCCAACTTCAATGTAATTGTTAACAGTTATATATATGGGGATGTTCATGGATTATTTGATAAGCATAGCTTGTGAAACAGTGAGTGCAAGGATAGAGTCGAGCCACTCAAGAATTATTTTTCCATGCTCTCTTTGATCAGTAAGTTTAATAAGAAAAATTTGTTGCTTCTATTTCCTTAAATAAACATCTCATATTTATTTTTTGAATTTTTGACAAGAAAGCATTTTCACATGTATTCACCATTTTGAAATGTGTATGCATGTTTACATATGAATCATGATTCGGAATACAGAGGTTAAATTATCTAATTATGTTATGTCATTTCATGAGTTCAAATAAAATATTTTTAAATTCTTTAAAATAAATTTACATATTTATAAATTACAATCGAAAGTGAAAGTAAATTCACTTTTTAATAATTTTGTGTTTGCAGAAAATATTTTTATTTGTTTTCTTTTTGTGCATGAAAATGTGGAAAGTAAGAAAGTAAACAATAAAAATAAAATGGAGGGAACATAAACGATAGGGAAAGACAAGAATTAAGGCAAAAGATACAGAATAGTGATGTAAGGGGAAAATAAAAATGAAGTAAGAGAAAAAAAAAGAGGATAAAAAAGAATTAAAATATGATAAGAAGTATGAAAAATAACCATGACCAAACTGTTGCAATTTTTTATCTGATGCTACAAACGAGAATAAATACATTATTTTATGTAAATGTAATATAGAGACAACATATATACTTCTTACAAGTACATATGGTACTTCAAACTTTGGTACAAATTGAGAAGGTATGTTATGTGTGTATTGTCCCTTTCTTAGAAAAATAACAAACTACTGCATTGCAGTTTTGGACCTAATAACATAAAAAGGTAACTATTTATCAAACTAAATTTTATTGTCCAAATTTTGCAGGTTATAGGAATATCTAATCCTTGGGCATATACAACAAAGAAGTCATTTGAATAAATTGATTGTTCATTTATTTCAATTATATTGTTTTGTTAAATCATTTGTGAAACTCATCACAATGTGATTTTAATATAACTCATATCATATATAATATTTTCGTTGAAACTTTGCCTTGATTATTTTAAAATAGGTGCTCAATTTTTCTATGACAAGAGAACCTGCAACCGGTACCCTTTGCGTTCAGATGTGCACAAAGTAAACTCCGCTCCATTGCAATAGTCTGCACATATAGGAAAGATAAAACTGCACTAGGCAAGTCCCATGCAACCCGGTGAGAGATATGTTTTAAGATATGACATATGTGCATAACTCAACCACAAAAATTAGCTCTTGACAAGGACTGCCCAAGTCCATATAACCAAATCACGGGTCTATTCTCAACCAATGTAGAACTCTAAGTCATTCTAACATATTCTAAAAAGAGTCCTTGAACATTACTTGGTAAAACGTCGTCGTATTTAAAGAACCAGAAAGGGATGATGGAGCTAAATTCGTTACTGTATCAATCTCAGAGTTAGCGTGCAACAATATTGACTGAATTCTTGAACATAAAATGGCAAATTAGTTAATCCTTTCTGTTTCAATTTGTTTCACCTATTTTTCTTCTTAGTCCATTTCAAAAAAAAGAATGCATTTTCCATAATTTTTTAATCTCAACTTCCCATACAAGATTTTTTTAAAAAAATCACTTTCTTAAATAAGGCTAAACAAATTGAAACAAAAAAAAAAATACTAAATGTCTGATCACTAGTTTACATTTGCTTGATCACACAGAAGGAATATTTAGTTTAAACTGGACAAGTGCAAAAATCATTTTCTACTCCCAAAACTTTGTAACGTTTTCCAAGTGAAATGCATATCGAAACACAACTAACTTCCAAATACATTTTTCGACTACAGGAATTTTTTTTTCAAAGTTTCAACTACTGAATATCCAAACACTTACTACTTAATAATATGCATAAAATAGACCTGAATAGAATGGAAGGGCTATCTAACTTGTTGATGTTCTCCAAAGATTACATCTCTGTATAGACTTTCACTGCCCAATGATGATACCTGGTTAGGGATATCTTGCCACTTCTAGATTCCTCATTTTCACTTGTTGATCCAACAACCATTGATTTCTCCATTGTGTGCTGTCCTATTGGAGCCATCCTTTGTGCATCGAGATGTTACTAATAGATATACAAGATCTATGGGCAATAGCTAGTGTAGCATGAGTACCAAAACAACAGGTACCCAATAGGCATCCTAGGCCGACTGAGCAAGAAAGGTAAATGCAGGCAGACAAGGTAGAATCAAACACCACAGAGGTCAACAGAACATGAATAGAATAAACGGAAAGTAAAGCTAAGAATGTCACAACTAAACCCAACTAGGCCCCCCATAAGACCCGCTAGGCACACTCAAGCACAAACAAACAAGAACTCGAATGGACCCCCATAAGCCCGACAGGTACACAGAGAATCTACGCTACGGAAACAAGGGAACCCAACTCCAAAAAGCCACCCATGGGCATTGAACCCAAAACATCAGTCTCAAGCTAGAAATAACGGACTCTAACCGCGTAACGTCAGCCTCAGACTAGAAATAACGGCCTCAATCAGTAAATAATAGAACCTGGGCCTCGAACCCAAACCATCAGTCTCAAGCTGGAAATAACGGGCTTTAACCGTGTAACGTCACCTCGGAATGGAAAATAACACCTCTCGCTCTACAGTCTCAAGCTGGAAATAACGGACTCTAACCGTGTAACGTCAGCATTGGACTGGAGCTAGCAACCCTCGCTCAATAGTCTCAAGCTGGAAATAACGGTCTCTAACCGTGTAACATCAGACTCGGACTTGAGCTAGCCGCCTCGAACCGAATCTACCACTACCAACCAGCTCCACACAAGGCTAGGCACCGCAGGACGCCACCTCTATTAGGATATCAATAGAAGGTTTCCAGCCTAGCACAACCCAACCGTCAATCGACACAATAGCTAAATCTTTCAGTAGCACCCCAGAGCCGCAGAAATAGGAAGAGAAAGACTAGAAAACCTGGAAAGCCATGAATTCGCCTAAACTAAGGCCCATACTATCAGACTCAAGTCTGCTATACCAGTCTACAAGGATCTAGTCCATCCGAATCGACGTCGGATACATACTCAAGTCAATCAGCTGCATGGGATTAAGGCATTACTACCCTAACCTATTCTAAGGTCAAAAAATTACCACAATCATCAAATAATAAGGAAATAAATCGAGCCCACGCATGCAACAACAGATAACCACCCAACAGATAACCCATAACAAATCATCAACAGTCCAAATCAATTACCCAAACGGAAGCATGATACTAGCCCTGAAAAGTCCAAAATCAACTCTAAACGAAGAAATCGGAGAAGAAGAACATATATTCTAGCTACCCAACCCAGATTCACACCAGTCGATAAGCAATTACGCATTCAAGCTCAATCTAAGAAGAAGGGAAACCATAACCTACCAGAAGGCCAATCACGCGTGCTCCAAGTCACTCTATCGGAGCTTTTTCCTTCCGAACGTCCTCAGACTGCTGCCACACTGTCCAAAAATAGAATCACAGTGTCAATACGGTTGTTTAGACACTAAAATCATCAAAATCGGAGACAGACCAATTTCGGAGTCAAAATCGGAAAATGTGGGACCCGCTCCGGAATTTCTGGAATTGACTCCGTGAAGAGGTCCTAAACCTTCCGCCGAGTTTGTGTTCCAAAACGGAGCACCTCTAGGGGGTCGGAACAGCTCCATGCAACAACAAACCAAAATACAAAACTTTACACAAAAAAGAGACTTGGGGCAGCCACTTACAATGCAGATACACCACAATCGGAGACTTTTCGACATGCTCCGGACAGTAACCCACACATACAACAAGATTCTGAGCACCTGGGACTTCGAATCACCCAAATAGGAGCTCTAGAACTCGAGATATCAAACTTTTAAAATGAAGCCAGAATCTGATTTTTCGCTATTAAAACAGTAGCAGTTCTAGTCGCTAAAAGCCAAACCTGGTCGCTAAAGGTTTAAATTCTGGTCGCTAAAGGTCTGCACCAGCAACACCAGATTTCGCTATTTTTCAAAGTGTCCAAACAGACCCTCGAAATTTGTTCGGGACCCGATAAAAATAAACCAGATATGCTACCCCACTAAATTCGACATTCTGGACTCAATGGCGCAATTGAAATTTCCATACGAGGTCATTTTGATAAAAAGTGGGTCACACACCCAAATGCCATTTTTAGCCAATTTCCACAACGGGCCTCGGAATAAGATAGGGAGCCCCCAGAAGCGCACGAAAGGTCATTCTAGACCAAACTAGGCATTTCAAAACTAACCGCGCTGACGAAATTCTCATCAGAGTGCACTTACCAAGAATGTTGACCAAAGTCAACTTTAAGACAAATTTCGAAGACTAAGAGCTAACTGGCCCCAAAATCACACCGAAAGACCCGGGACTCAGGCCAACCATGCTTCTAGCCTAATTTGGCCGCTTCGGAGCTGATGGAATCGTCAGAATTCCCATCTGAAATCGTTTACTTGAGGTTATGGCCGAAATAAACTTTTCAAAGTTCAAAAGCTCTAAAACAAGAAAACGAGCATAAAACCTAAAACGAACAACTAGGCAACAAAACCTATAGTACCAGCAAGTCAGAAATGACTTGGGGTCGTTACAGGAATGCTCTAAACGAAAGAAAAGAAGCACAACCACACAAATGACCTGAAGGGTCATTACAACATCCACTACTAAAAGGACTTTCGTCCGCGAAAGTAAGAGTCAAGAAGTTATGACCGAAGTCAACTTTTCAAGGTTGAAAAGCTCCAAAATAGAAAAATGGGCATAAAACCCAAATGAACAACCAGGCGACCTAATCGTCAGTGCCAGCAAGTCATTAATGACTCGGGGTCGCTACAGGAACACTCTAAACGACAGAAAGAAGGCATTAACACAGAAATGACCTGGAGGGTCATTACAAATCGCCTCTTGTCCCTTCATTAGAATAGCTCCTTAAGAACATGGGTAATCGCCTCTTGTTCATTTAATTCAAAGTGTGAGCATTATGTGAGAAACCCTTTCACAACACAACACAACATCATCATGTCACAACTTTGGTACTTCACTCTCAAAGCACCCTTAATTCATTATTAAATTCATATGAGACATGCATAATTTCATAAGCTTCATATTTACATAGTTCATCATGCTCATAATTCATGAATCATAGAGTTCATAAAAATTCAACTTAAATCATGCAATTCAATGAAAGCTCATTCTTAGAAAGCCATAAATAAGACAATTTACCCATACTTGAAGAAACTCACATAATAGAGGAAAAATCATGCTTTTGACTTGAGCATACTAACTTTCGTAAAGTCATCCTCAATTCATTCATAATTCATGCATAGCTTCATAGAGATTTCATAGAATTCCTCAATTCATAGCTCAACCCACCAATCAAAGCATACATTAGGAAATTGGGGAGAAATAGCATGGGTTCATGGGGATTCATTAAATCTTTACATCAAATCATATAATTCAAACTAATTCATGCACTAAATTACTTTATCACGCTAGATCGTGCACTAGAAATCATAAAATCAACAATGGAAATCATAATTGAAGAACCCATAAGAATTGATCAAAAACCCTAATTCAATTGGGGATATTGAACCTTGAAAGCTTTGAAGAAAGTTGAGGACCCATTGGAGGAAAGGGCTCCAAATGGTGAACACTATCATACCTCAACAAAGTCCACAAGAAATTTATGAAAATTGATGGTCTTCAATGGAGGATCTTAGCTTTCTTCTTCCTTGAGAGTTGAGAGGATTTTCTTAGAGAGAGAAATATTTGAGTGAGGAGAAATTTGGGAATGAGTTAGCATGAGTGAAATTAGGCTTAGAAAATATATATAGGGTCTGGGTTAAGGGTATAACCGACTTAGATTAATAATTAAACATTTAGGGAAAAGACCAAAAAGCCCTTAAATAATAACTGTCGGGGGCAAACTATGGGAAGGACCTACGGTCTGTAGATCAATCGACGGACCGTCCTTTCCTTCAGTCAATTGATTCAGAGACTTCAGTAGGGGCTGAAAATTTGGCTAAGTCTAGAAGGGATCTACGGAACCCATCTACGAACCATCAACCGGACGATGACCCGTCCTATTGCTCCGTAGGTCGAGGTTCAAAAACTTGGAAACCCTGAAAGTTCACAGTGCCAACGACGGTTCCCACCTACGGGCCGTCATTCCACCTACGGTCGGTAGGTGACCTCTGTAGTCACTGACACCAAGTTGAAAAACTGCATTTTCATTTCTTGGAAAGCTTTGTGGTTTTACAATATCTCCTCCTTGGTAACATTCTTCCTCGAATGTGAATCAAGACATCATAAGAAGGGTAAGAGACATGGACTAACAACCCAACCTAGCATGCAATCACATAATGCACATATCCGAGGAGGAAACATCAACTCCAAGCTAAAGCATATTCAACACATTATTTCATGAAGACTTTATGCAACTCATATTCAATGCACATAATCATATTAGACACTTCATGAACATGCATAATCAAGGAATCATGGAAATAACTAAGACACACGAGACCAAAAGAGTGAACCATGAGGAACTAGGTACCTCAAGCTAGAGTAGGATTAGAAGGAAAGAGATGAGGATGTCGGGACATCATATTGACCTCGCCTCGGCCTCCCAAGTAGCACACTCAACTAATTGATTCCTCCAAAGAACTTTCACGGAAGCAACTTCCTTATTCCTTAACTTCGGAACTTGCCGATCTAAAATCTCAACCGGAACTTCTTCATAGGAAAGACTATCCTTTATGCTAAGATTCTCTAATGGCACTGTTGACACCAAATTTTTGTGTGATATTTTTCTAAGTTAATATTTTTAAAATATTTTATTTGTTAAATAATTTAAAATACATGTTTCGCAATTTTAATGCAATTTGTTGATAATTTTCCTTATTTCTCAAAATATTAGGATTTTTATCGGTTAATCTTGTTTTCATTATTTTTTTGTCACAACCGGCTTGAATATGTTCAAATATTTGTTCCGTTTGATTAAATCATTATTTTTTGTTAAATTAAATTTTTTATATGTCGTTGTCTATATTCGTTACATTTTTAATATTCATTTATTCGTTACATTTGTTAAAATTCATTTTGATATTTTTGCGCAGTCTAGAAATTCATTCAAATATAAATAAGATTTCATACACAGATATTTTATTATTCAATTTTCTATTTAAGCAATAGCTTGGCCTTTAAGTTAGTGGTGGTGGATAAGATTTTAGGGGTAATTTTCAGATTTTTAGTGTTTAATAAATTCTTTTAGTGTTTTTAATTTTCCGGGGACAACTCACCGGAGTTCCGCCGGAATCCGGCGAGTCCACCACCAAAAAACCTCAATCAAGTTCCAATTTTTCTTTCGGCTTCTTCCTCAGCTCACCGGACAACACAGTTCTCTCTCTCCCTTTTCCGGCGTAGCACGGATCCACCACGCCGCCACTGTCTTCTTCTCCTCCAGCCGGCTCAACGCCGGAAATACTCTCCAAAAACCCATCGATTTCCAGCAACAACAGCTCCAAATCAACTCCACCAAAGATCCATTAACACTTTTTCCTTTTTTCCGGTGAGCTCGCAGCAACAAAACAACAACAGACCACTCGAAACCCCTCTGTTTTCCTTATCAGAATCAACCACACAAATCCGAACAATAGCAACCCACCACCACCGGAATACAATCAACCTCCGACTATCATTAGACCACCACAAACCCAACACCTCCAATCCACCTGCAACCCCATCGGAAAACAACCAAACAACCCAAACCCCGATCGAATCAGACCGCCGGAGAAACCAACGAATCAACAAATAACATCAACAATAGTTCCATTTCTGGCCAACTTGCGGTGTTCCGGTGGACAAGCTTATGACCACCGGAACAACCGATAGAGGACACTAACAATTCCATTTCTGGCAAGGTTCACTCTTTCTTTCTTTATTTTGATTACAATTGTTTATTAAGATTACCTTCCCCTTTTGTAGTTGATTTTTTAACAATTATTTTTCACTGTTTTTCAACTTATTTTTTTTACGCTCTCTCCTCACATTTATTTAGCGTAATTTATGCTTCGTTATATTATTGTATCTTAGTATTGAAATGTTTCGTATGAATATTTTAATTTTTATACGGTGATTAGGTCGATTATTTATAAATCTGTTATTGTGTTCATTTAGCTATAGTGTTGTTTAATTTTCAAATCTGATTCGTGATAAACTTATTATTTTTATTTTTTGATTTAATTTTATGCTAAATGTTTATCAATACTTATATCTGTACTAGTTTTTTTTTAAGCATTATTGTCATTTGATATTTTAATTCTTAAATTTGTTATATACTTGTTTGGTTGATTTGTTTTTGTTTATAATGTTGTGGCATTTTCCTGCTTTATTTTATCTCCTCCATGAGATTTTACCACGTATTTTAACTACATGTCTATTTTGTTGGTTTGTTGTGGCTTATTTTTTATTCATGTTTTGATTCTTGATTTATTTAGTGAAGTGTATTGTGTCATTTGGTTACTAAACATGTTATTGCATATCACTATTAGTTTTGTGTTACTTTGTGTTTGAAAAAGAAAATTGTATTTTAAAATTGGCCAATGAAAAAATCTCTCCATCGATTTTAGAGGCCTCCCCAATGTTAAAAGACGGAATTTTAGTTAAGTTCATATTTTTTGTATGTTAAAATTTGCCGATGAAGAAATTACCGTCGATTTCCAAGGCCTTCCGTGTTCATAAGACGGATTTTTATTTTTTAGTTATTATTTGATTCATTTATTTTATTTATATTTATTTATTACTAACACTTTTACTAAGTGTCTTTATAGGTACCCGGAGTTGCTTTCCAAGGAATCTATTCAAATGAAGTTCGAATTATATTTTTATTCGTTATTATGTATATTATTAACGTTAGGCAAACCTTAGGCCATTTTTATATTATTGCTTTGTTTCATTATTTCTGTATATCGCGTGTTTATTATACTTGTATATTGTTTTTTCCTCCTTCTCAATTTGAAAAAATGAATTTAGTCAGGACCCACAGTTGTTGATTCTGAAGGATGCCTAATACCTTCCCTTCGGAATAACTTGAACCTTACCTGGAATCTATAGGTTTCGTAGATATTTTTTATTAATTGGTTTCTTAGTTTTCCTAAAATTAGGTGGCGACTCCCTTTAAACCCCTTTTAAAACCCTATTCTTTTAAATTTGAACTAGCTATTATTTTTTGAGTCATCGCGACGTTGCTCCTTTTTAGGGATGTCAACAGGCACTATAGATGTCGGATCACCAACACACTTCTTCAACAATGAGACATGGAAAATCGGATGCACCGATGCCAAATCATTAGGCAAGTCAAGCTCATAAGAAACCTTACCAACACGTCTCAAAATATGATATTGGCCTACATAACGGGGACTAAGCTTACCTTTCTTCCCAAATCTCATTACACCCTTCATGGGTGAAATTTTCAAGTAAATCCAATCATCAACATCAAATTCTAAATCTGTCCTTCTAACATCGGCATAGGAATTTTGTCGACTTTGGGCCGTTTTCAACCTTTCTCTGATAAGTCAAACTTTCTCCATAGCCTCATGCACCAACTCAGGGCCTATCAAAGCAACTTCACCAACCTCAAACCAACCTATAGGAGATCTACACCTCCTACCATAGAGAGCCTTAAATTGAGCCATACCAATGCTAGAATTGTAGCTATTATTATAAGCAAATTCAATCAAAGGCAAATGATCATCCCAAGTATCCTTGAAATCAATTACACAAGCTCTCAACATATCTTCCAAAGCCTGGATAGTACGCTCCGCTTGCCCATCAGTTTTGGGATGAAAGGCCGTACTAAACTTAACACAAGTACCAAGACCTTTTTGGAACGACTTCCAAAATTGAGAAGTGAATTATGCACCACGATCGGAGATAATGGATAAAGGCACTCCATGTAGCCTAACCATTTCCCTCAAGTACAACTTAGCATAATCCTCCGCCGAATAAGAAGTCTTGACAGGAATGAAATGCGTTGATTTCGTCATTCGATCTACAACAACCCAAATCAAATCATATTGTCACCGGTTGCGAGGTAAACCAACAATAAAATCCATATTCACATCCTCCCACTTCCAAGTAGGAATACTAATATCTTGGGTCAAACCTCCCGGCTTTTGATGCTCAACTTTCACTTGTTGATAATTAGGACACTTAGCCAAAAATTCCGCAATATCTTTCTTCATTCCATTCCACCAAATTAGGATCAAGATCTTATTTAGCCTTTACATCATGTACAAAAGAGGATTCAGAACCATTGTGAACCGTAACACCACCTTTAGCAGAATCAACCAATCGGGCCAATCTATGAACATTGCGAACCAACTCTTTCTTACCTTCCTGAACATGAGCAACACTACCCATAGATAGTCGAATAAGAGCATCCGCCACCACATTAGCCTTACCGGGGTGATAAAGGACACTCATATCTTAGTCTTTTAACAACTCAAGCCACCTTCTTTGGCGAAGATTCAAATCTTTGTGTTTAAACACATATTGTAGACTCTTATGGTCGGTAAAGACATCCACATGTACCCCATATAAATAATGCCTCCATATTTTCAAAGCAAACACAACCACCGCTAATTCCAAGTCATGAGTAGGATAGTTCTTTTCATGCACCTTGAGTTGTCTCGAAGCATAAGCAATAACTTTCCCATTTTGCATAAGAACACATCCTAACCCAATTCTTGAGGCATCATAATAAACCACAAACCCATTGGATCCTTCCAGTAGAGTCAATATCGGAGCTGAAGTAAGTCTATCTTTCAACTCTTGAAAACTCTTTCCACATGCCTTGGACCATATAAACTTAACCCTCTTTTGAGTCAAAGCCGTCAATGGAGAAGTAATAGAAGAAATTCAACAAACCTCCTATAATTACTGGCTAAGCCCAAGAAACTACGGATATCCGAAGGTGATAGAGGTCTAGGCCAATTCTTAACCGCATCCATCTTCTTAGGATCTACCTCAATACCCTTACCGGAGAAAGTGTGACCAAGAAAAGCCACGGAACTTAGCCAAAACTTACATTTACTAAATTTTGCAAAGAGTTGTTGATCCTTGAGGACTTGCAATACTATCCTCAAATGATTAGCATGCTCATCCTCATTCCTTAAGTAGATCAAGATATCATCAATAAACACAATCACGAACATATCAAAGTATTGCTTGAACACCCTGTTTATCAAGTCCATAAATGCAACCGGAGCAATTGTCAACCCAAACGACATTACCAAGAACTCGTAGTGGCCATACCTAGTCCATAAAGCCATTTTCGGAATATCATCTTCATTCACCCTTAATTGGTGATAGCCCGAACGAAGGTCGATCTTAGAAAAACAACTAGCCCCTTGAAGTTGATCAAACAATTCATCTATCCTTAGAAGAGGACACTTATTCTTAATGGTAACCTTGTTCAATTGGCAGTAGTCAATACACATACGGAGTGAACCATCTTTCTTTCTTACAAACAAGACCAGAGCACCCCATGGAGAAACACTTGGTCGGATGAAACCCTTATCCAACAAGTCTTTTAATTGCTCCTTTAGTTCCTTAAGTTCCGCCAGAGCCATTTTTTAAGGAGGAATAGAAATAGGTTGCGTATCCGGGAGAAGATCAATATCGAAGTCTATTTCTCTCTCGGGAAAAATACAGGATAAATTATCAAGAAACACTTCTGGAAACTAATTAACAACGGGGACTGTCCCAAGAGTAGGGGTTTCGGAATCTAACAAGATGGTATATGCAACCCTTAGAGATCATCTTTCTAGATTTTAGGTAAGAAACAAATTGACCTCTAAACATAGAATTTCCCCCCTTCCACTCTAGGATAGGCTCATTCGGGAATTGAAACTTGATCATTCGGGTCCTACAAGCAATAGAGGCATAACAAGCATGCAATCGATCCATCTCAAGAATAACATCAAAGTCTAACATATCAAGCTCTACAAGATCAACATGAGTGACTCTATGGGATAAGGAGACGGGGCAATTTCCATAGAATCTCTTAGCCATGATAGATTCTCCAATCGGAGTAGAGACACGAAAAGGATCTCACAACTCATTCGGAACAACATCAAACCTCATAGCCACATATGGCGTCACAAAAGACAAGGTAGCACCGGGATCAAGTAAGGCATAAACATCAAAGCTAAAAACTTTCAACATACCGGTAACCACATCGGGAGAGCTCTCTTGCTCATGACGAGCTTGAAGTGCATATAATCGGTTTTGTTTCTGATTTCCACTAGAACTTGATGGATTTTGAGATTAAGTCTGTCGACGATTTTCTCCCACCTTCTTAGCCACTAAGGGACAATCCCTTATCTTGTGATCCGTCTTGACAAAAACCAAAGCATGAATTAGAACCGGCTAGACATGAACCCTCATGCTTTCTTCCACACCTAGTACAAGTAGCCGATGAAGAACCACCACCATTTCCTCCTTGAGGCTTAGGGTTAGGAACCCTATCTTTATTGAACTTAGGACGACCATGTCCATCGGACTTTGAATGTGAAAAGTTACCATCACCAGTCCTAGCCCTCTTAGTCTCTCTAGACCTTTCCTTCAGCTTTTCTTCCTCTAATTGTTGATCATACACCATAAGGCGAGAAATATACATATCATTAACAAGCATAGCGGTGCGGCACTCTTTAACCAATATTTTGGACACTCCAGAGACAAACTTGCTCATTCTTCCCCTAGGATCGGCAACTATAGAAGGAGCATATCGAGAAAATTGTGTGAACTTCAAAGCATACTCTTTCACACTCATGCTTCAGTGATGAAGGTTGATAAATTCAAGCACCCTTGCCTCCCTCATCTCAAGGGGAAAGAACTTATCAAGGAAATCAACCTTGAATTTCTCCTAATCAAGATGACCCTCATTAACCGCCCTCTCACTTTTACATTAGTTGAACCAAATTTGGGCAGCACCCCTGAGTTGATAAGTAGCCAACTCCACCTTTTCTTCTGGCATCACACCCATAATCATCAACACTTTGTACACTTCATCAATGAGTTCTTGAGAATCTTCCTCAACCTTAGAGCCATGAAATTCTGGAGGGTTCATTCTAGTGAAGTCCCTCACTCTTGATGCCGTTGTACCCACATTTGGGTTTACGGGAGCCACAACCTCTCTATTTGCTTGATCCGTCACTGCTTGAGCCAAAACTTGAAAGCAACCCTGAAATCCACATTAGTCACTTGTTCGGCCAAAGGGTCGGCCGAAACTTGAGGAGCTTGAGGAGGAGCTTCTTGTTCTACATTCTCTCCCATATTTCTTCTAGCATAAGCTCTTCGATTCGCCATATCCTGAAATGCGTAGGATAGGGATTAGGAGAGACACATATAGAGTTAAACTCTATGTCACGACTAAGGAGTAATGAAAGAAGTGAAGTTTCTTAAACGTCTTATAGCCTCTCATTCATAAATGTGGCGCGCTTCACACTTATGAACAAGACTCTACTTGACGCGGCTTATGAGACATCCTAGGATCTTTCTAAAACCTTGTGCTCTGAATACCAAGTTTGTCACGACCCAAGGTACCCCCTGGACGTGACATGGCGTACAAGACCCCGAGAGGCCTCATACAAGCCACTTAGCAAACATATATACAAGATAATAGAGATTAAGAATTCAAAAGAGATTTTCATATCAAAGATTTTAAAGGAAACAATGGAAGTCTATATCTCATATATCAAAGCCAATCTAACATAGAAAATAAAATTTGGGACGTAACCCAATACAAATCTGAAATGAAATAACATGAAAATAAGAACAACTAGGCTATGTCCTCGGATGGATGAGGACTCACCAAGTCTTCTATCAATCTTCTACTAATCTCTAGCCACGAGTGGATGGTGAATCTCCAAGTCCTACATCAAAGAAGTTAATGTAGGCAAGAGTATGCGTTAGTACAATCAAGTACCAAGTATGATAGCAATGCACATAAAACACATAAAACATGCTAGAATGCAGCATAATCATGACATGTAATGGCCAAGCTAAAACATGAAAAAGCATAAGAAGCATGAAACATACACCATGGCCAAAGCAAGCTAAATCATCTTTCTTTACTTTAGATTATTATAACAACACTTCCGTTCATTAATTGTGGGGAATTAGCCTTAACCGACATATAAGACCATGAAAGCTATCAACATGGAATCCGGTGTCTACCCTACACTGAAATAGGGTTGCCCTACTTGCCAAGGTAGGACCATAACTTACGTGGAACCACTAGCTAGTGTCTATCATGGACCATCATCCTATGGTGGCACATAAGTTATGGGACATGGGTAATTTCCACTTGTCCACTCGGTGCTAAGCATATTTTTCCCATGGATTAATCATAGTTCATTTGTCATAGGTAGACATGGGTAATCGCCTCTTTTCTACATTAGGGAACATGGGTAATTGCCTCTTGTCCCTTCATTAGAATAGCTCCTTAAGAACATGGGTAATCACCTCTTGTTCATTTAATTCATAGTGTGAGCATTACGTGAGAAACCATTTCACAACTCAACACAACATCATCATGTCACAACTAAGGTACTTCACTCTCAAAGCACCCTTAATTCATCATTAAATTCATATGAGACATGCATAAGTTCATAAACTTTATCTTTACATAGTTCATCATGCTCATAATTCATGAATCATAGAGTTCATATGGGTTCATAAAAGTTCAACTTAAATCATGTAATTCAATGCAAGCTCATGCTTAGAAAGCCATAAATAAGACAATTTACCCATACTTGAAGAAACTCACATAATAGAGGAAAAATCATGCTTTTGACTTGAACATACTAAATTTCATAAAGTCATCCTCAATTAATTCATAATTCATGCATAACTTCATAGAGATTTCAGAAAATTCCTCAATTCATAGCTCAACCCAACAATCAAAGCATATATTAGGAAATTGGGGAGAAATAGCATGGGTTCATGGGGATTCATTCAATCTTTACATCAAATCATATAATTCACACTAATTCGTGTACTAAATTACTTTATCACGCTAGATCGTGCACTAGAAATCATAAAATCAACAATGGAAATCATAATTGAAGAACCCATAAGAATTGATCAAACACCCTAATTAAATTGGGGAAATTGAACCTTGAAAGCCTAGAAGAGAGTTGAGGACCCATTGGAGGAAAGGTCTCCAAATGGTGAACACTATCATACCTCAACAAAGTCCACAAGAAATTTATGAAAATTGATGGTCTTCAATGGAGGATCTTAGCTTTCTTCTTCCTTGAGAGTTGAGAGGATTTTCTTAGAGAGAGAAATATTTGAGAGAGGAGAAATTTGGGAATGAGTTAGAATGAGTGAAATTAGGCTTAGAAAATATATATAGGGTCTGGGTTAAGGGTATAACCGACTTAGATTAATAATTAAACATTTAGGGAAAAGACCAAAAAGCCCTTAAATAATAACTGTCGGGGGCAAACTATGGGAAGGACCTACGGTCTGTAGATCAATCGACGGACTGTCCTTTCCTTCCGTCAATTGATTTAGAGACTTCAGTTGGGGCTGAAAATTTGGCTAAGTCTAGAAGGGATCTACGGAACCCATCTACGAACCATCACCCGGACGACGATCCGTCCTGTTGCTTCATAGGCCGAGGTTCAGAAACTTGGAAACCCTGAAAGTTCACAGTGCCAATTACGGTTCCCACCTAAGGCTCGTCATTCCACCTACGGTCGGTAGGTGACCTCTGTAGTCACTGACACCAGGTTGAAAAACTGCATTTTCATTTCTTGGAATGCTTTGGGGTATTACACTAGGTTATTAAGGTGATTTAAATTTCTGGACAACATTTCTGCCGCGATGATGAACAATGTGGGAGATAAAGGATCCCCTTGCTCTAATCCTCTAGTGGAGTGAAAAAAACCATAGGCATGTCCATTGATCAATACTGAGTACCAATTAGCATAAATCAACCTCCACACCATGTCTATGATTACCTCCGCAAATCCAAACTTCCTCAACACTTTGGTTAAGAATATCCAAGCCACTCTATCATATGCCTTTGCCATATCCAATTTAACCACTACATTCACCTCCTTATTTCTTAGATGAATGTCCCTTATAATATCCTGAGCTAATAGTACATTCTCTGTAATGCTTCTCCCTTTAACAAAACTAGATTAATTAGGAGAAATGATGATAGGGAGGGTCCTTACCATCCTTTCATGGAGCATCCTCAAGATAACTTTATTTGTGAAATTGCTCAGGCTAATCGGCCTCATATCTTTAAATTCTTGCACATTCTCTTTCTTCAGGATCAATATCAGATTATTGTGTGTAATGTATCTGGGAAGCTCCTGCCCAAAAAATAAAGCTCATACTAACCTCCTTAAGTCCTCTCCTATGATATCCCAACAGTGTTGAAAGAACTTCCCTAAAAAGCCGTCTGGTCCACTAGCGCTCTCCCCTTTCAACTAAAGACCACTTCTTCCACCTCTTCTGGACTTGGAAGTTTGATCATATCTTCATTTTACTCTTCATTAATCATCTTGGGGATCTGCTGAATCATATCAAAATCCAGATTTAGTTCCTCCTCTGCAAACTGATCTTTAAAGTATTCTATAGCTGCCTCTCCTATTTGTTGGTCAGTGTTTACTTCATTCCCTCTGACATCCTTGATCTTTGTAAGATTTAGTTTTTTCCGTCTTCACCTTACATATGAATGGAAGAATTTTTTGCTTCTATCTCCATCACTAAACCATCGCATGCCCGCCTTTTGCTTCCAGTATTCCTCCTCAATAGCCAACTACTTCCTCAATTCTACCTCCGCCTTGCTTAGCTCGCTTCTATTTAATGCCGATGGGTGACTCTCTAACTGCATTTATTTCACCCTAATCAGATCTCCAAAGTGGCAATCTGCTGAAAAATATCTCCAAACGTGGATTTACTCCATCCTGATAGTGCCTTCTTAGTATTCTTCAGTTTATCATGACAAACTGCAAAAGGGCACCCTTCAATGAAAGTTCTCCAATGTTGTCTGATTACCTCTTTAAAACCTTCATGTTTAGTCCAAAAATTAAGGAATCTAAATGTTTTAATGTGTGGTTCCTCTGCAGTGTTACATATCATGTGTAACGGGGCATGATTTGATCCTTATCTCACAAGGTGATGGAGTTCACTAGAAGGATATAGGCCTAAAAAATCCTGGTTCACGAATACCCTATCCAGCCTCTTGAATATGCATTCCCCTTCTATTCAGCCGTTCCACCATGTGAATTTACTGCCCTGAAACTTTAGCTCTGATACAGCGCAACTCCTAATACATTGAGCAAAGTCTACTACCTCCGATTGGGTAAAGGTTAAACCTCCAAGTTTTTCTTCCTCCTTAAGAATTACATTAAAATCGCCTCCTATTACCCATGAATCTTCATATTCTTTAGCCATATTTTTTAAATCTTCCCACAGAGCACCTCTTTCTTGTGTACTACACTTAGCATACACGACAGTAACCATCACGCTTGTGTTGTATCTTGAAAACTTAATCGTTAGTTGTTGAGATGAATCTAAATTTATTTGCCCTTCATAATCTTCATCCCAAAAAATCCAAATTTTACCCCTACTATTTTCCACAGCTTTCTTATAACCCAACTTTCTTCGGTATTGTTCTAGCTCACTTATATCCCTGAAAGGTTCCATGATTGTTATGTATTTGTAGTGATGTCTTCTATTAAGGTCAATCAATCTCTCAAAGGATTTTTGAGTGTTGACTGATCTTATATTCCAGAATATTAGCTTGTTAATCATTGATCAATAGCTAATATCATTTCTTTATTGCTCCTTGTTCTGAGTTGCAGAGGTATAATATCTTTGCCATTTCTGATACCCTTCTTCAGACTATCCACATGTCTTGAAGATAAATCTCCTGCTCTGCTTATATACTTAATATTCTCATCCATTCCTTCATCCTCTTTTATGGTTTGGGGTTGCTCTTCTGTTATGTCTATCATGGCTCGTGATTGTTGTATTGGTGTCCCTACTACCACTATCTGCATGCCTAATGGACCCCCAACATCTTTGATGTCTCCCCCCTGATGATATATTTTTTCCCTCATTGGACATTCTGCAAATCCTTCCTCTTGAGTATCAAAGTCTTTCTCTTCTCCATCTATCGTTATTAGTTTCCTACCCTCCTTATCATTGAGTTCCCCTTCCTCTTTATTGTCCTCCCTCGATAGTTCTTTGATTGGCTCATAGAAAGTTTCATTCACCCATTGCTTTGTGTTTCTATCTTGCTCCTCTATGTTCCCCTAGTCTTCCTTGGCAGTGTCTTCATCCACATTCTCCTGAAGTGCATCATATTTGTTTGTGGTGATGACCCCTACTTTGTTCCAAACCTGATTTATTGTCTTCTTCATTTGTCCCCCTTTACTTTGCCTTTTATCTTGGAACCTCTCGTTGTTGTTTGTGTCATCCACTCTCTTCCCATTGATAACAACCTTTTCCTTTTTCTCCTCCTTTGCCCTCTGTTCTTTCTCCCTTTTAGCCTTGTCTCCTTCTACTTCAGTGTCTTGTCCTTCTGATTGGCAGGTAGTAGATCTGGATATTCAACATAGCAATGTTGTTCATCATGTCCCTGTATCATACAAGTCTTGCAGTACTTGGACATGTAATCATACTTAATCTTGATCCACTTTTCATGTATCTCTCCACTAAGTTGTCTCATACCAATGTTGATTCTTTTAGGGAATTCTCCTAGTAGATCTACCTTCACCTTAACTCTGGCACAACTAGGTCTTGTTTGATTTTTTGTTTCCATATCCACTTGTAACGGCTTACCTACTGATGTTGCCATTGAAAACATTGTTTCCTTCCCAAAGAAGTTTAGTGGAAGCAATGGGAAAGATATCCAGTCTATTGTTGTTGATGTTTCCTCCTCTAGATCAAACATCAGATCCAATTTCAATGTCCACATTGGATATGACTAGCTTTGATGAGTGATGTAGAACACTGATTTTGATAGTAAATTAACATGATCCTCCAGCAGTAAAGCCCTGATGAGAACATATCTATTTGTTAGCAACCCTATATTGCATTCACCTTTCAATTCACATTGTTTGGGTATGAGTCATCGAAGCTCTTGAATGTCTGGCCACCCATATGAGAATTTTCCAACTACAGCGTACAGAAGATTCTCATTCACTTTCATCTGATCCACCACTGATTGATCCCAAATAACTCGTGGCTCTCCATGTAAATACGTTAAAGTCTTTAGTGATATAGGTCTTCTTTCTCCCATCGAAGTTCGTAGTAAACTAGCATACGTCTGCTGACCAGCCACCTCGGAAGGCTAGTCAGCAGCTGTCGTGGCCATGGTGATCAGGTTAATATTGGGCGGCGGCAGGGTTTAGGGTTTGAGAGCATTTTTGAAAAATATGCATGATTCATTTTCAAACTGATCAAAACCAAAAGTTTTAATCGAATTGTAAAAACAAATGTTTCATGCCCGAGATGCCTGTTTCAATCCATAAATGGATCTCTTAAGTTTACAAACCCTGTGTTCATTTCCACTTTTCATGAAACCTTTTGGTTGTGCCATATAAATGCACTAATCAAGACTTCCATTTAGAAAGGTTGTCTTGACATCCATTTGTCAAATCTGATAATTCTAATGAGCAGCAATATATAAGAGAATCCTAATGGATTTAAGCATGGATATTGATGAAAAAGTTTCCTCATAATCAATTACTTCTTTTTGAATAAACCCTTTAACAACAAGTTGACCCTTAAAAGTTTTCACTTTTCCATCCACACCTCTCTTTTTCTTGTAGATCCACTTACAACCAATAAGATTAACACCTATTGGTGGTTCTACAAGATTCCATACTTGGTTTGAGTACATAGATTCCATTTCAGATTTCATAGCAACAACCCACATTTCAACATCTTTATCATGTAGTGCTTCGGCATGATTTAATGGTTCTGTATTAGTGTCTTCAGGGATTCTATCATATGATTCTCCCAAGAGCGTAGACCATTCTGGTTTTCTAATAACTCTCCCACTACGACGACTAGCAACTACAGGATTCGCTACATCTTTAACTAAATTCTGAACATCCTGAACTACCAGGCTGCACGACATTACTCCCACTACTTTGTGGTAGAGAGATGTCTTGAGTATGCTCTTGAGCAATCTTTGGAGTAACCTCTTGCCGATCGACATTCCTCCCACTACGTGGATGCAATGGTATGTCAACAATTATTTTAGGAAGTTGTGCTGATGTTTCATTAGTAGTTATTCATTTGCTTAGTTCCTGTAACATAAGTTTACTTCTAGGAACATGGTTAATTAAGTAGTCATGTTCTAGAAACTTGGCATTTGTTGAAACAATTACCTTTTGTTTCTTAGGACAGTAAAATAAACCTCCTTTAGTTCCTTATGGATATCCAATGAAAATGCACACTTCTGTCCTTGATTCCAATTTATTTGTTTTCCATTTTTAGTACATGTGTTATACATCCCCAAACTCGAATATGTCGTAGACTAGGATTACGCCCATTCCACAATTCTGATGGGGTTAAAGGAACAAATTTGGAAGGAATCAAATTCAGAATGTAATTTACAGTTTCTAAGGCATATCCCCAAAAGCTAAAAGATAAATCTGAATAACTTAACATTGATCTAACCATTTCAAAAAGAGTTCTATTTCTTCGCTCTGCCACACCATTTTGTTGTGGTGTTCCTGGGGTAGAATATTGATATGTAGTGCCTGATTATGATAAGTACTTAATGAATTCCACGAAAAGATATTCACCACCACGATCAGATCGTAATGTTTGGATATGTTTACCATGTCACTTTTTTGTTTCTATATTAAATTTTTCAAAGCATTCAGATTTATGGTGCAACAAATAAATGTATCCATATTTGGAGTAATCATCTATGAAAGTCACAAAATACTCAAAATCCCCTCTTGCTCGTATATTTATAGGACCACACAAATCAGAATGAATTAATTCTAACTTATTACTGGCTCCATTTCCTTTGAAAGGAAAAGGTTGTTTTTTGTTAGTTTACCTTCTAAACAAGATTCACAGGTTGGTACACTTTCAATGAACTCAAAGGTCTATCAAAAACCAACCTTGAAATCCTATTTATATTAATATGACATAGACGTAAGTGCCATAAGTAAGTTTGACTCAATTCAGAAATACGTTTTCTTTTATGAGAAATATCAATAGTATTTAATTGGATTTGTTGTTGCATGTCATGGGAGACTTCAAATACAAATAGATGATGTATTTTAGGAGAGCTATGGATGGATTGCTTATTGTACTTAATAACAACACAATTATTTGCAAACAAAACTTCATCTCATCAGCCTTGACCCATTTATCATAAGCCTTGATCTCTTCATCAGTTGCATTCGCTGGTTTAATGGGGCATTTTTCAAGCAACACATATTTGAAACCTCAGATGTTAGAACAATATCGAGGTTTCATTTCCATTCCACATAGTTAGGACCTTCCAGTTTATTTTGGTTCAAGATAGTGGACAGAGGATTGAAGTGAGACATAGTTAATATGAGAGATATCTAAAATAGATCATTAGGAACATATGCTTTATTTTAAAAAACAAAATAAATAAGACACATATAATCATGCTAATGAACCGCTAGAATCGATAGGAAAACTTAACTATTCAAGGAAATATATGGGCAAGTTCATATATAGTACCACTTAAACAAGGTAGGTCCAACTCAGTTAGAGAGTAATATGTGACGTTTAGTCAGGTATATATATTGTCTCTTGTTCATTGATTCAACATGCAACTTCGTTGGAAAGTCAAAACAAATCATCCAATCAAAAAGACAAACATAACAGTATCAAAATATACAAATTTATCCGATGGGGAAGAGGACCTATGTCAACATATAAACTCAAATATTAACTGTAAAAATCATTTATAAAAAGTAGGGATGAACCTTTACAATTCTGGAATATAAAAAATAATGTTTTTTAAACAAAAAAATTGTTCATCAAAAGAACAACATGATATATACAGATTTAATCAAACATGTATCGAAATCATGGACTCTTATTACATTATCAGTTAAATGTAAGAAGACTCGTGATACCAATTGTTAGAATATGCACAATGAAAGCATTCTTCAAGATCATGAACATACATAATAGCATAATAATGTAAACTGAATAAATTGTGAAACTCTAACCTTTTGAAGCTTTCAGTCAACTCGTTCAGGAACTGGGACTCCAGGATTGCAGCTTCCTACTAATTCCTGACTAACTCTCTCAATCAAGTCTTGTGTGGGCAAGAATTTTTTCAGAAAAAAAGATAATCTTTCCATGAAAACCACCACCCATATTTATATTTTTCAGCAGAGGGGAACAATTTGAAAGATGAAATGTTCCTAGTCATAATTAATAGCCATTAACAACCATTAAATACCATTAAGTGTATTTAGACACCGTTAAGGGTTTCCAACTGCCATGATCAATAGTCATCAACAACCATTAAATACCATTAAGGATATTTAGATAGTCATTAAATACCATCAATAGTCATTAATAGCCATTAAACACCATTAATAGCCATTTACAACAATATTTGTTCCTTTCATCTTCGAAGGAAATAAAGAAACACAATATTTTCCTCTTTCTTCTTTTAAGGAAATAAAAAGTTTTTTCCTCTTTTAAACCAATAAAAGTCAAAAACGATTTATTCCTAAACTGAAAAAATACTAACAATCCTTCTTTTTTCCAAACTCGATCAATTAATCAGGCATAGTAGGGACCATAAATTTATTAGCATAGACTTTCAATTATAATATCTAATTCGTAAAAGCATGAATTAACCATATCATAATAAATCACAGATTGTACCATTAAAAATCTGTAACTGTACTCTGCTATTTAATTTCAAATTTTACCATTACAACTTATTTAACTCCCCATGTTAGAATTACCGATACCAATCAATTAAATCAAACTTCTGAAAAATTTAATCCATTGATTAATTTAATCCTTTATCTCTATGCTTAAATTAATTCACGTGACGGATATATATATAATCCACCTACAGAATTTTCACGTGACAACTTATAAGCAATCATAATGGGGTGTCTTCTTTCTCATATCCGAGACAAGGTTCTATCAGCTAATTATTATTTCACGAATGTAATTTGTCATTATTCAATCCATTAGGAATATGTTGACTCATTATAGAGTTTTACCTTTTAATAGATTAAAATAATAAAACAAACTACACAGATCATAATAACTATATCAAGATTAAGAGTATAATCACATGTAATGGACTAGAGATATTGTTTATTAAAATTCAAAATCTAAACGAATATCTCAATTTGGTCCGTTCAATACATACAAAATGTACTGACACAAGAAGTTCGAAGTTTACCATTGTCATAATTAAGATCGAATTATATTTAATCTTATGCTACAACCATCAAGATGTTTGTCCAACTTCATCTTTGATTGTGAACATTTAATTTATAACTTATAAGAACCGACAATTTTAATCTTCCGCGTATGAGTTAAATAACTCCATACACAAAAATTGTCTACTATATAAGTAATGGACACACATATAAACACAATGATCTATTTAAACAAAGACTTCATTATAATAATTAACATAAAATGCAAAGACTTTATTATAATAATTAACATAAAATGCAAAGACTTTATTATAATAATTAACATAAAATGCAAAGTCTTTATAAATGATTAAAATCAATACTATAACTCAACTATATGGTTAATAGTATATCTCAACACGTATAAGTAAACCATCGGTCCATTCTCCAACCAATGTGAGACTTTTACCCACTTTAAACCAACACAATGCCTGTCCAAACTGTTAAATTTGCCACATAAAGTCGAAGTTTCATTAGAGAAGGACGGGGAACTTGCTGGTTGAACTACTTATCCTACAAAACAAATGTGGTGGTTCCTCTGTGAAACATAACCAACAACAACAACAATCCTGTTATCAGCAAAATTGTTTTATGAGAAAAAAAGGAGCGCCAAAAACTTGTTATAGCATTCCTCTAACAAGTCTAAATAAAAATTTACCTAACGTAATTGTCTGCCGCTCATACGATTTGGCTTGATTTACCACAGAGAGGTTTTAGAATAACGTTGGAACCAGTAACCTATAAAGAAAAAAAACATAAATTTTCATTAGATAGATGTACCTTACTTGAAGAATTAGAAGAAGAACAATTCAGTTCAGAAACAGAAACTTACGTCTGTGCTTAATTATCCTCCCACGTACTTCAATTCTTGGAATATTGGAAATTTTGGACCACTGGGAGTTGGTGCAACTTTCTTCTAACTTTGGGCAGCCTTCAATTTGCAGGTTCCATAATTTAGTGAGGCGTCGCATGGCATCTTGGGATGGCAGATGCTTTAGTTTTTCACAGTTCTGTAAAATTAACTGTTCCAAAGAAACAAGGTCACAAAGCCCATCCGACAGAGCTTCTAACAGTGGACAATCACTGATATCCAAATATCGTAATTTGGTGAGGCATCTCATGGCATCTCTCGATGGTAGATGCTCTAGTTTCTCGCATTTCTGTAAATCTAACTGTTCCAAAGAAACAAGGTTGCCAAGCTCATCCCACAGAGTTTCTAACAGTGGACATTCACTGATCTCCAGATACCGTAATTTACGCATGGCATCTGAGAAGTCCAGACGTTGTAGCCGTTTGCACCTCACTAGCGTTAATAATACAAGAAAAGTAAGGTTGCCAAATCTATGAGGAAGACCCTCGATTTCGAAATCATATATCCAGATCACTGTTAGGTCAGAGAGTTGCATAATCTGATAGGGCAGAGAATCCCAGTGCAAACGTCCTACCACACACAAACAATGAAGGGACAACAACTGCTGATTGCCATTAAACATCAATTGGAATGCCTCAAAATCACCATATCTGATAAAGGACCGATTTCCAAATGTCGTAACCCAGTGAGACCGTGAAGGCCTCCTACAGGTACACTGATCAATTTGGGACATTCTGACATATCCACAAATGAAAGCGAAGGCATTTCCCACACACGTAAAGGCAAGGAAATCAAGTTGTTACAGTTGCTGATCGTCAAAATCTCTAGAGACTGGCATGGAAATGTAATGGATTGACCCACTATTGCTAATCTCAACACATGGGACCATGAATACACCAGCTGGTAGATATTTGGTTTCTCCTGTAAATATGTTGTTCGAGCCTCTTCTTTATTTCCAACTAATTGGAGACGTATGATCGTCAATTCACCTCTAAGGTTTTTCAAAGGAACTAATTCTTCTATTTGTTGACCTTTCTCTGAACCCACATAGAAAAGCTGTAGCATCTGAAGACTAGTCAATTGCCCCATATTAAGTGGCATCTGAAACTGATCATGAATTTCTGGTTGGTAATATATGTGTCTCAAACTTATCATATTTGCCATTTCTTCAGGAAGCTTCCTGAGTGAAGAACAGTCATTGACTCTAAATGTTTGCAAATTGTAGAGCTTGCAGATAGTGCTGGGAAAGTCTTCGATCTCAGTGTTGGAGAGATCAAGATATCTCAAGTATATTAGCTTGCCGATATTGGATAACAAGTCCTCGATGCCTGATCTGGAAAAATTTAAAACTCTCAAGAACTGAAAGCTCAAAAGCATATCATCAGATATATTGCTTTTCCTGAACAATGTGCACAAACGTCCTGGCTCATTTATCGTATCCATTTAATCACTTGGTGAGTCCCATCCAAGGTATTGAACTTGAGAAAGATTTTCTCCTCCAACACTCTTCGTATTAAATAGTGTAGATTTTAATGAATTTCCAGCCAAATCATGCACAAGATCATGTATCTTACAGTGTGTTATATTGTTGTGATCATCTAGCTCTACATCTTGCAGCAAGGAATATTGCAACAAAAGTTGAAAAAACTTGTTCCCGACATCTTCCATCATAGGGGTCTCTTGACATGGACGAAGAAAGCCTTCTGCCATCCAGAGCTGGATTAGTTGGTCCTTTTCAAACTCAAATTCTTTTGGAAACATTGCAAAGTAAGCAAAACATTTTTTTAGATATGGAGATGGTAGATAAACATAGCTGAGTTTTAGGATTTTCTTTAGGCTATTTTCTCCATTGTCACCTTCACCAGAAACAAGGGGGTTTCCATCAAGAATTGCCCACTATTTATGTTTCTCCTTGTTGTGCGAGAGGCCTCCCAAAACACTTGCTGCCAACGGTAGACCTTGACACATTTTAACAATCCTGTTCTCAACGCTCAGTATTTCCTCTGGAACTTCCCCATCAACAAATGCTCTTTCTTTGAAATGGACCAACAATGATCTTCTGCTAATTTTCCCAACACATGAAGATCTACTGCTATTGTGGATGCCACTTGTTTTATGCGAGTAGTCACGAGAATGCAGTTTCCTCTGGAATTGTTTACTCTTCTGAAGCTGTCCATGAACTCATCCCACACTGGAAGGTCAACACGCCACAAATCATCTAAGACAAGCAAATACCTTTTCCCTCGTAGTTCATCTCGCAGTTTCTTGACTATTATATCCCTGGTTTGGACCTCAAGTTTCCTCTCTGTCAATGATTCGAGGATCTGTTCAAGAAAGCTCTTAGTCTCTGATATTTCAGGTAGACACAGCCACACTCTCTTTTCAAAGTGTCTTTCGATCTCGTCATCATTGAAAATTTTCTTAGCAATAGTAGTTTTCCCTAAACCCCCCATGCCCGCTATGGTAATGGTGCATAGAACAACTTCCTCTTTCATATTCAACATCTTCTCCTTAATTTCAGCAATATTGTTGTCTCTACCAACAACATACGAAGCAACTACAAAGTAATCTGTTTCTCGAATCGGTAGTATTTGCTGAGAAGGAACTATGAGTGATTGGAGCTCGAGGTCCTTGGCTAACTGATTGATAGCCCTCAACGTTTCATTGATGTTTTTTATTTTTCAAGACATTTTGCTCTTAAAAGCAGTATGAGAAAAGAAACAGCTGTCCTTTCTCATTGGGCTGATTCGGACTTGTGCTTCGATAGATTCATATCTGAATTCGTCACACACATTTTCAGCAGCTCTCTCAAGCATCTTGAGCCATTCTTCCACAGCGTGATCGTCAACTTGTCGTCTTTGAGCATCATGAATGAAAGCTTGAATGATGGATACATTTTGTGTCATCATTCTGAGATGTTTGTTGCAGTCCCTTGAGCTACTGACTTTCTCAACTGTGAGAGAAAGCAGCTTTTCAAGCAAAACTTGAACTGTAGCACCAATTACAGGATCGGCCATTGTTGTGTTTGCTCCTTCACAAAGTCTCTTCTTCCTCCTTCACCAAAGTCTTCTTTTGCTAGTTGTTTATGAACCACTAAAGGAAAGACAATAATTCAGACAGTGGGAAGAATATGAATGGTGGTCATGACTCCAATGACACAAATATCTCTCTAACAAATAATACAACTTTCCTTCAAACTTTTGGATTAGCTGATTGTCAATAACTGATAAATTATATGTATTGAAAAATATTTTTAAGTACTAAAAATAAGCAATTAGTATATGTTTGGATAGAAGTGCTAAAACAAATAATAAAAACAATATTTGGTAAAAAGTGTTCATAAGTTATTTGTTTTGTTAAGCGGAAAGGGTCAAAAATGCCTCTTAAACTTTCATTCATTAATTGATTTACCCTTATCGTTAAAATAAAGTTGTTCTTATCCTTATCATTACTGTACTTATCACCCGTACCCTCCAAACTAAAGGTTTCCCCAAATCCATCTCAAATTTGGGTGAAAATGGGAATTTGAGATAAATTTGGGGGAAACCGTTAGTTTGGAAGGTACGGGTGATAAGTTTGTAGACGATAGGGATAAGAATAACTTTATTGACGGTAAGGGTAAAGTCAACTAATAAATTAAAGTTGAGGGGTATTTTTAACCCTTTTCCCTTTTGTTAAAATTACTAAAACTCTCTTTATTTTTTTTTATATATAAAACTTACAAATTTAACACCATCTTTTAAAGAAAATGAGAAAGGACATGTACCCATTCCCTTGATCTCAAGAATATCCCTGTCCCCGAATGGCTACCCAGCGTGAATTCGGATTGGTCGAATTTTAATGCGGGTATCAGACATCGGACAAAAAATTAAAGCTGAGAGTGGTTTTTACATTTTATTGCAGTAAAGTTTGATTTGCAATAGTAAATGAACAAACTTTAGAGAAAGCCTTTTGCAATGCCTCTGGTTGGAAAGGCATCAGATAATTGTAATTGATGTAATTATTAGGATAGTAATTACCTATCTAACAATTACACAACTTAGTAATTATATTGACATGTTAGTTTGTCACACTGTAATTACAAATGTATTGTTTGGTTGGACAGTTGTAATCATAAGGTTATATTAAATTTTAAGAATAAAAGTTAATTATATAAAATTAAAATTTTATATTAGACAAATAAGAGACTTTATATATGATATTGAATTAAAATATTAAAGATATATATTATTTTCTGAAAATAT
The DNA here is from genome assembly GCA_018342035.1 of Solanum appendiculatum. Classification (NCBI taxonomy): domain Eukaryota; kingdom Viridiplantae; phylum Streptophyta; class Magnoliopsida; order Solanales; family Solanaceae; genus Solanum; species Solanum appendiculatum. The sequence goes on from JAGDQO010000356.1 coordinate 479,340, forward strand.
ATTAATCAACAAACATATGTTCTTAACTAATATTATTAAAAAATAATTGATTTATGTTTTTCAAGTTAGTATATATTAATTAAATTAATAATAAAAACTAAAAGTACAAGATTTCTATGAACACCATAAAACGCATGTCTACAAAAAAAAATCTATCAAGTCTAACTAAAAAATAAATGACTTGCAATGTGAAATATCAAGTCAATACTACTAAAATAAATGAAATTGAAAATACAATATAAGTTCTAAATTCTAAAAGAAATTTAATGTAATACTCTTATGTCAAATTTCAACATAACGTACGTGATTTAAAAGAAAAGAAAAATGTAAATCTATAACCTTATTTAACAATGAATTTTCCTTAAATTTAAAAATTAGAATACTAGAAAAATTATGTTAATGAAAAAAATAAATATAGAATAAATAAATAAAATTTATAATACAAAAAATAGCATGGAATCACAAAAACTAAAGGTTGAGAATGAGAAGGAAATGAAATATTAATAATATAAAAAGAAGAAATTTAAAAGTAACTAGCTTATAATTACACCATGAAATTACCAACAATTCACAACCCCTCCTAAGAATAGGAGAGTGCAATTAACCCATGTCAATTACGCTCAATTACATGTTGATCAACTAATTATATGGCCAACCAAATATGTCAGACAATGTAATTACACCAAATTCAATTACCAGTGTGACTTTCCAAACATGTCCAAATGTATGAAAAGAAGATATATTTGTCACTTAACATATTCTTTAGTAGAAATACTTTTAAAAAAAAAGGGTCTGATATACCTCTCAACTTTGTCATTTAGAGCTGATATATATCTCATTATAAAAGTGGCTTACATGTACCCCTACCATTATAAAAATGGCTCACATATACCCCCACCATAAAAAATAAAAAAAAGTGGCTCATATACACCCTTGTATCTAACGGAAGTGAAAAACTCAATTTAAATTTATTTTTTTGATTTTTTATTCCAAAAAAATTCATGTAGGGTCACTATATATGATTTTTTTTGACTTCTTTGATTACTATTATTTAAGTTTCTTATTCTTATTTTATTATTCTTTCATTTTTTAGCATAAAAATATGAGAAATAAAAAAATGTGTGAGTGACAAAGGAAAAAAATTGAGAAAAAAATTTAAAACTATTTTTTCGGATATATTGTAATTTATTTTTTATTTGCGTAAAAATAGTTGGAGATATGTCACGCCTTGAGCATACACCCTAGACGTGGCCAACACTCGAGAATCATTGCTGGTTCCCAAGCTAACCCTTGGCCTGACTGACTGCTTAGCAAAAGACTTACTCAACATTTATAATTTAAAACACTGAATGAAAAACGTTTAAGTCAAATACTGCATCTAAACTATCTGAAAATACTACATGCAATAGATATAGTTTTTTTTAGCAAAACATCTAGAAAGGGAAATACTGAAAAAAATCTCAAATTTTGTCTATCAATGAAGCCTCTACTATTTTATGATAGGCGTCAAGATAAGACACACGACAACCGTAAACAACTACTAAAAGTAAACTAAAGACTAGAGTCCTCCGAAAGCTAAGAGGCCTCACCAAAAGTTGACGAGTGACTGAGTGATCTTAACGAAATGCCTGTTGATGATCTTGAACACCTGTATCTGCATCATAAAATGATGCAGGTCGAATGACATCAGTTCATTAAATGTACGAGTACATAATATAGCTAAATGAAATAATGCCTAAACTGAAAAGGCTGAAATATAACTCAATTGAATGTAAAACATAGGCATGAGATAAAATCATTTAAAGCTTCACAATAAAAATAAATGTAATAACTCACTGAACTGAATATATATGTATAGCAAAATACTCTTTACTTTACTAGGAGTTTCTCTAACTCACAACAATCACTATGAGCCTCCTGATGATACAACGTCTCGCCCACGATGTCAGAACTGTCATATACCTTGTCGGGGTATAGAACAAATTCAACTCATGGATCCATATGAAAGGTCTGCTCAAAGGCAGTGAGGAGTCGCTCAAACGTTGGTGCAATCCTATCCCATGATGGCTACGTAGTTTATGGAGGTTGTGAGTTTTCTGAACTCTCTCTCATATTGGTGCTCAATACTACTCTAAAAAATGAATAACTGAATTGCTCAAGTAAAAATACTCTCTGAGTTGAGATAAGTTCTCAAAAGGGCCTCTTTAAGAGGTAACTGATATGCATTGAATCTGTTTGAAATTCTTTTTACTGTTTATGAAGTAGAACTCTCTTTCAACTTAATAATAATGGTTTTGGAACCGTTTAGATTCCCTTAAACTTCTATGAAAATAGTGTTTTAAACTTTCTCGTCAACTCACTTTAAATTTCCAAAATCATTGTAAGGAAAATACTGTCTTGAAAACTTTTAGTAAAAACTTAGTAATTAGGGTTCATGTGGAAAACAAGCATGAACGACAATATCAAGAACCTCAACGCATAAATAATTTGCAATCTCATAATATAATAATTTAGAATTTGAAATAAGGATAAACATATATCAAGAATTCTGTAAATAGAGGACAAAACCTTAGATTGAACTTTCTACTGACTGAATTGAGATGTAGGACGTGAGGATGAACTAGTCCAATACTATGAATAGCCTTACATACTTGGAAGAACAAAGTTCTTGAAGAAGTTTGAAGAAGAACTTGATTGGAAGCCTTGAAACTCCAACTTTTGTCTTCCTTGTGATTTTCTTTTTGAGTTGGGGAGTTGAGAACGTGGAAATAAAAGAAAATTGAGTGTTTGGTGGAATATATTCCCCTAATGGAAGATAAAATATCATGGCTTAGTGTCGGGATCAACTATGTTTTGATGAATGACGAAATGCATGGAACAAGTGGGCTCAACGGCTACATGAGAAACTGTTTCAAAAAGGACTCGTAATTAGTCTAAGAGTATTGAAAGAAAAGGAGTTTGGTTGCAAGTAGGACTCTAATGAAAGTGGAACTACTAACAGAAGCAGAGTTCTAATGAAAGAGATATTGCGGAAGATGCACAACTTAAATAGAGGAAGAATCGTTGAGATCAATCACGCATTCACAAAGCAAAAGGCAATTGAGAGATTGACTTTGAAGAGGTGGTGCTGAACAAAGAAGAACAAGTCCTGTCAATAGAGTCTAGGTTCTAGGAAGTTTTTCTTTGTGTTTGAGTCTTAATAGTTCAGTGATTTATAAACTGAATTAAGGATCACAGTCTTCAAGTTGAAGGCAACTCGAAGATTGGGGAACACACACCTTGGGAGGTTTGTGCTAGCATAGAGATTAGTTGATTGATTGTTAGGTTAATTATACTCTTGTAATCTCTTTGGCTGTTGAGGCTCAGTTGTTTTTAGTGGATTTGGGGGTAAATCCTGTTTAGGAGCAGGTCGTGGTTTTTACACCTTTTGAGTCGGGTGTTTCCACGTTAATTCGTGTGTTCTTACTTTACTGTCTTTTCTCTATTATTGAAACACGTTAGGCAACTTGTTTCACTTAGCTAAAGGTTAAAAAAAGTAAAAAAAATCTAGGTCGTGTAGAATAACAATAGGTATCAAAGCAAGGTTATCTTATAAAGGCTAACACCTAAGATAAAGACCGAAATGAATTCTGCACCACCTATCGGGCACACTGAAGGTCAATCAACTGTCAGACCTCCAATGTTCAATGGATCTCACTTTGGCTGGTGGAAGGCTCGCATGAAAGACTTCATCCAAGATGAAGATTATGAACTCTGGGATAGGATCACTATTGGACCTACCATTCCTATGAAGACTGTGGAAGGAGTTCAAGTTCCAAAGGTAAGGATTGATTTCACTGCTGAAGATCTGGGAGCTCTCAGAAAGAATTCTAAGACCAAAAACATTCTAGTTTGTGGTCTTGGACCAGACGAGTACAATAGGATCTCAAATTGTACGGCAGCCAAACAAATATGGGATGCACTAGTCAATGCTCATGAAGGAACTAGTCAAGTTCGGAAATTCTGAGTTTTTATGTTGTTCACTGAATATGAAACCTTCAAGATGAAGGAAAGTGAACCTCTACTAGAAATGATTACTAGACTCACTAGGCTAATTAATGAGTTCTCATCTCTAGGTAAGGTTCTCACCACTGAGGAACAAGTTGACAAAGTGCTGAGGGTTCTTCCAAAATCCAAATGGGATGTAAAAGTCACTGCCATAAGAGAAGATTTAGACATCTCCATCATGACTCTTGACGAACTTGTAGGAAATCTCAGAACTTATGAGATGAATATGGATGATTTGAAAAGAGAGGAAATGCTCAATGAAAAATCACTGGCCCTGAAAGTTTCTGATGGAGAGGAGTCTGATCTGGATGATGAACGGATGGCATTCTTAGCCAAGAACTTTAAAACGTTTCTTAGAAAAGGAAAAGAAAATGAAAAGAAAGAAACAGGTACCAAGAAGTGGTCCAATGAAAAATCTCAATTTGGCTGCTACAAGTGTGGAAAGACTGATCACCATATCATGGAATGTCCACAATGGGAGATTGAATGGAGGAAAGAGAGAGATGAAAAGGAAAGAGCTTCAAAACAAAAGGAGGAACGTGCAATGGTAGTTACTTGGGGATCAAGAACTGAGGAATCTGATGGTGAAGAGATAGATGAAACGGCTTTCATGGTTGTAGGTGACTCAGATCTCTAGGAAGAAGAAGAAAAATCTGAGGTAAGTATTCTTGATCTAAAAGAAAAGTTGCATCTGTTTTAAAAAATAAAATTAATTGGATTAATAAGTGGGTTAATTGATAACTTTCAAGAATTAACCTGTGAAAGAGATCAGCTATTCAAAGTCTTTGTAGATAAAAAGTTTGAGTGCATGGAACTCAATAGTGGCAAAACAGTAACTGAAGAACAAAACAGCTGTCTAAAGAAACAGGTTGATAAACTTGAGTCATTAAACCTGAACCTTAAATCTGAAATTTTAAAGATGTCCGTCACTGAAAAAGGAAAACAAAAAATAAGTGAAACTGAAGAAAAATTAGAATATGATCTAGAAAATGCAAAACTGATTATCTCTGTGTAAGGAAAAGGTGAGAAAACTAAGTTTAGAAGTCTCTCAAATGAAATTGGATCTTGAAAGAGAAAATAGATGGACTCACTCATCCAATATTGTCAATCGTCTGAGTGAAAGAAATCATAATGAGAAAGCTGGCATTGGTTTTTATAAGGACAATGCTAATACAGAAGACTTATGCTATATATGTGGGAAACTTGGGCATCCAACTACTGAATGCCCTGTAGCTAACAAATCTAGAAATATGATTACTGAATTAGCTAATAAAAATTGGTTGAAAATTGACCCAAGGAACAGAAACCAAAATTTGCTACCAAACTGGGCAAAAAGAAATCTTATTCACCCCTTTGATCATCGAGAGGACCTAAGCTAGTCTGGGTTCCTAAAACTAACCTTTAAAATATTTGCAGGTAAAAGTGAAAGGAAGCAAGTATTGGTACGTGGATAGTGCTTGTTCGAAGCATATGACTGGATACAAACATAAATTCCTTTTACTCACTTTATTCAAAGGGGGAAGTGTTTCATTTGGAGATGGAAAGAAAGGTACTATTGTAGGAGTTGGGAAGATCGGCAATTCTGAATTAAAAGCACTGGAAGAAGTACACCATGTGGAGGGATTAAAACATAATCTGCTCAGCATCTCCCAATTATGTGATAAAGGTAATAAAGTAATCTTTACTTCTGAAAGTTGCAAGGTTGAAAAGCTGGACACAAAGGAGATCATCTTAACAGCTAAAAGACACAGAAATGTGTACAAAGCAGACATCATGGGAATGTCAGGCACAAATCTGAAGTGTCTCAGTGCAATAGCTAATGATCCCTTACTTTTGCACAAAAGACTTGGACATGCAAGTTTGAAACAATTAAACAAACTTTCCAGAAAAGGATATGGTTATAGGCTTGCCTAAAATCAAATTCAACAATGATAAAGTTTGTGGTGCATGCGTAAGGGGTAAGCAAGTAAAATCATCCTTCAAATCAAAGAATCAGGTAAGCACAACCAAGTGCCTTGAACTGGTTTATATGGACCTATACGGTCCAATGAGGGTAAGTACCAGAGGTGGAAAGAGGTATGTCTTTGTCATTATTGATGACTTTTCGCAATTCACTTGGACACTATTCTTGGCTTCTAAAGAAGAGTCCTTTGATTCCTTCTCTATTCTTATCAAGAAAATGGAGAAAACTCTAGGACTGTCTCTGATTTCTATAAGGTCTGATCATGGAACAGAGTTTGAAAATGCAAAATTCTTAGAATTCTGTTCAATACATGGAATAGATCATAATTTCTCTGCTTCCAGGACTCCTCAACAAAATTGAGTAGTTGAAAGGAAAAACAGGACTATAGAAGACATGGCTAGAACCATGATGATTACACATAATCTTGAAAAAGATCTCAAGGCTGAGGCCATTAGTACTGTATGATATATTGTCAATAGGTGCATGACTCGTCCCATTTTAGAGAAGACTTCCTACGAATTACTCAAAGGTAGAAAACCAAATATTTCTCACTTTGGGACTTTTGTTTGCAAGTGTTTTTTTCACAATAATGGAAAAAATAACCTGGGAAAATTTGATGCAATGAGTGATGAGGGGATCTTCCTAGGATACTCTCCACATAGTAAAGCATATAGGTTGTTGAATAAAAGAACAAAATGTGTTGAAGAGAGTGTGCATGTTATTTTTGATGAAAATAGTTCCATGTTTGAGACTAACATGTAGGGTGATAGGGAAATTGAGGAGCATACACAAGAACAAGTTGAGCCACCTTGCTATTCTGCTGAACAATTAGAAAGCACACAGACGGGGGGAACAACAAGTCAAGATATTGGTGTTACTGAGACACAAATGTTGAAGTTGCTAGTGAAACTTCTCAAGGGTTGACTGTAAAAATACCAAGGATCACATCCAATTGATAATGTGCTTACAGACCTAACTTCTGGAATAACTATCAGATCAGGCTTGAAGAACTTATGTGCATTTCAAGCCTTCTTGTCTATGGTTGAACCCAAAAAGGTGAAGGAGGCGCTTCTTGATGAAGATTGGATACTAGCAATGCAAGAGGAGCTAAATCAGTTTGAAAGAAGTAAAGTATGGCATCTTGTTCCACCACCTGAAGGGAGAACAGTGATTGGGACAAAATGGGTGTATAGAAATAAGTTAGATGAAAATGGAACAGTTATAAGAAACAAGGCAAGACTGGTGGTCCAGGGGTACAATAAGGAAGAAGGAATTGACTACGATGAGACTTTTGCTCTAGTAGCAAGACTTGAAGCTATTCGATTGCTTATTGCCTTTGCTGCTTTTAAAGAATTTACTCTCTATCAAATGGATGTTAAGAGTGCATTCTTGAATGGATATTTGAAAGAGGAAGTATATGTAAAACAACCACCTTGATTTGAAAATCCAGAGTTTCCTGATCATGTCTATGAATTAGACAAAGCTTTGTATGGGTTAAAGCAAGCTCCAAGAGCATGGTATGAAAGGTTGTCAAAGTTCTTATTAGACCATGGTCACACAAGAGGTAAAATCGACAATACACTTTTTCTAAAAACAAATGGAAAAGATTTGTTGATTGTTCAGGTGTATGTAGATGACATAATCTTTAGATCTACAAATGGTCTGATGACTCAAGAGTTTGTTAAACTTGTGAATGGAGAATTTGAAATGAGCATGATGGGTGAACTTAATTTTTTTTTCTGGGATTACAAATTAATCGCACATTCACTGGTACCTTGATTCACCAACAAAAGTATGTGAAGGAGCTGCTCAAAAGATTCAACATGAATGAAGCGAAAGAGATTGATACTCTTATTGCTACTGCCACCAAGTTAGATATGGATGAAACAGGTTCACCCGTTGATCAAAAATTGTACAGGGGAATGATTGGGTCTCTCTTGTACCTTACTGCAAGTAGACCTGATATCGTTTTTAGTGTTGGACTATGTGCCAGGTTTCAAGCAAATCCAAAAGAATCTCATCTTAAATCTGTTAAAAGAATTTTAAGGTATCTCAAAGGAACCACTGATCTGGGACTCAGGTACTCCAAAGGTAGCAACTTCAATCTTCTTGGTTATGCAGATGCAGATTATGCTGGATATTTGGTAGACAGAAAAAGCACCACAGGTATGACACACTTTCTTGGAACATGTTTGATATCCTAGTCCACCAAGAAACAAAACTCTGTAGCCTTATCCACTGCTGAGGCTGAATATGTGGCAGTTGGATCATGTTGTGCACAATTGCTATGGATCAAACAACAATTGTTTGACTTTGGTATGAATGTAGGTAGTGTCCCTATTTTTTGTGACAATACTAGTTCCATTAATATAGCAAAGAATCCTGTGAAACATAAACGAAAAAAGCATATTGATATAAGACACCATTTTCTGAGAGACAATGTAGAGAAAGGTCACATATCAATAATGTTTTGCTCCACTGAGGAACAAATTGCTGATATTTTTACCAAAGCACTAAGTAGGGAGCATTTTGAGAAAAATAGGCTAGACTTGGGGATGATTAAGATTGCATAATTTCCCTCCCTCAAAGATTGGTTAGAAAACAGTGGCTAAATGAATTAATGAGTGCTTTGAGCTATGAATGGATGAATTATCTATTCTATCAAGTACATTAACTTTATATCATTGTCGTCTTTATCAGTTTTCTTTAATTCTCATGGATTTATATTACTCTGAGCAGTGAATAAAGGTACAAGCTAATTAAGCAAATCGTGGAGTACGCCTCAGGTATTAATGTTCTTTTTAAGAGTCACACATGCTTGATACACATATACAATGTGTTATTTTCTCTCTCTCACTCTCATTAATATACGTAATCTTCAAAAACCACCAAAACCCATCGTCTTTCCTCTTTTTCAAAAAGCTGTCCACATCACATCAGAATTCCACTCACACCGGTTCAGTTTCTTTCCCTGCAAGACCTCCTCTCTAAAACCAAATTACTCTCCCTCATCTACTCACATTCATCCCACCAAAGCTTGACTCATTGGCCATGGCGTCCTCATCAAAACCCTCTGGTAACACTCAGCATTTGGACTCGTCTAGGAATTCTCTAGCCCTAATCATTTCGGCATCTCTCCCCGATCCGATCTTGGTCTCTGAGGATGGAATCGCTCACATCGCGTCAATCAATAATTCACCACCTCGCCAAACTGATGAGGGTACTCACCTTCAAGATCTATCTATGGTCCTCCTTTCTGATGCACCAAGTGAGGGGGAAGCGAGCTTACATGTACCCTTTACGGTTACTCCAGATGGGTTCGTAAATTGGAGCTCTGTAAGTCCAAATCCATTTTTTACTGCCTCCTCTGAATTCTTTCCTATGGCACATGATGATACTCCTGTTCCCTTAAGCATACATAATACTGATGAAATTCCCCTTGCTCATCTTATTCCCACAAAGGGAAAGCGTCGTGTTAGGACCTTAACTTGACACTCTGTTTCACGATGTTTGTTTGAACCCTATTCACCTATAGATACCCCTTCCCCTCCTACTGTTAGGGTTCCCCAAACACGCTAGAAACATCGTCAAGCTGAAGCCTCTCTAGATTTTGCCTTAGCCGCAAGAAAAAGGACCCGTGCATCTGCTAGTGTTTTTCCTGAAATCCCTGACATTATTCTTGCTAATGATGATCTTGTTATTAGTAGAGCTAGGCGTGGAAAACACATTGCTTCAAAATCGGCGAACTCCAAGTCAAAGACCTCCACCAAAGCCAAGAAATCCTCATCTTCTAAACCCTTTTCCCACTCTACATCCAAAGTCCAACCCTCTCCCAAATCCTCTACTAAATCAAAGAAGAAACGGGTTGCTTCTCCTATTTCCTCTCCAAGTTTCTTATCTGATTCTGACGCTGAGGACCAAACCCAGTGCAATTCACCAATTACTTCATCCCAGCTTGATCGAATCATTCACTTTCGCCAGTAATCTGTCCTAAGGGGTCGAGTGGTCACTGGATTTGGAGGCCTTGAGATGGACACATTACTGACTAAATTGGAGGCCCAAGGATGATCTTCTCTTTTACTTCAGGGTGATACCCAACGTAATTTTGCCAGGAATGAGGTAACAAAATTCTATATAAATGGCAAAAGTGATGGGCTATCCTTTACCTCTACTGTGCGAAACACTTCTATTCATTTGGTTCTGGCTGATGTTGCTAGGATATTGGGTATTCCTTCTGAAAGGTGGGGTCATTATGTGAAGCTTGAGTGGCCTCTATTGCCTAGCGAGGCTTCTACTTTGAGTATTTCTCAAAAATTCTCCTCCAAGCCTAATCTCACTCGTCATCATCGTGTTTAGAAAAATGAGATGTCTCCTCTGCATCAACTTTACTTTGATGTGGTTCATAAGATTATCATTCAGAGGAAACAATGAAGGACAGAGGCGAACTTTCTTGATCTCACTCTTATGGAGCTCTTAGACCCAGAGGTATCCATTGACTTACCTTCCTTGATCATTCAACACATGCACCGGGTCCTTCATCAAGATGAAAATGGGCATGCCCTTCCTTATGGGTTCTGGATGTTTCCTATCTTTGAAGTCTTTAATGTACCAGTTTAGGTATGGGAGTCTCAAACTACTAAGGATGTGTTGGGTCAGGTGAATCATGTGGCTCTCTCTGTTTCTATGAGGCATCTTGACATACCTCTTCACTGTTTAAAAATTAGACTTTCTGAGAAGGAAAATGAACTTGCTGATATGTTGGCTGCTTATTAGAGGGAGAAGGAAACTTGGGAAGCTCGGGTGGTGGCTCTACAAAATGAGCATGACCAGGAGAGAACTGCAAATATTGCAACTGTGTGCCACTTGACCCAGCTGCTTCAAACCCTACCTCAGCCCCTTAATATCTTCCTACTCTTTTCACTTTCTTGCTTCCATATGTTTTTTTGTGGACCATGTTATGTGTGCTCTTTCTTTAAGACATTTAATACTTTTTGGTGGAATGCTATGGTTTGCTTTGTTTCTTAGTATACTAATTCCGCTTTGGCTAATATTTTCCTTGTTAGTTACTGCTATTAGCTGATCTAGTTACGATCTTGATTACCACATCTTGGTGCAAAATGGATATTACTCTTTCACTCTTATTCCTTATCTTTTTAATTTGAAACAGTTTTCAATGATGCCAAAAGGGGGAAATAAAGGGATTGCATTATTTATAACCCAAGCTAAACTATTTTATCCAAATGTTCCATGCTTTAGTGTTAACAGGTGAAAGTAAAAAGCAGAGAAGTACATATACAATGAGCATAGGTTTGTCATCATCAAAAAGGGGGAATTTGTTGGGATCGACTATGTTTTGATGAATGAAGAAATGCATGGAACAAGTGGGTTCAACGGCTACATGAGAAACTGTTTCAAAAAGGACTCCTAATTAGTCAAAGAGTATTGGAAGAAAAGGATTTCGGTTGCAAGTAGGAATCTAATGAAAGTGGAACTACTAACAGAAGAAGAGTTCTAATGAAGGAGATACTGCGGAAGATGCACAGCTTAAATAGAGGAAGAATCGTTGAGATCAATCAGGCACTCACAAAGCAAAAGGCAATTGAGAGATTGACTTTGAAGAGGTGGTGCCGAACAAAGAAGAACAAGTCCTGTCAACTGAGTCTAGGTTCTAGGAAATTTTTCTTTGTGTTTGAGTCTTAATAGTTCAGTGATTGATAAACTGAATTTAGGATCACAGTCTTCAAGTTGAGGGAAACTCGAAGATTGGGGAACACATACCTTGAGAGGTTTGTGCTAGCATAGAGATTAGTTGATTGATCGTTAGGTTAATTAAACTCTTGTAATCTCTTTGGCTGTTGAGACACAGTTGTTTTTAGTGGATTTGGGGGTAAATCCTATTGAGGAACATGTCGTGGTTTTTACACCTTTTGAGCCGTGTTTTCACGTTAATTCGTGTGTTTTTACTTTACTGTCTTTTCTCTATTATTGAAACACGTTAGGCAACTTGTTTGTCTTAGGTAAAGGTTAACAAAAGTAAGAAAATCTAGGCCGTGTAGAATAACACTTAGGCTAAGGAAAAGTGGGAAAAGACAAAAGAAACCCTACTTAAAAAGCTGTTGAAATCCTTCCAGGGGGCCATCTATGGTTTTTGGTTTGATCTACAGAACGTAGATCCCATATGTGGAATTCATATTAAAATTTTAGGGCTAAAAAGTTCATTCTACAGGCCAAAACTACAACCGGTAGAAGTTTCTACGATCCATAGATGGATCCGTAGGAATTGGAATCAAAATTTTGACTCCTAGTACTTTTTACACTAGTGAACAGTACAGGTTGTAGAAAGTTCTACGGCCCGTAGAAGTGACTCGTAGGTCATTGACTCAGAAAACTCTGTTGTGGTAGTCTATGGTAAAATAGTCATAACTTTTTACTCCAAACTTCAAATGAGGCAAATTTGGTGGCGTTGAAAAGAGGACTCATAGACCTTTAATTTGATAGGTTAGAGGATACTTATATCATTATGTGCTGAGAGATATAATTGTTTAAAATTGACCTAAGTAGAATCTTATATCAAAACTTAATCGGTAAGGAAGCTGTCAACTCAACTTTGTGCTAGGGGATTCTAGTGACCTTAATTCATATCCATTTCCATTCTCACACTAAATAATTGACCTTAACGTCTAAGAAAAATTTAAAAATCACATGATACGGCCTTATACAGAAATGAAGAATTTTTCGAACCTTAGCTTAGAAATTTTTGGGGTGTTACAGGATATATGATAAATTTTACAAGAACATTACTGAAATATATATTTGACCATCAAAATAATAAATATAAATTAGCCGTTAAATCAAAGAAGCCAAAAAAAAATGTGTGAAGGACATCTACTTCCTTCAGATATGATTTTGTACCAGTTCTTCTTATGAGTCTCATACATCAAAAAAGTTATGTCTTCTACGGAATCATCTTTTTGGAAAGAGGTTATCAATAGTGAGATTTATTCAATCTTGAGCAATCATACTTGGAAGTTGGTTGATCTTCCTCCACGAAATAATCATTTGAGTTCAAAGTGGATCTTCAAAAGGAAAATGAAAGTTGATGGAACTAATGACAAATACAAAGTAAGACTTATTGTCAAATGCTATTGGCAAAAACAAGATCTTGATTATTTCGACACATACTCGCCAATACTTAAGATTATATCCATTCGAATGTTAATTGCATTAGTTGCGGTATGTGACCTTGAAGGAAGAAATTTATGTGAAACAACCCGAGGGTTTTGTGGTTCCTGGCAAAGAAAAGAAGGAGTTCAAACTTGTTAAGTCACTCTATGGGTTAAAACAAGCACCCAAACAATGGCATGTGAAGTTTGACCAAACCATATTGGAAAATGTAATTAAAATTAATGAATATGATAAATGTGTTTACATTAAAGACACTCCAATCACAAGATCATTGTTGTTTTTATGTTGATGGCATGTTGACCATCAGTAGAAACACTTTTGACATAAATGCTACTAAGTGTATGCTAGAAAACAAATTTTATATGAAAAACCTTGGTGTTGTTGATATTATCTTAGGTATAAAAATTCTTAGAACTCCAAAAGGTTTAGCATTGTCACAATCTCATTATATTGAAAAAAGTACTTGATAAGTTCAAGTATTTGGATTTCAATACTGTCAAGATTCCAATAAATGTGAGCTTTGCACTTCAAAAGAATGAAGGTGAAAGCGACTCACAATTGAATTATGCTAAAGTATTGAGAAGTATGATGTATATCACGAAATGTACGCGATCAGATATAACATGTGCTATTAGTAAACTGATCCGGTTCATAAGTAATCCCAATTAAACTTATTGGATGGCAATAAAAAGAATTTTGGGGTATTTAAAACATACTTAAAATTATACCTTGCATTATAAATCATATCCAATAGTATTGGAAGGATATAGTAATGCAAATTGGATCACTGGGTCAAATGAAGTAAAATCTATGAGTGGATATGTATTTACTCTTGGTAAAGGAGCAATCTCCTAGAAATCTTCCAAATAGACATGTATCGCTCGCACAACAATAGAATCTGAGTTTATCACTCTAGATAAGGTCGGTGAAGAAGCTTAATAGCTCCGAAATTTCTTGAAAGATATTTCTTTTTGGCCCAAACCTTTGGCACCAGTATGCATACACTGTGATAGTCAAGCTGCAATAGGTAGGGCATGGAGAATTATGTATAACAGAAAGTCTCATCATATAATTAAGACGTATACATAATATCGTTAGAGAACTACTCTCTAGTGGAATTAACACAATTGACTATGTGAAGTCAAAGGATAATGTGTTGGATCCACTTACAAAAAGGCCTAACTAGAGAGGCTTGAAATATCATCTAAGGAAATGTGCTTAAGGCTTAGGACAAGTCATCATGATGATAATTAACTCTATCTATTAGACTGGAGATCCCAAGAGCTAGGTTCAAGGAGATCAAACAAAGTTGTGACTGATGGTTTGATATTTTCAAATAACTCAATCCATTCTCGTGATGACGATAATTTTTAGGAAAAAGGATAAAACATTAAGGATTTTTAACTAGTTAATAAATCTTAAATTTTTTAATGAATTCTAGGTTTGGGAGATTTGACCAAATAATGTATCCACATGACGACACAGTTAGGAATAACCTATGTGAGTGTGAAGTGTAAATCACTTCAAAGAGGATAATTATAAAAGCTCATTCTCTATACACTCATGAAACCAGGAGGTGTTCATAGATGAAACCAACACAATCGTGAGAACCATAGACAATAAAGGATTGATTGTGTGACATGTGGTTGTTTAGGTATACACCAAAACTCGACGGTTCAAAGATATCAAATCTACCGATTGACCGAGTATATCCAACATATGTTCACAACGGAAAGTTCAAAGGGAATCCTACTTATCCAGATGCAATTAATCCTTACTTGTAATGTACACACTTGTCTGTTTCTTTGTCTTAGAGTCATTCCCCATTCATGCGGGGGATTATTGGGTTTTAAAAGGTGTGAATGGAAAATACAGAGATCTGACTTTTATAAAGAGTACTTATGATAATGTTGTAACTTTTATAGAATAGTTGTGACTTTTATAATGTTGTAACTTTTATGAAAAGTTTCGACTTTTATGAAGAGTTGTGAATTTTTTGAAGAGTTGCGACTTTTTCGTAATGTTATGACTTTTACTAAGGGTTATGACTTTTGACTTTTGACTTTTTCAAAGGGTTGTGAACTTTTCGATAAGGTACAATAAACACATGTTCATACTAACCTTTGTTGTCTATAAATATAGGTGTTTTCTCTCATTTTTCAACAATGAATTTTCTGAACTTTTTCGTATTTTGCATAAATAAATTTTAGTGTACTTTACTGCCTTTGAGTGGTTCGTTGACACCGTAGTTTTAGATTTCAATACATCGGTGAGTAAGATAGTTCTATCCTGAGAAGATATATTTCATTAATCTCGGGTACTTGAAAGGAATAATTTCTTTAAGGAAACATTGTGTATTCAGTGGACTCGATTTTTAAGTTTTTGATTTTTGAGAATATTCTTTGAACTTTGTTGTTTCATACGAAGTTTCTGTTCTTAGTATTTTAGTAATACAGAGAAACAAGTATTTATAGAGGCTTCATAGACAGTCAGTTAGAGTTGCTGTATTCAGTTTATTTAGTCCCAGTTTCTTTTCAGATTATAGTTGTTGTAAATTAAAACTTTGTTCACTAATGTATTGAACCAATTTATTCCATAATTATGGTTCAGCTCAGTCATTCTATCTCTTATACACATTTCTATTTAGTTGCTCATGACTTATGCTAGTATCAAGGGTTGGCTTTCGACAACTTATTGTTCAAAGCATTGTGTTACATCTTGGGTGCAGTCTTTAGGCGTGACATATATAGTACTAGCCATCCTCGCTGATTTTGATCGTTTGAGGCCTTCATTGCTTGGATCGTCCTTCTTTTGTACTGTCTATGTGTTTTCTACTTTGATTAGGCATGCTTATTGTATATAGCTCTATTCTATAATTTAGACGTTGTTGTACTGGTGATATCAGGTCTGGGCTTAGGCCCCTGTGTATACTCGTCTTTCTTGGTCACTTTTGGGCCCTTGTTGTATATTTTGTACTGTTTTGTACATATCTATGCTATGAACCCCTTTCTCATCTTGTTATTGCTTCTGCATTAGTCATTTCTAGTTTTATTTATCACGTGTTGTTGGGGTTTAGGGTTGCCTATTGAGATTTATGGTAGGTTTTTTAAAAAGTTTTATCAACTGATTTTACTTTACTTCATTCAAATAAAATTCCATTAAAGACTATTGGAGTCCAGATATGATTCTCACGTGATTTTTAAACTCAAACAAGAGGCACTTAAAACATATTTTATTTTTACTTAGCTTTCAGGTTGCTCTGAGCAGAATTATTTTGCAAGTGTTTTTTCTCTCTCTATGGTGGTCATGGTGTTGATCACTACACCGGAGACTAAAGGGAGAGTGGTGATTAAAGGATAGAAGAATTGATCACATCTTAGGCAACTATGAAAAATTTCTCTTGAAGAGAAAATCCAAAGAAAGATTAAAATCTCTGTTCTTTTTAATATAGTTTTTGGTTGAATACTCATTCTTCATTCTTGAAAGGGTAAAGTGCATTAGAAGCCTACTTTGTAATATTTTTATCTTTGATCAGCTCTTGTTTGACATTTTGTCTCTTCCCATCCTTATATGGCCCTCCAAGTCTAATCTATGTATTGTCACGTGAGATAAAGTTGAAAGAATGACGCCAAATAGCCTAACACCTATCTAATTTTATTTTGAGTATATTCATACATTTTCAATTTGATTCATTTCTTAGGTAGTTGCCTCCTACATGCAACTCTTATGTGCGAAGTGATCTTGGGCGTATTTATATGTCCAAATGTCATTTTATATCCATATTATAACTTAGTTACGTTCTAGAATAAATTTTATGGTATTCTCATGTTTTATTAGTTATTATATCCATAAACTAACATATGTGATTAGCTCTTGTGTAGGATGGATTTGCATATGAATTGGGCTAAAATTGGAGATAAATGGGTAATAGGACCCTAGTTAAATTTAGGTATGTCGCTGGGATTTCGGGTATAGTTCAGGGGATACTTATGCTTTATTCCTAATATTTTAATGGACCTACTTTGGAGGTGACAGCTTGGAGGACTTGGGTTATTTCTTGGACAACTTTGGTGGCACTTTTTAGGTTTCTTCTTTCATGTTTTTATTATTTTAATTCTTGTATGATTTCTTCAATAAATATAATTGTTATTCGAATCAATAGAGACTAGAAACCCTTGTTCTAGGGTTGAGGCTACAAAATATGATTGTATGACATTGTTTTGAGTTGTTTATTGTGGTTTATCATTAATGGTTGTTCGTATGTTCTTTCTCCTACTATTAATACTTAGCTACCGTTAAAATAAATCTATAAACCATTTGTGAACTCAGGAGACCAAACCTTTGGCTAGAACAAAGAGAAGAAGGAGTAAGTTCTAATTCTAATTATAATTCGAGATAGATTCGCACCTAGGATAGAGATATACCAAGATCACCTTATTTGTTTCAAATACTTGAAGATATCTTAATGCACCGGAATTGGTTGGCCTATCCCAGCTCAACGATGTAGTTAGGTCTCCAATTATGGTAGAAGGCTAGAGACTCGGGAGATCATAATCATATTATCAACCCCGTGAATTAACTAAGCCTAGGTTTGGTTAAACAACTTACATTTCAAATATTATATTAATTTATGTTGGATTTATTTAGCAACAAACAACTCTCTCTAAATAATAAAATTTGTAAGCAAATTTATTTAAATAAATTTACTAATACAAATATAAAACATAAAATCAAGAAAATAAATAAAATGATTAAAAGGATTTGAGGGGTACTTTTGTCTTTACATAGTTAATCCCGTGCTATTAAATCCTATGTATTACTAATACTACCAAATGGAAGGTATTAGTAATACATCTTATAATACCATGTAGGATGTATAGCTAATCCATGGATTAGTTATACATAGATCTAAAATTTCTACCAAACATAGTACTAAATAATACCATTCATAATACATAGACTATTTCTCCTAATACTTCCTACCAAATGACCCCTAAGTTCTTTGTTGGTTGAGTTGCCTATCCTTGTGTGTGTGTGTGCGTGCATGCATGTGTGTTTGTGCGCGTGTGTGTGTGCGTACTTGCGTGTGTGTGCGTGCGCGCGCGCGTGTGTGTGCGTACGTACGTGTGTGATTTTCTAATTATTTGTATTTTGAATAATTTGTAAAAGTGCATACATATTAAAACTACAACTTGCAATTTTTATGTGTAAATGTAGATGGTTTATTTGATTTTACTATTGTTTACCATCTTTTCGATTTCAAAAGTAGATGGTCTATCTTTTAAAAATTGAAAATTGTTGTTTTGTGAGTGATCAATTTATTAAGATGACAATTATTTATCCTCAAATTATTCAAGTGAGAAAATAGCAAATATGACAATAAAATTGTTCCTGTCCTAGCTAGTTATAAGGCCATAAAAAATAATATTGTCGGGCAATTATCTAACTTGACCTAATTACATGAAATAGAAATTCTCATAAGAATTCAAGGGTATAATTGAAAAAAAGTTTTTTGTAGAGTTTTAATCCAAACACAAGATGAGATGGGAAGCCATGCACCAAACGCTTGATAAAAAATAAACATTGCATTCTAATCCCTCGACTATCAATCCCTACATTACTATTTCCTGCACTACCAATCCATACGTTATTAATATTTGTACCAAACGGCCCCTTAGTGTTATACATGATTGTGAAGTATACCTTGACCATGGAATTCCCCTCTCATTTCTTGCAACCCAAGTACTTACGTCCTCCCTAAATTTACTTTACGTTGGAAGTTACAACACAACAACTTTCTTTTGGTTACAATGCACTTGTTAATCTTAATAGTTAAACTTGAATTAGTTATTTGCTAAGAAATCTTGTCCATGTGGGTTCAACATCCGGCTCCTAAAAAGAGCCATTATATTACTTGTACGGCCACATACACTTGCTTGTGTGTTCGGACGCAATAAGTTTTTGGCGTCATTATCGAGGATTTGAAAAATTAATAAATTCTAGGGGTGGCAATTGGGCGGGTTGGGTCAAACTTGGACGGGTCATAATGGGTTAAGACAACAATTGGGTCAAGACCCAACCCAACCCAAATTTGCTTGGGTCAAAATGGGTTACATTACGGGACAAAACCCAACCCGACCCAATTTTTACTAAACTTAATTATTTTATTTGTTCTTTTAAACTATTTTAATATCTAATAAAATGTTTTTTTTCTTTATTATGGTCATATACAACATGCCAAATTTTAAAAAAAAAATTTAAAAATTTTGACAAGATTTTTCATGAGCCAATTCGGGTTACACATCAACCCAATTTTTAATGGGTTGGGTTCAAATGGGTTGAGCTAATGAATGGGCGGGTTATTCTTAAACTGGTTAGGCGGGTTGAACGGGTTGGGTTTGATTTTGCCACCCCTAATAAATTCCTATTTTTCAAGTTTTACTTTTTAGTTGATAAGTTCTTGTATATATTTTAACTTTTGTACAAATATTTCTTTTTCTTCCAATATTTTGGTAGTCTTATTGATATGATAGCTTGGGATAGATATTAGTTCGATGATGGATATCCTTGTCAGTACTGTAGAGGACTGCACTTGGGTATCAATTGTCATACTATTCAAAAGAGCGAGTTGTGTGTACCTACCCAATCTTTTGAATGGAACGTATGCCACATATATGATGTTCAGGATGACCATTGAAATGATTGTCCTAATTGTTATCCCCCTCCTCTGAGCCCCTATTGTGATTCTTCTTTTATTTGTGATGTTGACAAGATTAATGATGTGAAGGATGAGGAACAAGAGGTTCGCATTATTGAGTTATTGATGTTATGAATACAAGATGCTTTTGAGAACAAGAGAATAGAGTTTCATTATAATCTGAAGGCTTATCTAAATACAAAGGAAGTAGGAGATTATATAGAAAAACCTAACTAAGAGAATGGCCTAAACATATGGGCCTAATAACAAAGCAGCCCAAACATATGGGCTAACATCCTCCCTCAAACTCACAATGCAATAGCAATGAGCATTGAGAGTTTGTCACACAAAAAACGAAACCGAGACGCCGACTGTGCCTTCGTAAAGAGATCAGCAATCTGTAAGGATGATGGAACAAAAGGAAGCGATATGGTCCCGAGCTGTAAATGATGACGGGTGAAGTGACAATCAATTTCAATGTGCTTCGTCCGCTCATGGAAAACAGAATTCTTTGCAATTTGTACTGCACTTTTGTTATCACAATGCAAGGGAGTAGGCATAGAAATGTGAACCCCCATATCTGCAAGAAGCCAACGTAACCAAACAATCTCACATGTAGTCACAGCCATAGCACGATACTCAGCCTCCGTGGAAGATCTAGAGACAACATCCTGTTTCTTGCTCTTCCATGAGATTAAAGAGTCTCCAAGAAACACACAAAAACCAGTGGTGGATTTACGATCATTGCGATCGCCATCCCAATCAGCATCACTATAGGCTCGCAACTCGAGAGATGACGTCGAGGAAAACAAGAGGTTCTGAAACTGAGTGCCACGAAGATATCTCAGAATACGAAGTACAGCTCCCCAGTGAACAGAAGTAGGAGCAGTAACAAACTGGCTTAC
The DNA here is from genome assembly GCA_018342035.1 of Solanum appendiculatum. Lineage (NCBI taxonomy): Eukaryota > Viridiplantae > Streptophyta > Magnoliopsida > Solanales > Solanaceae > Solanum > Solanum appendiculatum. Next base: position 500,137 of record JAGDQO010000356.1, read on the forward strand.
AACATGAACTGCATGAGCTATATCCGGGCGAGTAACGGTAAGATAAACCAAACTACCTACAACCGTCCGATAAAGACTCGGATCTGATAATGGAACACCATCACTAGGAGAGTACCGTGCATTGGTTTCAAGGGGAGTATCTACAGTCCTGTTATCAGAAAGACGCGCCCGTTTGAACAAGTCAGATATATATTTAGTCTGAGAAAGAAGATACCCTTTCTTTGACTGAGCCACCTCAATACCCAAAAAATAACGTAGCAAGCCCAAGTCCTTCATAGCAAACCGATGAGCCAAATCACGCTTCAATGACTCAATACCACCATGATCATCACCAGTAATAACCATATCATCTACATATAAGGACAAAAGAATTCTCCCTGCACTCGTACATCTAACAAACAATGCCGAATCATGATTACTCGGGACAAATCCAAGAGAAGTAATCACAGTGGAGAATTTCTCAAACCAAGCACGAGGGGCTTGCTTGAGACCATATAAAGCTTTTCGAAGCCGACAAACTTCACCCGGCTGGTGGTCAATACCTGGGGGAGGAGTCATATAAACTTCATCATGGAGATCACCATTCAAAAATGCATTCTTTACATCCATTTGAAATATCTTCCACTGTCGAACGGATGCAATAGCAATAATAGTGCGAACAGTCGTCATCTTTGCCACCGGGGCAAAAGTCTCCTCATAGTCCATACCATATTTTTGTGAGTACCCTTTTGCCACAAGTCTGGCCTTGTATCGCTCAACAGACCCATCAGACTTTGTTTTTATCTTATACACCCATCGACAGCCAATCGTATGTTTACCTGGTGGTAGGGTAACCAAATCCCATGTATGTGTCTGATAAAGAGCAGCAAGTTCCTCAGCCATAGCATTCTGCCAAAGAGGATCAGTCACAGCCTCTCGATACGACTCAGGCTCAGACAAATGATGTATGTTTGCAATAAAGGTAGCAAATGAGTCTGAGTATGCAGAGTAAGCGAAATCAGGTAGTTTGGTGGACTTAGAGGGACGAGTAGACCTCCTCAGAGGTGGTGGGTCTCCAGTCTCAACAATCAAAGGAGCAGACTCAGGTACAGACGGATCTGAAGCACTATCAGGTGGCATGGATGAATCTGGAACTGGAACCTCCATGTCAACGCCAAAGGGATCAATATGCCGAAGATCTGATTTCATTACATCATGGGATTTTGCTGGAACCGAATAGAAAGGAATATGTTCCAAAAAAGTGACATGCCGTGAGACATATAATTTCTGACTAACAGGGTCATAGCAACGATATCCTTTTTTTCCAACACCATACCCCAAAAACACACATATAGCTGATTTTGGCCCCAGCTTATTTCGTTCAACATGAGGACGAAGCACAAAGCAAGTACATCCAAAAACTCGTAATGCAGAATAATCTGGTAGGTGACCATATAATTTCTCGAATGGAGACATCCCTGAAGTCAATGCAGTAGGGATATGATTAATCACATATACAGCAGTTAGGACTGCTTCTCCCCAAAAAATACTAGGAACCTCTGCAGATAAGAGCAAAGAGCGTGCTGTCTCAACAATATGGCGGTGTTTCCTTTCGGCAACACCATTCTGCTCAGGAGTGTCGGTACAAGATGACTGGTGTATGGTACCATCAGAGGCCAGTAACTGAGTGAAATCATTAGAGGTATATTCACCCCCTAAGTCACACCTGAAACACTTTATCACAGCTGAATGTTGCGTTTTAACAAGGGCTCTAAAGTTGCTGTAAATGCCAAAGAAATCTGATCTGCGTTTCATAAGATAAACCCAGGTATAACGAGTATAGTCATCTATAAACGAAACATAATAGGTCGAGCCACCCTTAGTGGATACTGGCAATGGGCCCCACACATCAGAATGAATAATATCAAAAGGAGCAACAGAATAAGACACACTTTTAGCCAGTTTACAACCACTACAATCTGAAATGTCACAAGTGTTCAAATGACCCAAAGCACCAGTAGAGGCTAAAAAACGCAAACGTGACACTGACACATGTCCCAAACGGGAATGCCAAAGATAAAACTGAGAAGACAAAGGACTCAAACGAAACGAAGACAAATCAATACTAGAGGCAGCAACAGCAGACACTTTGAGAATCTCCAAGACATAGAGTTCCCCCACCCTACGGCCAATCCCAATCACTTTCTGAGTGTGTTGGTCCTGTACAACACAAACAGAATCAGAAAAGAGCACCCAATTACCAGCCTTACACAACTGACTGACCGAAGCAAGATTCAAAGCAAGTTTGGGAATGTAATAAACATCAGAGAGAACAATGTGAGGAGTAGTGACAGAACCCACACCCTCGACTGTCATAGATGCAGCACTAGCAGACATAACAGAGATTGGTGAAATGGGTGACAAAGAACCAAACGACGACAAATAGGGTGACATATGATGAGACGCACCAGAATCCAAAATCCACAGGGATGAAGGAATACCTGAGGTACTAGAAGTAGCAGGACCTGAATGAGACATAGATGCTGACATGGCACTAGGATTAGAAGCCAGAAACTGTCTGAACTGTTCGAAAGCATGGGGATCCAACGCAGAGGGTGGCATAGTGCTAACAGACTCAGATGGTGCAGCAGCAGCAGCAGCACTCCACTGTGGAGGATGAGGGGACCATGGAAGAGCACCAGAGGATTGGGACTGAGACTTCCAAGACTTCTGCTGCCCATACTTCTGCTGCTGCCCAGATTGAGCCTGTTTAGCCTTGTTCAGCAATAGCGGGCACTGAGCCTTCCAATGATTTTTCTGTTTGCAGAATGCACACTCATCAAATGCAACTTTAGGAGATTGTCTAGATTGATTTGAAGTCTGAGAACGTGGTAGTCTAGACTGATCCGTTGAAACAGCAAACACGGCAGGGGTAGTAGTTGCTTTAGACCCTTTATCGACTTGAGACTTAATACGAGTCTCTTCTGCAATCAGTTCATGAACAACTGAATCAACTGTTGGGAGGGGAGATCGATGAAGGATCGTTCCACGCAGTCCTTCAAAATCAGAACGTAATGCCATTAAAAACTGAACCAGCCGCTGTCCTTCCCTCCTAGCAATGTATGGCGCAAAACCTTTTAAATCTGCAGATTCAGTAAGGGCCAATTGATCCCACAAATTCGACATGGCAGCATAGAAGTCTTGAATACACATATCATTCTGTTGAAGAGCACGAATATCATATTCCAACTGGTACTGCTTAGCAAAATTAGACTGAGTATACAGTCTCTCCAAATGATCCCAAACTTCCTTTGCGGTGTCATACTTAGCCAATTGTATACCAATTGACTGAGTTACAGAGTTGTTGATCCAAGTGATAACCTTGGAGTTATCAGTTTCCCATGAGTCGACCAACAGTGCAAAATTCTCAACCTTATCATCCGTAGGTTTGGCTTTAACTCCAGTGACATAGCCCCACATATTCTTCCCACGAAGAAAATTTTTCATGACATAACTCCAATATGCATAGTTTTTACCATCTAATTGAGTACTAATGGACTGGAGAGAATCATCCTTTCCAGTCATATTGTCAAAAGGGATGGCAAAGACAGCAAGACACAAACAATTCCAAAGCAAAAAGTAAAATACCTAGGTCGAACCAATCCAACAAACAGCAGCAGCAGCAACGGAAGAAAACAATGACTCAATCCAAACGAACAGCAATAGCATCAAACGAAGAACCCTAGATCGGAAGCAGCAAATCAAGAACCCAATAGTGGCAGCAAACGAAGACAGTAGCGGAAGCAGCAAATCGAGAACTAACGGGGGCGCGCTGCCCCCCGTACCCCCCAGCGAACTCACCGCGGAGTTCGATCCGCACAGTAGGTGACTGCTACAAAATCTTCAACAAACAAATCAAAGAGCATGGATCGCTTTAGCTCTTGATACCATGTTATGAATACAAGATGCTTTTGAGAACAAGAGAATAGAGTTTCATTATAATCTGAAGGCTTATCTAAATACAAAGGAAGTAGGAGATTATATAGAAAAACCTAACTAAGAGAATGGCCTAAACATATGGGCCTAATAACAAAGCAGCCCAAACATATGGGCTAACAATTGAAACAACTTATGGAGCAAAAAAAAGAAATAAGGGAAGCAATGGAAATAAGTCCTTCCAAGCTAGTGGAAATATTACAGGCTATGGTTGACACTTGTAATCTACAAGTTACAAGCCTCGGTAATACTCAATTAGAAGAAGAGAGTGAATCCCTACAAGGAGAAAGTTGTGAAGAAGCAGAAATAGTGAGTCAATTTTGACTACGGGAACAAGGTCAACTTCTTATAAAGTTTCAGGAGTATCTCTATGATAGTCTTGCAAACATGGCAACCCAACTGAGAGAAGGGCGAGTTGAGCTCTAAAAAGAGATAACCAATTTAGCTTAGATATTCACGAGTTGAAGGCTCACTTGAAAAAAAAGGTTGAGGCGTCTAATATCCAATCACCATATGTCGTGGATTATGACCAACTAGTGGAGTAGAAAGAGGAATCTCAACCATTCAACTATACTTTATTCCTTAATGTCGATGTTGAGGATAGTACAAAAGTGAGAATGCTATAAGTAATGTTTCTTTCTAGTTGAGGATTAATTGGACCTCATTCAAAATATTTTTCTACATTATGCTTGGACGACGACATGAAATTCAAGTTAGCTGAACAAGTAGAGGAGTGTATAGATGAGGAACAAGGCCCTACATCCTAAAGTTCTCCTCTCCACATAGACACAATGACATTCCTCACATAAGGACCAAGGAATGCAAGATGCTACATTCATTTCTTGGACATTAGCTTTGCTCTTTATACCATCGCCCCTTGAGCAGAAAAGAAAAATGGATGCAAAACTAAGGGTGCAATTCATATCCTCAAAGTGGGGAAAAATGGTTGGTGACTTGTATCGGGCCGCGACATTAAATTAGGCGCTGCTAAATGGGAGGCAATCCAAGTTATTTTGTTTCTATTTTTGTAATATCACTGTTGTTTGTTTTTCTTAACAGGTTTTGGGGAAGCTTGAGTACCCGAAATTCAGAGCTAAGGATCATAGCGAAGAATTACTGTGGGGTCACACACCCCTCTTGAACAAAATGGATATTCACATGTAGATACCTAGGCCTAGAGACCTCAAGGAGTTTTTCTAACCCTTGTTTAAATTTTAATTGATGCTTTGGGGACCTAGAATCTTTTCAAGTATGGGGTGGAGATTCTTCTGAATACATGGTTTAGGGTAGAGTGTGCTTTAGGTTTGTTTAATATTCATGATAATCAAAAAGAAATTGAAAAATTCTCAAAAATACTAAAAGATTTTAGTTTTTGTTTAATTTTTAGCTTTTCATTCTTTAATAGAAGCACACTTAGCTCACCCCTTAGTTTTTCTTTTTGGTTCTTTTCTGAGGGGGAGTCCTTTTTTTAGGATTGAGTCAATAGTCTTAGGTGGGAACACTTTTCCTATGATGGATGAATGACGATTTTCTTAAGGGTAACTTAGTCATTTGTTTTAAGGTGTTCTTGTTAAGCTACATGACTTCATGAGGCGAGTTTGAAATTTGGAAAGCATGTTGAATGACTATGTTGGAGACACCTATGCTCTTTTATTTGACTCAAGTTAACTTAGGCTTAAATGTGAATTCTTTCAATTGTTTGGTCGAGATTATATAGAGATCCTTCTTGATTTAAATATGTGCCATGTGGTTAAGGTTTTATTACATTTCATGTTGCATATTGATGTCAAGAACTTGTCCGGTGTGTGTGTAAAGTGAAATTAAGAATGTGAGTTTAGGAAGTGATACATGTATTTCTTGATATAATTATTTATACCTTGCTTTATCTACCCCAATGCGTGATTCTACTTAGCCCCTTTGACCGTTTAGCTTGTTCTTTGGCAACCTCATATGAAGCTTATTCCCATTTCTTTAATAAACCATGAATTTGATAAAAAATTCCTAAGCGCTTTAGGAGAAAAACAAATTCGATAAGGAGAGAATATTGAAGAAAGGAAAAAGTAAAGTGGGAGTCGCCAAAGTAATAACTATTGGTATGTGAAAAATCTTATTTCATGTTGGTCGGGATCACAAAAGAACTAAAAGTGTTTAAAAATAAATAAATCAAGAACACCCTACTAAAGGTATGTAAGCTATCTTAAATAGAGGTGATAAACAAAGAGCATTGGGGAAGATAAAAGTGGTGTGGAATAGGTTAACGTTGTTTGAAGATGTTCGTAAATAAAATTACAACGTATTAAAGCACTTAGGAACGTTAGTCACTATTCTTACCAAAACAAAAATGCCCCTACCCGTCCCTTAGCCTCACATTACAACCCTCAAAGTTCTATTTAATCTATTGAACTTTCATATTCTAATATTAGTGGAGCATTACACTAAAAGTAAGCCTATGGTTCATCTTGTGTTGCATGAGAATTCTTTTGGGAGAATGAGCAAAATTCTATTTTTACACCCATGCTTGTGATAACTTGTATACTTGTGAGTGATTATAGGTGACTCTCTTGTAGTGAGGGCACATGTTAAATGAAGGATAGGTAATTTATATGATTTCTTGAATGAGTACTATGTATGAGTTTGCTAACTTATAGAGTCAATTATTGAGGCTAGGAGGTTTTGAGGGGTCATTTGCGTGATTTATGTTGATTTTGTGAACTTGCTTGGTGTGACATGTGCTATCTATGTAGTCGTTGTAGTTGAAGCTTAAATGGTGTGTGTCAACTAGTGTGTTGGAGTCGACCTTGGTGTGGATGCAAAGAGTTATTCGAGGATGAACAAGGGTTTAAGTGTGGTGATGTGGTGATCTTGAGTGTATCTATACTTCCAAATGCCATTTTATACCCATATTATAGCTTAGTTCTAGAATAAATTCTATGATATTCTCATGTTTTATTAGTGATTGTGTCCATAAATTAAAATATGTGATTAACTCTTGTGTAGGGTGGATTTGCGTATGAATTAAGCTAAAATTGGAGATAAAGGAAATCATGAAGATGGAATGCATAGGAGTTGAAGCTATAATGAATAGATGAACGGAAAGTGATGAAAACCCAATATAATAAAAGTTGAAGCAGAAACTACACAGCAGCATGACAAGTTTGTTCCACGGAGTTGGGCAGTATTTTTGTACTTCGCGAAGCAGCTAGGTCCTCGCTAAGTCCATACTATGAATTTAGACATGAAATCTGGATTTTAGCAAACAAGCTGCTCCATGATAGATCCGTGCCACGGACCTGTGACCAGCATTTTTGCACTTCTTTTCTACTTTAAATAGGACATTTATGTGATATTTTAATAGACATACTTTGGAGGTGACACCTTGGACGACTTGGGTTACTTCTTGGACCACTTTGGAGACACTTTTTATGATTATTTTCTTTATCTTTTCATTACTTTAATTCTTGTATGAATTTTTCAATCCATATGTTAAGATATTGTCAAAGAGTATTTCAACTATTAGATTGTGTGTAGGATAATAGTCATATATTGTAGGTAAATGTGAAAGATACTAGTCAAATATTGTAGGTATTGTAGGTAAAAGTCATCATCTGATTAGATATGCTCTTCTTGACCTTTTGTGTCTAGCTTTGTATCTATATTCTAGGTGTAATCTATCATTTTGAAGTATGAAGTGAAATACACTTACATCTTTAACATGGTATCAGAGCCTCTGCTACTTTTGTAGAGAATCAGTTGTCTTTTTCTTTTCTGTTCTAACAGATCTTTTAGGGAATATTGCAACAGTTCCTTTCTTTTACTAGAAGACACTGCTGGCAGGTTTTTCAAGCCATCTCAAACTTTTATTCGAAGTTTCTGAGGGTAAACCATTCATTCTAGTCTTACCCATCACATCCCTTATAATTTTTCAACAATCGAAATAGTTTTCCAGCAAAAGAAAAAAAAGTCATTTTCATAGACTGTTTCTTCCTTATTCTGGCGAAGTTTTGTTCAGTTCAGATGAAAAAAAAACCACATTCTTTTTGTATTTCATTTAGTTGTTGAAGCCATAATGTCAGAGAGAGGTGAATCTCTAACTGATGTCTTTGAGAAAATTACATCTTCAGGTGATGTCAAATCGATGTTTTCCTCTATTTCTAGTTCTCCTGGTATTACTACCATGAAATTGGAAGGTAGTAATAATTACACACCATGGTCTTCATCTGTCGAGATATGGTTTATGGGACAAGGATATGAAGATCATTTGGTTAAAAATACTAGTGATATTGTTGCTAGTGAAAGGAGTAAGTGGACTCGAATTAATGCTCAATTATGCAATCTTTTATGGAACTCTTTGGATCCTAAATTACTCAACCTGTTTCAATCTTGTAAAACTTGCTATAAAGTATGCACTAAAGCTAAGACTTTGTATACGAATGATATCCAACGTATCTACAAGGATGTCTCAGACTTAGTCCAACTTCAGCAGAATAATCAAGATATGACAATTTATTTAGGACAAATAGATACCTTGAAAGATCAATTTGATTCTCTCATGCCACTTTCTGAAAGTCTCACCACACAGGAGCAACAAAGAGATAAGTTCTTTATGGTTTTAGCTTTGAAAGGACTTCGATCTGCTTTGAGTTCTGTAAGGGATCAAATCTTGGCAAGTTCCTCAGTTCCTTTCTTAATCGACATTTTAGCTCGATTATTGCATATTGATTAAAAAACAATTGATACCAATAACGTTGAGACATTTGTATTAGCAGTGAAGAATGAAATCTCACAAGAACAAAATGTCCATCAAAGGAATAGTAGAAACTCTAGACCCTATTGCATTTACTGCAACAAGCCAGGTCATACTCGACAATCTTGTTGGAAATTGCATGGTCGACCACCACGTACTAACAATCGGAGTACGAATCACATGGTTCAGACCCAAAAAGATACAGATGGTCAACTGGCCAGTTCTGTTACTTTTTCTAGAGCAGATTATAGTGATTACTGGCAGTATCAAGCGGCTACACGACAATCACCTTTATCTAGCACCTCACAAACTGGTATTTCCTTTTCTTGTCTAACCAGATCTTCACCTAATTGCCCATGGATATTGGATTCTGGTGCATCTGACCATATCTCTAGTAATTAGAATCTTTTCTCAAATCTTATTCATTCTGCAACCCTCTCTGCATTTACCCTTGCTAATGGATCAAGAACGACAGTAAAACGAATAGAGGACGTGCAACTTCTTCCCTCTATTTCTTTAAGCTCAGTTTTATTTGCTCCTAAATACCCATTTAATTTGATTTCTGTTATCAAATTAACAAAACATCTCAATTGCGGTGTCACTTTTTGTAACTCTGTTGTTATACAGGACCGGAGAACGAGGAAGACTATTGGGAATAGGATATGAGTCACAGGGATTTTATCACATGTCAAAATCACCACCACCAGTTGCCGTCACTACCTCAACTGATCTTCTCCACAACCTTCTTGGTCACCCGAGCCTTGCAAAGCTTCAGAAATTAATTACTAGTCTTTCCACTTTGTCTTCTTTTGAATATGAGTCTTGTCAACTTGGGAAGCATAGTTGCACTTCATTTCCCAAAAGAGTCAATAATAGGGCTACATATATGTTTGACATTGTTCACTCAGATGTATGGGGGCCTGGGCCTAGTCGTGTTATTTCAAGTTTAGGATTTCAGTACTTTGTTACCTTTATTGTTGATTTTTCTCGTTGCATATGGGCATTTTTAATGAAAAATCATTCTGAAGTATTTTCTATTTTTCAAAAATTTTATGCTGAGCTAAAAAATCAATTTGATGTTTCAATAAAGGTCTTACACAGTGATAATGCCAAGGAGTACTTATCATCCCCTTTTGCCAATTTCATGTCGTCTCAGGGAATAACTCATCCGACTTCTTGTGCATATACTCCACAACAAAATGGAGTCGCCGAACGTAAAAATAGGCATCTCATTGAAACTGCTCATACTTTACTTATACACCATCGAGTTCCTCTTCGTTTTTGGGGGGATGCCGTTCTCACTGCTTGTTATTTGATTAAAAGAATGCCATCTAGTGTATTGCAACATCAAAGTCCGCATTCAATTCTCTTTCCAGGTCGAAATCCCTATCATCTCCCTTTGAGAGTGTTTGGATGTACTCGTTTTGTCCATGATCAAAGTACTAGAAATGACAAACTCCAACCAAAATCAATCAAGTGTGTATTTCTAGGATACTCTCGTCACCATAAAGGTTACAAATGCTAGGATACAAAAACAAATAAATATTTTATCACTGCAGATGTAACCTTTTTAAAAACATCTCCTTATTTTACACCAAGCACTACAAGCAGAGATTTAATTCCTCAAATTCTGCCAATACCTATACTTCCTTTACCACAGGCCAGTCTTCCAAACAACCCTCAAACCACTCATCCTCCTCTTCAAGTATACACTCGACGTGCTCGTCCTGTTAATAATAACAATGATAGTACTACTCCTAGTCCAGATACATTGGTAGCTCCCGATGAATCATCTCTTGCTCCTTCGTCACCCGCTCCAGTCATGGCTTCATCAGATGCAGCAACCCCACCAATTTCCATACGCAAAGGTATATGTACTACTCAAAATAAAAAACCAGAGAGATATAATTGTTTAAGTTATCATTGGTTGTCCCCATTATATTATACATTTGTATCTACTTTATCTATACCAAAGACTGTTAGTGAAGCATTGGAACATCCAGGGTGGAGAGATGCCATGATAGAAGAGATGAATGCTTTACAGACCAACAACACTTGGGAATTGGTCCAGTTACCAAAAGGTAAATTTATTGTTGGAAGTCGATGAATTTATATAGTAAAGGTGGGTTCCTATGGAACAATTGATCGACTAAAAGCTCTCCTTGTTGCCAAAGGGTACACCCAAATTTATGGTCTTGATTATGGTGACACGTTCTCTCCAGTTGCAAAAATTGCATCTATTCGACTACTTATCTCCTTGGTAGCAATAATCATTGGCCGCTTCATCAACTAGATACTAAGAATGCCTTTTGGCGTGGTGAACTTGCTGAGGAAGTTTATATGGAGCAACCTCTTGGATTTGTTGCTCAGTGGGAGTTAGACTTGGTATGCCGTCTCAAACGTTCTCTATATGGCCTCAAGCAATCTCCGAGAGCATGGTTTGGCAGATTTAACTCAGTTGTCCAACAATTTGGGATGTCTAAAAGTAAAGTAGATCACCCTATTTTCTATCGACATAATGGTCCAGAAAAGAGCATTTATCTGGTTGTTTATGTTGACGACATTGTCATAATTGGAAATGATTCAGAAGGAATATCTCAGCTAAAGCGACATTTGTTCAATCACTTTCAAACCAAAGATTTGGGGAAGCTAAAGTATTTTTTAGGAATTGAGGTAGCACAATCCCAGACAAGTATTGCTTCTCACAAAGAAAGTATGCTTTGGACATATTAGAGGAGACATGCATGTTAAATTGCAAACCTATTGACACTCCTATTGATCCAAACATCAAACTCGTTCATAGACAAGGGGAGCCATTGGAAGATCCTGGTAGATACCGAAGACTGGTTGGTAAATTGAATTATCTCACTATTACACGCCCGGATATTTCATTTGCAGTAAGTGTGGTTAGTCAGTTTCTCTAAGCTCCATGTAAATATCGTTGGGACGTAGTAATTCGCATCCTCAGATACATCAAAAGAGCTCCAGGACAAGGATTGTTATATGAAGACAAAGATCACGCAGACATCGTTGGATATTCTAATGCGGATTGGGCAGGTTCTCCAAAAGATAGACGCTCTACTTTCGGGTACTGTGTCATGATTGGAGGCAATTTAATCTCTTGGAAAAGTAAAAAGCAATATGTCGTTGCAAGATCTAGTACAGATGAAATGTGTTGAATTCAAACAGATGAAGCTTATATGTGACAATCAGGATGCCCTCCATATTGCGTCAAATCCAGTTTTCCATGAAAGAACGAAACATATAGAGGTGGATTGTTATTTCATTAGGCAGAAGATTGAGTCCGGATGCATTGCCATGAGCTTTGTCGGTTCAAATGATCAATTGGCAGATATTCTTACCAAGTCCCTTAGAGGAACTTGGATTGAATACATGTATGCCCCAGCTTGAGAGGGAGTGTTAAGATATTGTCAAAGAGTATTTCAACTATTAGATTGTGTGTAGGATAATATTCATATATTGTAGGTAAAAGGCATGATTTGATTAGATATGCTATTGACCTTTTGTGTCTAGCTTTGTGTATATATTCTAGGTGTAATCTATCATTTTGAAGTATGAAGTGGAATACACTTACATCTTTAACACCATACAATTGTTCTTCGAATCATTAGTGGCTAGAAGCCCTCGTTATAGAGTTGAGGTTACGAAACATGATTGTACGACATTGTTTTGAGTTGGTTATTTTGGTTTTATCATTTATGGTTGTTTTTATGTTCTTGCTCCTATTACTTTAATGGTTAACTACCATTGAAGTTAATCTATAAACCTTTTGTGAACTCGGGAGACGAAACCTTAGGTTGAAAAAAAGAGCATAAGGAATGAGTTATAATTGATTCACTTCTAGGATAGTGATGTACCTGTTAAAGTGTGTGACCAGCCAAGCACGTGGAATTTTGTTTTTTGATTTGGGTTGCAGTGAGATTCAATCTCAAGACCTTTGCCTACTATGATACTATGTTTGTCACGACCCAATACCTGGTGTGATGGCACTTTTCCTATCCCACATGGACAAGTCAGCCTAAACCTAACAAGCGGAAGAAATAACAGAAATAGCGAAAGAAATAACTGAAAGGCGGAAGACTTCATCTATTAAACAAAATCCAAGACTGGTTGCACATGTACAAGCCTCTATTACAGAATTCAAAAAAAAACTTCAAGTCTCAATGTCTGTGTCTCAAATAGAACAAACATAAATAAAAAGGCCGAGAGAGGGATTGCCGGCATCAACAGCTACCTCTCAAGTATCATCAACGAGCCTCGGAGAAGGGAAGATAAGCTAGATCAAGGCCCTGGCTCGGGTCCTACACAAGTGTAGAAGCAAGGGTGAGTACCAAACAACACAGTACTCAGCAAATCAACAAATAAAACGAAGCAAAGCTAAAAGAATCACGAAACCCCGACTTCCAACCCAACCTCCAATAACTACAACCTGCATAGAAATTCAGCCCAACCTAACAGATTTCCAAGTCATAGATCAAATGATACAAATCAACAATAGATCCTCAACAAATCAATGATATACCCAAAAACGGTCCAACAACAGTTCAATAACAATCCACTAACAAATCAACAAGGAAGTTCAACTCAAATATCAACAAGTCATCTCAAAGTCAAAAGGCACTACATAGCACCACATTAGGAAATATGAGACAATAAAATACAATACAATGCCATGTAAGTCCTATGATACACATCTGCTAAATCTAAGACCAGAACCCATGGGGGCCTCACGTGGACCATGTATCCACCGAAAAAGACCTCGGCACCTCATATCGCCGGCAAAAACCTCGGCTTCACATATCGCCTACAGAAACCTTGGCCTCTCATATCACCGGCAGAAACCTCGGCATCTCATATCACCGGTAGAAACCTCGGCATAACACACCGCCGGCAGAAACCTCGGTATAATCATCTCTGGCCTCACATGGACCATACATCATCAAGAGTCTCATCATAGTGTCTCAGAACCAATGCACACAAGCATGTTCACACAAATAATAAGAGAAGGATAGTGTTCACAATCACAACGCAATTCATATCAAGATAAATCACGTCACACTATCATCAACATATCAACAACAATAGTCAATATCTCAATATATATATATATATATCAACAATGTCAATTGCCTAGTCTCCATTTCTCTACCCTTTTCATCGCAAGAAGGGTCAATCATTTAGCCAAAGTCTCAAGTCTAGTCCCATAGTCAACAATGAGCGAAAGACAGGTTCAATACAATCATAATCACATCGAGACTATCATGGCAACACATCAATCTATCAACAATATCAAGTCTATGGCCCAATCACACATTGGCCTTTCACATAGCACACAAGCCATTTTATTAACCCCGCCGGTTATTATTAGATTGATTCATGCAAGAACTCACCCAACACCTCAATCCCATTACTCCCCAACACAATCAAGTAAGGAAATCGAGATTCTAAGAGATTTACAAGGTTTTAAGAATTCACTTGCCTTAAACGAATAGTAATCAACCAACAATCAGAGTTTTTCCCTTCCGTGAGCAATCCAAATCAACACAACCGATTCACAAACAAAAACCCAATCACAATCCGGACCTATCAAGACCAAGAACATGAAATTCGGAAGAAATGGATGGAACAACCCCAAACTCCGATTTCGAAAACGGAACTAGAATCCGGAAATTTTTTCATAAAACTCATCCTCAATATCATAGGAACTCAATGGTCAAAAACCATTTGGAAAACGGAGCTCAAATCTGCTCACAGTCATCAATTTTTTCTCAAATTTTCGGAGTTCCATCAAAACCCCCAAAAACACCCTTAAAATCCCAAATTCCAATTCAAAATCATGATATAAACACTGGGTAATCAAGGCCAAGGTTAAAATTACTTACCCACACTGATTCCCAAGAATTTCTCCTTCAAAAATCATCCAAGAAGCTCCAAAATCATGAAAATGGTGAAAATGAGGAATTTCCTGATTTTTACACTGCTAGGCATAATCTACCCCTCCGCGAATGCGGAGACCAAGGTCCAACTACTCTGCGAACGCGGGTCCCATTCCGCGAATGCGGAGAACAACACGCTGGACCCTCCGCGAACGCGGCCCCACTCTGCGAATGCGAAGGTCAAATCAGCTGGCACCCGGTACAGAAAAACAGCAATTTCACAAGACTCCGAATGGGCACACAAACCAGATATGCAACCCCACTAAACTCGACGTTCCGGACTCAATGGAACCATCGGATTTTTGATTCGAGATGTCCTTGACCTGGAACCCGATGAAGCACCTCAAAACTAACTCATGCCTCAACAACTCAAAACAAGCTCGGGACCCTCTAAAAATCAACCAAGGCCACCCCTAGGCATATAATCATCTCCCGAATCCAACAGAGTTGTCGGAATCGACATCCGAGCATCGGATCTTCGAATGTTGACTAAAGTCAACCACATGATCAAATTTCTACAATTTTCCAACTTAGGACCTCAAATCCTCAAAACAGCCCCAAAACTGACCCCGTCAACTCTACTAGGCCAAAATCCACATTTCGGAACTGATGGAATCGACAGAATTCATATCCGAGTCCCGAAACTCGGAATGACCTCTGAAACCACAAATTGGCAACTTAAGCCTTCAAAATTCAAAACTTTTCAAAAACTTCATTTTGACTCAAACTTTCATACAACCAACTTCGGAAACATTTCAAACATGACCCGGGGCAACTCTCAGGAGGGGCAAAACAATCATTTTACAAAAATTACCAAAATTGACCTTCAAGTTCATTACAAAGTTAAAGTATGGGACCGTCTCATCTAATTAAAAGCTTAAGCTATTAGAGAGAGTACACTTTTATTATTTAATTATATTCTCAACAATACCTAGATTGCCTTATTTGGTTCAAATATTGGAAGATAGCTTAATGTATCGGAATTGGTTGGCCTATCCCAGCTAAACGATGTAGTTAGGTCTCCAATTTTGATAGAAGGTTAGAGCCTCGGGAGATCAGATCACAATCATATTATCAACTCCGTGTATCAACAACTAGGATAGATAACTTAATCAACGACCACGTACACTTGTGTGTGCCTTTGGACGCAACAAGAAGACATCATCCTATGGAAGTTTCTGATGGCCAATGGGTGGTGCCTGAATTCAATAATCTTGTCGATGAAATTATTAATGTAACACAAAAAAATATTTTAATCATGTATAATATAATGTAATACCCAATTCGGCAGTCTCTAAGTTCTAAAAAAAACAGATTAAGAACCCAAGAGTCCATCGGTCTATCAATGATTTTTATTTTTTAAGAAAATGGATGGAATAATTATTATTTTTAAATTTTTTGTGAAAACCAACAGATTCCCAATTGATTATTTATTTAGAAAAATAAGAAGAGTATAAACAATAATAATGCAAGTATTTTCATCAAAAAGTTTGTAAGATCTATTAGTAAAATTGTCCAATGTAATAATAAGTATTTGGGTTCAATTCCATAATACATGATCCGAAAAATCAACTCTCTCTCTCTCTATATATATATATTTTGAAAAATCGACGAAAACCGCTGTTTGTTTATCTTTTTTTTTTCAAATGAATTATGGTTACTTTGTTGGAAAAATAATTCTAGTATCTCAAAAAGAAGTATTCATATCATTGTCTAGGTTCATTTCATTATATATATATATCTTGTTAATAAATATTTAATATGTTAATTATTAATTCTTACATGTTTCTAATGACTATTAAATGTACTTAATAGTCTTGTTTGACCTTTCTTCTAACATAATGTCTGTAGCGTTACTTTTCTAATTGTAAAAGATTTGTTACTTGGACATTATCCCTCCTTAATTAGCCATTAATTTTAAACCCTTTATTATTATTTTGATGGTTGGAGCTCTTTAGCCAGATTATGTTATAATCTTTCATCAATAAATACTAAAAGGTCTATTCTTTTTGGAGAGAGAAAAGATATCAAGAACACATAAATTTATTCTCCTCTATTGTGCTGGATTTTCATTCTTATTGAATTTTTGTTAGATTATGGCTCCTAGTTTTATATTAGAAGAGCTTGCTGAATTCTAGGATACACCCATACCGAGTGAAATATCCTTAAGGACAGTGTCTGACATGCCTCAAGCTTTGGTGAATTCCATACAAATATTTATGGTAAAGATAGTTTCCGTAAGATTTTCAACAATCTTAAGAAAATCAATTACTACACAAATAGAGACTTTCCATGGTTAATAAGTAAGAGGAGATATTAAATAGGGTTTGTTGGGGGTCAGTTGTGATAATTCAGTTTTGTTGGTTTTGTTGACTAAGGAATAGTCCAAGAATTAAACTTATTTGAAGCCATAGCAATCAAAAGGAAAAAAATGTATTGTGGAAGTCAGTACTGCAGAGGAGTTTTTATAGTTAGACTTTTGCATTCATATTAACAAGGTATGTGACGATACTATATCTCTATAATTTAAATATATATATATATATATATATATATATATATATATATATTTGTGTGTGGCAAATTGTTAATATAACCCTTAATGTTGAAGAAGATTCAAAGAAATGATAATTATGTTAACTGCTAAGTAAAAATAAATTTGACCAAGCGAATGATATATATATAGGTGGTCATTTCTCAAGTGAATCTTGTGACTAATATGTGAAAGATGGGGTGTTAGATTTTGGTGGTACCAAGATTAGATTGCGTTTTATACTCAAATTGGAGAAGAAGAATATTGATAGTTATGTTTATTTGATTAATTCATATGATTTATGATAGGTTAGAATCATTCTTTTTAATTTATTTTATATTAAGAAGACACAATATTTTAATTTTACTTTTTAAAAATTTCCAAGTATAAAACTTGTGATGAAATTAAGTATATTAAGATGTTACATGTTTGTGTTTATAGAGTATCTAATTTGCTATAATAAATTTAGGATGCTATGTCTTTTGTTAACTAATACAAATTTTAGACATTTTTTGTCCCATGATGTAATGGTTCGTTGTATTATATGAAAGCTTTGTGACATAGGTGAAAAGTTACACTTTTTAGTTGGTCTGAGCAACAATGGATTATTCACTTTGTTTCCTTCCATCTCGATATTGCTCAAGTGACTAGGCATTGTTCTATGAATGGTAAAAAGTTTGTTTCTTTAGATTGAAATATTTGGAAGTATAGGGGTGTTTTGTTATGGTTATGCTATATCATGATCCTAAGAAAAGAAAAATAGGATTTAAGGTTTTGATTGTATGCTAATGAATGTTGTATATATAAATTTGTGGTAATTAATTGTGATGTGATTGAATGCAACATTTATAGTTGAAAAAATAAATATTTTTGACTCCGTTGAAGAATGTTTTATAATTTTATTTGTGATGATATGAATTTTATACTCTATTAAAAGTGTACAATGATGCATTGTGAATTTCAAAATTCATTAGTGATTATAAAATATGATTGGTGTGGTGTCACAACATGAAAAATCAACTAATAATTAGAGTTAGTTATTTTGGAGTTGGTTGATGAAGAGAGTAAGTGGTTAAGAGAACTCTTAATAAGTTTCCAATTGAAATATAACCGACATATATTTTTTGTGGTTATATATCTTTTGATTGCCAAAAAAAAATAGTTATAACGGAAAATATATTTTTTTTTCATTAGCAATTTGAGACACAATGTGATAAGAATACTGCAGTGAGATGAATTATTTATGTAAATAGATTATGTGTAGTCGAAGGTGAAGAACTATTTATGTAAATAGATTATGTGTAGTCGAAGGTGAATCTGATCAACTCACTCACTAAATGAAACAACGAGGGGAGTCAGACTTTTGTTATTAAAGAAGATCAACAATAATGGTATCCCAATCTATGTGATTGGAGATAACATGAATTAGATTCATATGGGTAGTAACAAGTCATTAGCTGATCAAGTTAGCATTATAAAATTATGTCCCTCCTATGATGTGTGAATATAGTGCAACAACCTGTAAGGTAAAGTGAGGCTGAGTTAATCTCTTAATCCAAATCATATCCTTTATAGGTGGTGTATTGCTCTGCAATACACTTGGTGATTAAACCTATATGAGTGTGGAGTGATGCCGCTTCTATGAAATTTTGACAAATTTCTAGACCACCCTTGAATACTAGGACACACACATGACCTCCTAGCATAAAACTGTGATAACGATAAAGATTGTGCGAGTATGATGTGATAGAATAAGACCGTATGCTTACAAAAGAATTATCGATTCATAGACGTTCTAAACTTCACCAATTGTTCTGTAAGTTTATATTTGATTTTATCTAGGTCAGGTTCATAGTCTATGGATACCAGATTCAAGCATTGTACTCATATGTGAAAACACAACAAAACTTCTCATTTCATTTTATTCATTTATATTTTTTTTTTTGAGATATGTAGGAGTTTGTTGGAAAAATAATTCTAGTATCTCAAAAAGAAGTATTCATAGCTTAGGTTCATTTCATTATATCTTGTTAATAAATATTTAATATATTAAATATTCTAATATATTTATAATGACTATTAAATGTCCTTAATAGTCTTGTTTGGCCTTTCTCATAACATAATGTCTATAATGTTACTTTTCTAATTGTATCATTACTTGGACATTATTCCTCTTAATTAGCCATTAATCTTATTGATAATGCTTTATCCTTATTTTGATGGTTGGAGCTATTTATTCTACTCTATTGTGATGGGTTTTCGTTTTTATTGAATCTTTATTAGATTAGGACTCCTAGTTTTATATTAAAAGAGTTAGTTGAATCTTGGGAATACATCCATACCGAGTAAAATATCCTAAAGGAAAGGCAACTCCCTCTACTCAAGCACTTTCACAAACAAAAGGAATTGTCAAGAATGATCAAGCGATAATCACTAATTCTCAAGAAGTGACTCACAACCACTAGTCAATCCAATAATCTCCCTTGACTCAACTTAGAAATTTATCACTTTCACCAATCAATTCTAATTTGCTTACCCTCACAAGAAACAAAGTGTCCCACAAATGCACACACAAGTATTCACAAGACAAGGGACAAAAACACAAACACTCACACTAACAAAGAACATCTCATGCACACAAGTGCTGTCACGACCCAAAAACCAGGTGTGATGGCACTTGTCCTATCCTACCAGGACAAGTCAGCCTAAACGCAACAAAACAGAAAAAAGTGGAAATAACAAAAATAAAGAAGAAAATAATCAAGCGGAATTCTTTCAACTTAACAAAAATCAACCCAAGACTGGTTGTCACATGTACAAGCCAATATTACAGAAGTTAAAGGAAAGTACATGTCTCAAAACCTTGTATCTCAAATAGAAACAAAGCGAAAAGTAAAAAGGCCGAGAGAGATCGTCAGCATCAAACGGCTACCTCTCAAAAGTCCTAAAAAGCCTCGGAGAAGGAGAAGAGAGTACTAGATCACGGTCCGGGCTCGGCACCTACATAAGTGTAGAAGCAAGGGTGAGTACCAAACAACACAGTACCCAGCAAATCAACTAATAAAACAAGGCAAATCTAAAAGAATCACGAAACCCTGACTTCCAACCGAACCTCCAATAACTACAACCTGCACAGAAAATCAGCCCTACCTAACAAATTCCAATCCACAGTTCAAATAATACAAAAGTCAACAACAGCTCAACAGTATCAACGAAAGAACTCATCTCAGTATGAATATATCAATCCCAGAGTCACAAGGCATAAATATAACACCACAATCACAAAGATCAGACAATATAATGCAATGCAATGACAAGTAGAGTAATGCATGTCTGTCCTACGATACACATTCGCTGAATCTCAGACCGGAACCCATGGGGGACATACATGGACCATGTATCCGCTAGAACCATTTCCCATTGGCATTACCGGAACCATTTTCCATCAGCATAATCATCACTCGCCGGAACCATTTTCCCATCGGCATAATCAACAAAATGTCTCCTCATAGTGTTTCAGAACCAATGCACATAAGCATGTTCACACAAAGAATGAGAAGAAAGATAGTTCTCACATTCACAACGCAATTCATATCAATGCAAATCACGTCACACTATCAACAATATATCAACATCATCAAATACATCATTTATAACAAGATCAATTGCCTAGTCTCCATTTCACTACTCCTTTCATCACAAGTAGGATCAATCACTAAGTAAGCTTTTTCAAGTCTAGTTTCATAGTTCACGATGAGCAAAAGACATATTCCACACGTTCATAATCCCATCGAGACTATCATGACAATTCATCAATTACACAACAATATCAAGTTCATGACCCATCACACTATGGCCTAACACTTTAGCAGACAAAGCCATTTTATTAACCCCGTCGATTAAATTTTATATTGATTCAAAAAAGAATTCACCCATACCTCAATCCCATTACTCCCAAACGCAATCAAGAAAGGAAGTTGGAATTCTAAGAGATTCGTTTTAAGAGTTCACTTGCCTTAATCGAATTCGCAATCAATAACCAATCGGAGGTTTTCCTTTCCGAAAGCAATCCAAAGCAACACAATCTATTCAAATAATGAAACCCAATCAAAATTCGGGTCTAACAATGCCAAGAACATGAAATTCGGAAAGAAAAGGTAAAACAACCTAAAAATACGATTTCGAAAATGGGGTTTGAATCCAGAAATTCTTACATGACAATGATCCTCAAGGTATTAGCAACCCAATAGTGAAAACCATTTGGAAAACGGAGTTCAAAACAGCCCACAATCCTTACTTTATCACAAAATCAGAGTTCAATCAAAACCCTCAAATTTTCCATTTTAAAAACCCAATTTCCAAGAAAGAATCATGTTCAAAACATTGGGTAATCAAAGCCAAGGGTTCAAATCATGTACTCACACTGATTCACAAGAAAAGCCTCTTCAAACATTGCCAAAGAAAGCTCCAGAATGTTTAAAATGGAGAAAATGGGGCATTTCCCGACTTTACATTGTTTCAGGCATTAATGAACTCCGCGAATGCGGGCAGTACCTCCGCGAACGCAGATGAACAACACACAGACCCTCCACGAACGCGGGCCCTACTCCGCGAATGTGGACCCTACTCCACGAATGCAGGCCCTACTCCACAGACGTGGACGCTTACACATAGGGACCCTCCGCGAACGCGGGCAACAACCCTCCGCAAACGCAGAGGTCAAAATACACTAGACACAGAACCAGAAAGTAGAAATTTTTCAGCAATTCAACAAGTCTCCAAATGGACCCTCGGGATTCGTTCAGAACCCTGTGCACACAAACAAGATATGTAACCCTACTAATTTGACATCTCAGACTCAATGGAATCGTCGGAATTAGGATTTGAGGTCTCCTTGACCAAGAACTCGATAAAGCACAACAAAATTAACTTAAGCGTCAATAACTCAAAACAAGCTTGGGACATCTAAAAATTCAACCAACGCCATCCCTAGGCCTAAAATCATCCCCCGAATCCAACAGAGTTGTCGGAATCAAATTCCGAGCATCTGATCTCTGAATGTTCACCAAAGTCAACTTTATGATCAAAATTTCACAATTTTCCAACTGAAGACCTCAAATCCATGATACAGCCCCAAAACTGATTCCTTCAACTCTCCTAGACCAAATTCCCCATTTCGGAACTGATGGAATTCATCTGAGTTTCGAAACTCCGAATGGCCTCAAAAATCACATTTTGACAACTTAAGCCTTTAGAATTCAAATTTTTCCAAAAATCAAAACTTAACAAGAATTTCACAATACCAACTTCGGATATCAACCAAACATAACTCGGGGCAACTCTCGGGAGGGGTAAAACGGTCATTTTACAAAAATTACCAAAATTGACCTTTAGGGTCATTACATTGTCCACCACTAAAAACCATGTTCGTCCTTGAATATAAAGTAAAAGAAAGCACCTGAAGCCTCGAAAAGCTGAGGAGATCTGGCACGTATGTTAGACTCGGACTCGTAGGTAGCCTCTCCAACTGAATGGTGACCCCACTTCACCTTCACTGAAGCAATCTCCTTGGTCCTAAGCTTACAGACCTGTCTATCAAGAATGGTTGTAGGCTCCTCCTCATAAGTCAAATCAGGACTCAATTCCACATAATCGAGTGTAATCACATGAGACTCATCCGGGATGTACTACCGAAGCATAGAGACATGAAACACGGGATGCACAGCTGACAAGCTAGGTGGTAAGGCCAACCTATAGGCCACTTCTCCCACCTGGTCCAAGATCTCAAAAGGGCCAACGAATCTAGGGCTAAGCTTGCCCTTCTTTTCGAATCACATAACACCCTTCATGAATACTAGGTCTCGGACTCTCCGATCGGCATAACTCTTCTGTCGACTCTGAGCAGTCAACAGTCTACCCTGAATCAAATGAACCTGATCCATGGTATCTCCAAGAAAGTCAGTGTCTAAGGAATCCATCTCCGTCGAATCAAACCATCCAATCAGCGATTTGCACCGTCTGCCATACAACGCCTTAAAAGGGGCCATCTGAATGTTGGAATGATACCTATTATTTTAGGCAAACTCCGCTAGGGGAAAATGCTGATCCCACCTAGCACCAAAGTCAATCACACAAGCACAAAGCATATCCTCAACCACCTGAATCTCCGCTCGGACTGACCATCTATCTGAGGGTGAAAGGTTGTGCTCATATCAAGCCGAGTACCTAAACCATTCTGTAAAGTTCTCTAGAAATGCGAGGTGAACAAAGAACACCGATCCAAGACTATAGATATCGGCACTCCATAAACTCTAACAATCTAACTGATGTAGAGCTGGGCTAACTTCTCCACTATATACTTCACTCGAACTGGAATGAAATGAGCAAACTTAGTCAGCCTATTAACAACCACCCAAATAGAATCATAACCAGCCACGGTGGTAGGTAAACCCATAACAAAGTCCATAGTGATCCGCTCCCACTTCCAAGTAGGAATGGGCATCCTCTAAGACACACCTCCGAGCCCCTGGTGCTCACACTTGACCTGTTGACAGGTCAAACATCTAGATACAAAGTCTGCAATATCCCTCTTCATGCCACACCACCAGTAATGCTGACTCAGATCATGATACATCTTTGCTGTCCCCGGATGGATAGAATATCTAGAACTATGGGCCTCTTCTAGAATCAATCTAATAAGCTCGCCCACCTTGAGCACAAAAATCTGACTTTCAATCCTTAAAACTCCATCAGAATCAAGTGCAGCCTCCTTGGCTTCACCTCTCATCACCTTGTCTCGAATGAGACACAACTTCTCATCCTCAAACTGGCGCTTACGATACTACTCAACTAAGGAACAACGGACTTCAATGAACGCAATCAAACTGTAGCTCTCCTCAGAAACCTGCAACCTGACAGAACTGTTGGTTAACCTCTAAACATCTCTCGCCAAGAGCCTCATATCAACACTGATCGCAACGAGACTCCCCATACTAGGAGCCTTCCTACTAAAAGCATCGGCTACCACATTGGCCTTCCCAGGATTGCACAGAACGGTCATATCATAGTCCTTCAGCAACTCAAGCCATCTGCGCTGTCTCAAGTTCAGATCCCTCTGACTGAAAATGTACTCAAGACTCCGATGATCGGTGAAAACCTCACAATGAACCCCATACAAGTAATGCCGCCATAGCTTAAGCACAAACACCACCGCTGCAAGCTCTAGATCATGAGTAGGATAGTTCTTCTCATGAGCCTTCCACTGTCTAGAAGCATAGGCAATAACCTTCCCTTTCTGCATCAATACACCTCCAAAACCAACTCCGAAGGCATCACAATATACGGCAAAATCCATACCCTCCTCGGGCAAAGTCGATACGTGAGTTGAGGTCAACAAAGTCTTGAGCTTTTGAAAGCTCGCTTCACATTCATCTGACCAATGAAAATCTACAGTCTTCTGAGTCAATCTAGTCAATGGTGCTGCAATAGTAGAGAAGCTCTGCACAAACCGTGTGTAGTAGCCTGCCAACCGTACAAAGCTCCAAATCTCGGTAGGAGAAATAGGTCTCGTCCAGCCCTTAACTGCCTCATACTTGGCCGGATAGACTCTAATCCCCTCCTTGGACACCACGTGTCCAAAAAATGCCACAGAATCAAGCCAAAACTCACATTTGAAGAACTTAGCATACAACTTTTGCTCCCTCAAAGTCTGAAGCACCAACATCAAGTGACGGACATGATCCTCCTCGGTCCGGTAATATATCAAAATATCATCAATGAATAGGATCACGGAGGAATCCAAGTACAGATGAAACACTCCATTCATAAACTCCATAAACGCCGCAGAAGCGTTAGTCAACCCAAAAGACATAACTAAGAACTCGTAGTGGCCATAACGAGTGTGAAAAGCTATCTTAGGAATATCTGATGTCCTAATCTTCAACTGGTGATACCCAGACCTCAAGTCAATCTTAGAAAATAACGCCGCACCCTGAAGCTGATCAAACAAGTCATCAATGCAAGGAAGGGGATACTTGTTCTTAACAGTTACCTTGTTCAACTGTCTATAATCAATGCACATCCTCATAGAGCCATCTTTCTTCTTAACAAAAAGAACCAGTGCTCCCCAAGGTGAAACACTAGGGCGAATAAACCCTTTGCTCAACAAGTCTTGCAATTGATCCTTCAACTCAGCCGGAGCCATACGATACGGGGCAATAGAGGTAGGCTTAGTGCTCGGCTCCAAGTCAATAGCAAAACAATGTCCCTATTCGGAGGAACACCAAGAAGATCAGTAGGGAGCACATAAGTAAACTCTTGAACCACAGGAATGAACTCCATGGGAGGTAACTCAACACTTGTATCCCGAAGAAATCAAAATAGGACAAACACCCTCTATCAATCAACCTCTATGCTCGGATATAGGAGATCACCTTACTAGGGTAGGATCCACTAGTACCCTTCCACTCTACCCTCGGAAAACTAGGCATCGCTAAAGTGACAGTCTTTGCATGACAGGATTGCATGATAGGGAGAAAGCCAATCCATACCCAAAATCACATCAAAATCTACAATCCCCAGAATAATCATGTCCACCCAAGTGTCGTACCCAGCCAAAGAAATAGGACAGGATCGATACACTCGATCCACCACTAAGGGCTCACCCACGGGTGTAGAAACACTCACAAGCACAAGCATACGATCGCATACCAAATCAAACTCAGATGCAAAGTAGGTAGAAACATAGGAGAAAGTAGACCCTGGATAAAATAATACAAATGCATCTCGATGGCAGATTGGGACAATACCTGTGATGACTGCATCAAAAGACTCAGCCTCGGGCCTCCCCGGAAAATCATAACACTGGGCTCCTCTACCACCTCATATCTGAGCCACACCTCTACCTCCACGTTGAGCCACAACATCACTACCCGAAGCTCTGCCGCCTCTACTTGCTATCTGACCCCTACCTCATCCTCTAGCCGGAAGCGCTCAATCTTACTCTAGAGCTACTGAGTAGGTACGATGGGGCCCTGTATGAGTCTGAAATGGTTATTGGCGAATCATATGACCCAGATAACCACAACCAAACCAAGACTTCGGAACGGTGAGCTGCTATGAAAAACCAGATGAAGTACCATTGCCACCCTAGCAAAAACTGTGAGATCCATGGGACACCTATCCACTCTCAGCCGCTGGCATGGAAGCATGAACATGCATCTGATGCTGAAATGAGCTACTACCCCTCTGAGAACCTCTGCCTCCAGACGAGGCACCAAAAAATTGACTGCTAGAATGGGCCCTCTTGGGATCCCCAAACTCCTCTCGAACCAACAACTCTGCCTCCTTGGCGATGCTCACAATGGACTGGAAGGAAGCACCCTCATGGGATGATCTAAACACATAAGATCTGATGGAGAAAGTCAATCCCTTCACAAATCTGTGGACTTTCTTCGCCTCATCTAGAATCAAGGACTTGGCATGACGAGACAACTGATAGAAACATGCCTCATACTCAGCAACGTACATGCCACCTTGAGTCAAACTCTCAAACCTCAACCTGCTCTCCTCACGCACACTCCAAGGAATAAAGCGACCTCGAAATGTACTGGAGAACGCATCCCACTCAAACGGAGGAGATCTAACCGACCTGGACTCCACATAAGACCTCCACCACTCCTTGGCTGGCCCACGGAGCTAGAGCGCAACAAAGCGAACACCCCTCGCATCCACCATCCTTACAGCCTCAAGCATCTCATGGAACAAGGTTAGAAACTCATGAGCATCCATGCTCTTACCACGCTGAAACTAGGGTGGTTTTATCCTATGGAATCTATCATAACATTACTAGTCCTCCACTGTCAGAACTACATCTGGAGTAACCAGCACACCGGCAGCTGGCACGGGAACTAATGGTGGCTGACCCATCTGATCTTGAACAACCGGACCCTAATGCTACTCTAGGTTCTGCGCCCCTGCTCTAGTCTGTGAACTCTGTGGCATGCCCGCAGCACCATGAGTAAAGCTCTCTAGAACACCTATAATCCTCAATAAGGTCTCTTGAAACAATGGTACCGTGAATCCTGGAGGAACCTGGTCCTTACCCACCGCAACTTTTGGCTTTGGGGAAGCCTCTCTACCACGGCCTTTAATAGGTGCCACTCCTCTGGCATGGCTTGTACAACATGTCATTCCACGCGCATGGCCTCTAGCTCGGGCCCTACCCCTACCTCTGACTGGGGGCTCAACCACTGCCTCAGGGACTTCCTCCCCTCCATCGCCCGAAATAGAAGCTCTGGTTCTGGACATCTGCCAAAACAACACGCGACACTCAGCACTAGCCATAGAACTCACGCACGATAAGAAGAATGAAATAAAGGAAGTTTCCTAATAGCCTTCATAGCCTTTCGAATATAAGTATAGACGTTTCTGCACCGATCCTCGAGACTCTACTTAGACTTGGCTTATACACGTGAGACCTATGAACCTGGGGCTCTGATACCATTTGTCACGACCAAAAAATCGGGTGTGATGGAACTTGTCCTATCCTACCAGAACAAATCAGCCTACACACAACAAAGCAGAAAATAAAGCGAAAATAAGCAATTTAAAGAAGAACATCATAAGAGAAAGTCTTTCAAAATTAAAACAATCCTCCCCAAGACCGGTGGATGATAGCTACCTCTCTCGATTTCCTGGAAAGCCACAAAAGGTAGAGAAAAGAAAAGTTCACAATCTGGGCTCGAAATCTACACAGGTGTAGAAGCAAGGGTGAGTACCAAACAACACGGTACTCATCAAGTCAACTAACAAGACAAGGCAAATCTAATAAAATACGTGAACTCCTTTCAACCCAACCGAACCTCCATAGCTACAACCTGCATAGAAAATCAGCTCAACCTAACAGATTCCAACACACAGTCCAACAGTCCCCATAATCACAGTTCAGAAACATAAGTCACAACTCGCAAGTAATCACAAAGTCAATCACAAGAATCATGTTTAACACATAATAATATACATGAATGCAGATGCACATGCAATGGTCATGCATGCATCACAATTACCGGCAAAAACCTCAGCATCACACTCTCGTCGGCAGAAACCTCGGCATCACAATATCGCCGGCAGAAACCTCGACATCACACTCTCGTCGGTAGAAACCTCGGCATCACACTCTCACCAGCAAAAACCTCAGCATCGTAATATCGCCAGTAGAAACCTCAGCATCACACTCTTGCTGGTAGAAACCTCGGCATCACAATCAATCATCTCAGCACAGTGTTCAAGAACAAAATGCAATCGGACTGTTCACACAAATAATGAGGAAATAACCAGTTCAAGAAATTAACAATCATAATAAGCCCTCAAGGTATTTCACAACTACACATCAAAATCGAGATCAAGGCACAACACACTTTAATTCACAACATTAGCACACATTGCCTTTTATTAACCCCGTCGATCATTTAAAATTAGTTCATGCAAGAATTCAACCCGACACCTCATTCCCATTACTCCCCAACACATACAAGAAAGGAGATTCAGGATTATACAAGATTTACGGAGTTTTAGAAGCTCACTTGCCTTAGCCAAAATCGCAATCAATCAATAACCAGAGCTTTTCCCTTCAAAATATCGCCCAAACCACCACAATCTAGTCAAATTATGATTCACAATCAATTTCTGGAACTATCGACACCAAGAACACAAAATTCGGGCAAAAGGGTCGAAATGACTCAAAATTCCATTTTTGAAAACGGGGTTTAACTCCTAAAATTTTTACATGAAAATGATCCTCAAAGCAATAGAGATCCATTGGTGAAAATCAATTAAAAAACGAAGCTCAAATCAGACCACAATCACCATTTTATCAAAACTTTGAAATTCTTGAACATCCCCAAATATTCTCCTTTAAAAACCTCAATTTCAAGTTAAAAGTGAGTTATAATCGATGGGTATTGAAGATTAAGGGTTAAAATCACTTACCCAATCGATTCCCACGAAAATTCTCTTTTCAAATCACCTTCCCGAGATCGAAAAGTTTAAAAATGGTGAAAATGGTCAATTTCCCGATTATACAATGTTTCAGGCGAAATGCACTCCCCGAACATGGCCCTCAGCTTCGTGAACTCGGAGACCAAATTTAAGTAACACTCCGCGAACACGACCAAGCTCCTCCGCGAATGCGGAGGCAAAAAACCAGACACCAGATTTCAGCAAAAATCAGCAATGCACTAAGTCTCTGAATGGACCCTCAGGATTGGTTCGGAACCCCGTGCACACAAACCATATATGCTACCGTACTAAATTCGACGTTCCAGACTTAATGGAACTGTCAGAATTTGAATTCGAGGTCTCCTTGACTCGGAACCCGATAAAGTGCAACTAAATTAACTTAAGCCTCAAAAACTCAAATCAAGCTCGGGACCTCTAAAAATTCCACCAAGGTCACTCCTACGCCTAAAATCATCCCCCGAATCCAACGGAGTTGTCGAAATTCGATTCCGAGCATCCGATCTCCGAATGTTGACCAAAGTCGACTCTATGGCCAAAAATTTACTAGTTTCCAACGCATGGCCTCAAATCCCCGATATAGTTCCAAATCTGATTCCGTCAACTCTCCTAGACCAAATTCCACATTCTGGTGCTGATGGAATAGACGAAATTCCATTCCGAGCTCCGAAACTCCGAATGACCTCAAATACCACAAAACCTTAACTTAACAAGATACTTCACAAAACCAACTTCGGATATAGATCAAACATGACTCGGGGTAACTCTCGGGAGGGGTAAAATAGTCATTTTGCAAAAATTACCAAAAATGACCCTTAGGGTCATTACAATAGGGCTTATAACCCCTAAGCATTTCTTTATCACAAGAAGACACAAAAACAAAACGAAAGAAAGAAAAAACAAATATTCACAATTTATATTGAAACAAGTAAACTATAAATCCTAAATTAATTCAATACGCCTAACTGTTCCCCGGCAACGACGCCATTTTTTGGTAACGCTCAAATTACTTGTAAAACAATTAAACAAGTAAGCGGTCATTAGCAATCTAATAACCCAACTAATGAGGTTAGGGTCGAATCCCTCAAGGAAAAATATATCGACAATTGAAAAGATAAAGAATTACAAGCTACTAGGTTGAGTCTAAACGAACAATACAAGATTATAATTTCAAGAGAATTTTCGTAACATTCAAAGATGGGGCAAAGATCTTTTCAAGCAAGGGACTAAAGGAGTGTAGGGAATGAGAAGCTAATTGACATTCAAACAATCCATTGCACCTTAATCTCATGCGAATTCATTCATCAATGGGTAGGCTAGATTATTCTCAAGCACAAACATGGATTTTTCAATCACACATTTGCCTGTCATAGAGGTTCTTCTCAAACACTCCCATGTATATCGTGCAAAGCAATATAATACTTTAATATAAATTTCTTTCTCAAGCAAATCTAGAATTCAACAATGAAACCCCAAATTCCTTTCTCATGCAAACTTAGGAATCAAAGCTAATATGCAATTATCAATCCAATTATCCACTTCATAAATTCTTTCTCAAGAAATCCATGAAGAAATAAGCTAGACTTGAGTGTGCACCCTCAAATCATGAGTCAAAACATGATAATTCAATTGAATCCATATTATAAATAGAAAATATTCAATTAATTACAAAAGTAAAAGAGTGAAAACTAACAACCCAATAGATTTGTCTATCTCTAGCACAAAACCTCAATTCCTAATAATCAATTATACCTATAATTCATGCATTCAAAACAAGGGAAAGAAGAAAGGATGAAAAGGTATTACAATTAAGAACCCAATCTTCAATGCAAAAGTTTAATTGTGAGGCAACTTACCCTCCAAGTATTAACCTAAGATATGAACACTAAGAACTATCAATTACAATGCCCAATCTAAAAAATATGTATTCCCAGATGCCTTTTCCAATCAGCCCTTATCAGCTTTTAAAAGAATTGGATCCAAAAATGCATGGAATTCCAATTCTGTCCCTATCTAGATAACTATCTGGTCTTCGCTGAAGTGACTAAGCGATCGCTAAAGCGGCCTGGTCCTTCGCTTAAGCGAAGCCCATGTAAATCCTTTCCTTCATAGAAGCGACGCCTACCTGGTCGCTTAAGTGAACCATTGACTTGTGTGGATTTTCGCAAAAGTGACCTCAGGTCGCGGGAGCGAGATTAGAGAGTAATTTCTATCAGTTTTAGCTCATTTTTTCACTCTTTTCCATCAATTTCCATCAAAGTTCTTTTAAGCAATCAATACCTAAAATAAACACAAATCAACAGAATATTAGCCGCTTTTTCTAATTAAGTGTCACAAAATCATAAGTAGAAGGTATAAATGAGTCCAAAATATTAGAATCATCAGTATGCAGGCATTCCTTAATGACAGGTTTGATGCATTTGAAGCTTAAAATTACTTAACCGCACCTGTAAATGAACCTATGTCATGCAATAGACAGTTGGTGTCTCACCAACTAAACGCCAGTTTGATTGGAGCAAAATTGTCTAAGCACTAGTGATTTATTGATGGTGAACAATTCCAAATCGGTGTTCTGTCGACTCCAACACACATGCCTCTGAGAGAAGTAAAGGTTTAAGCGACGATGGATTAGTGCTGCACAATTGTGAATCGACATTCCAGCAATTCAGCGCAAGTTGAGGAGCGAAAGTTGGAGGACAAAAACGTACTTAGTTTATAAAGTACTTTAGGTTTCAATTATAGGATAAGAATTTATGTTATTATGTAAATTTATCTTCTTCCTAATGGGGAATAGTCTAGAAGAACACTTTTGAGTAATGATAGAAATTAGCTAAGAACTTCTCTTGCTTGTAGAGGAAGACAACTTAGATTTGCACCATTCTAAGCTTGGATTTTAGATTTTGTTAATCAAATTAGCTTGTAATGGAGATTTTCGATCTGGGTATTGTCTCCTTTTTCTATTATGAGTAGCTAAATCTATAACTGGGGGGTGTGTGTAAGCTATAGGTGTGCAATTTAATGGGTGTTGATTAATTGTTTCTAAAATCGATTGTATTGCATGAATCTATTGTTGTCTTGAAGTTTTAATCTAAAAATCAGTGGTTGCAAACAAAGATTGAGCTCTCAATAGTGAGGACTTGCTGAAATTGTTCTATTTTTTGAGTTAGGGATGGGATAATCTGAGTAATTTCTCATTTAATGATATGAGCTAGGGATAATCGATCTACTCAAGCAATGTTTAGTGTTTTATTAGTAAGGGTTTTGGAGTTCGAGAGAATCCACGGGATATACGTTCGATAGTTCAAGAGACTATTAAATGTAGCCTAAAATAAATGCTATCCATGTATCAATCGATTTGGTTGTGATTAATCTTTACTTATTGTGTCTAAACCCCATCATAATGCACAACCCCTACTCGTTTCCAACCTAGGTGGATCATATTTGCTTTGATTCCCTTTTTTGGTACTTAGTATTGATAATCTTTAGTTTTTCCTAAATTTCCCCTATATATATATATGTATGTATGTATGTTCATTGCATTTTGGACCCTTAATATATGTTCTCTTTTGTAACTTGCACCCTGTCCTATTATTTTTATAATTCGAGCTCTAATCTCTTTATTTCTTTGCAAAATAATAAAATTATTATTTTTATAATTTTTGTATAAGGGAAAAATTAATAATAATAATATTTAATGGGAGCTGAAACAAAAATATTTTGTATTTTCCCCTCCCAAAAAATCTCACCTTAATACATTGCTAAATATTAACCTAAAGACCTATGCTCCCCAAATTCATATTCTTCATTTACATATAAATCATCAAAAAGCCCTCTTCTCTATCCCTCAATCCACGTTCTACACCCATATAAAAAAAATATCAAAAAGGTCTGTCCTCTATCCCTCAAATTCACAGATGATTTAGATAGATCGATAAGAAATTGGCAGCATCCCTCTTCTATTTCAATTCGGTGTTCTAATGCTTGATTTTCAACTCAAATGCACAATCAACTTGCTTGTCAGCCCATCCATAGGTAGATTGTAAATTTTTGGGCTAATCAAGATCAAGAAATTGAGCACATTACTTCTCATATGGTATATTCATGTCTTTTTCTTCTCTTTCTTTAGGTGTGTGTTTGAGATTTCTTTTTTTTTTGGGTAATATGTTTAAAATTTTTGTGTGTTGCATAATTTTTTCTCTGGTTAAAAAATTAATTGGGTACTTCTTTGTTTTAGGATAAAAATAATAGATAGGTGAGTGCAATTTATTCTGAGCGATGTCGTTGAGCTATGATTTTCTCTGTAATTTTAACTAAATGGGTACTCTAAAATTTTTAGTTGTCGATCTATAGAATTTTAGTTTAGTAGGAGTTTGTATTTGATGGTTATAATTACAAAATTACTAGTTTTAAGAAGAATATACTGCAACTATATGCTTCTTTATTATTTTTGGACTGATTTTGATTCATATCATTTCGATGGTAGTATTGGGTTGGTATGCAATAGAAAAAAATTCTCAAGGCCAACTAAAAATAATAAATCACATTATTTTAAGACTTAGTTTGCCTCTATTAGATTATATAACTTATTTGTTAAAAGTAAAATTATGCTTGTATCTAGAAAAATAACTCTTTTATTACCTGGTTTTATGAATTTAATGAAGCCAGCTTTTTAGGAAAGTTATACTTATCTATATTCATTGAGTTTAAGTAGTAGAATATCATATCAAGTATTTTATAAATTATTAGTATTTAATCAATCGCTCAATAGTATTTTTCGCTTTAATATACAATAATTTAAGTAATTAATAAAAACTTTTTAAGCTTAAGAAACAATTGAATTATAAAGGCAAGTCAAGGGGCTTCGAAGAGTACAAATCCTAAATTTAAACTGTAAAAACAAATGATAAACTTGTGATAAGAACCTCAAATTTTTACCAACAAATGATAGGGAAATATCTTCAAACAAAAAACAAGTAGCTACCATAATTAAACAAATCTTATTGTAATTCCTCAATTGTTAATTGCTTCTATTTTCTTCCACATCAAATCTCTTTTCCATGGACTTCATTGCATCACTTGTATCTTGAAAGCTTTGTAATCTAATACACTTTTTTTCCATTTCACATATATTTCTCAGCATTTATCATGATGTTGCAAACATGAGCTTGTGCAGGCCAGTGAGATGAATTATTCTCCATTGTTCTACTTGGTTGTGAATAAGAATAGCATACACAACTGTAAGAGACAACACATCAAATCACTAATATTATAGGTTTCATACTTACATTGAGCTTGGAAGGTTTATTTATATGCCCAAGCCAGGAAGTGGACTCAAAATGAATAACTTATTTGAGCGAGATTGATTTGTATCATTTTGGGATCAATCTTGAGATGTTTGAATTGCTTCAGATGGAGTTATTGAATTTTGGGAATGACTATTCTTCTTGCAAGTTGTTTTATTGTGACCAATTTGCAAACACTTGTTATACCTTCCTAACTTCCCTTTCTTACTCAATTTGGTAACATCTATGATTACACCATGTATTTCATTTGATGTAGACTATTTTTTTCTCTCTTTTTTTTTTC
This sequence comes from Solanum appendiculatum, assembly GCA_018342035.1. Lineage (NCBI taxonomy): Eukaryota > Viridiplantae > Streptophyta > Magnoliopsida > Solanales > Solanaceae > Solanum > Solanum appendiculatum. The sequence goes on from JAGDQO010000356.1 coordinate 534,947, forward strand.
ATCTCAACTGCATTTTTCTTTAAGGCTTTAAGTTCATTAGGTTATTTTCTTCTGTTTCTGGACAATTTACCTCTCTTTGACTCATAGTCAGGACGTTCAACATGAAGTAGTTTTGTAAGTTCCCACATATCAGGTTCATCTATTGGGACAATAATTAACGCATAAAATCTCATTTGAGTAGCCTTCTTGTAACAATTGTTATCAAATTTTTTGGATGCTCTCTTACATGGAATATGCATCTTACTGCAGGTGAGCATGAGATTTCTATAAGGTCTCATACCATGCAAAATCAGGTTCTTCCATTCAATTCAACACTTAATTGTTCACCATACATAGTGTGTACTTGAAATAATAATTGTCCAACCCTAGTAGGAATTGATGTTCTTCTTCCAGTTTCCGTATTCGTGGGAATAAACTTTCTATTATAGTAAGAAATTGTTAAATTTCATGTTAAATATTATGTATTTAGACATGTTACAGTAACACTAACTTGGTATCAGAGCATGATGTCTCTCTTTTGGTTAAATTCTTTTCATCAAGTATATTTGTATTCTTTCAAGCTATCCAAGTATAAGTTTCTCCATTGTCTTTAAAATTGTCCGTAGTCGCGGTAATACAGAGGATGCAAGTGTTATTCGAAATGATTATTTTATTCCTAATAAATCACAAAAATTAGTCAAAATCATATCACAATTTGTTGTTGTTCTAAAATGTTACTTTCTCCCGAATTTGAGTGGCTCGTCATTGAACCAACTTCTAGCTTCTTTATCCTCCTTTTTTCCAACAGATTTATCTCATATTTATACTTAGTTACATAAGTTTCCCAAGAAGCTTTTCAAATTCTTGTCTTCAATGATAAGCCTTTATGCACTTTCTTGAAATTATTGTACAAATGTCGTACAATATCTACGTTCAACTTAAAGAACAATCTCATAAACAACTCCCTCCAAACACTAGAAAAGTGAGAAATAACTAAATATAATTAGTTTTTGATAATTGAAGACAATTAAAATTAATAAATAAGTGAAGAAGAATCTTGCCTTTTGATTGTCTGTAATGAGACACATGTTATCGTTGTTTCTAGTTTGCAAATTATCAACCAGCAAATTCAAAAATCACTTTTAGTTATGCTTGTCTTGAACATCAACTATATCATAGGTTATAGGGAACATGCCATTATCAACATCTATCCAATTGTTGTCAAAAGTTGACCACCATATGGTCCTTTAAGAAAGCAATCATCCATATCAATAAATGACCTACAACCTGCCTTCCAACCTCTTTTGCAGGGCTCAAGACATATGTAAGTTCTTTCAAAAATAAGAACCATATTCTTCATTAGGTATTATTTCCAACAATATAGTCAATCTTGAATTCATTTTCTTGAGTTCTTCACATTCATTCTCTAATTTTGCATATTGTTCTTTGCAGTGAGCGTCGATCATTCTTAGCTATTTACTTTTCTCTATATACTAGACTCATTGAAATTTCTACATTCATCTCGTCATATATTTTCTCCATGAAATCACTTATTGATCATCTAGAAGTTTTCTTAAATAATGTAGGTATGTGTTGGCAATCATTTTAGATTTCACGTTTTTTATATAAACAAATAAACAATCATCAAAAATGTTTCTCAACTAAAGTTTTTATCATGATGGTAGGGTCATTTGATGCCATTCAGGAGACATATATACGTCATGGACATCCATCTAAAGTGAAAAGTGGTAAGTTCTAACTATGTATTTGGTCTATTTTAATGAAGGGCAAAATAGTTAGTTAATATTTAATGGACATTTTTATTATCTAACTTTTATATTTGGGACTTTCCACTTTTAGAATAATATAGATAGAAGATATAGATATAAATCTTACCTATATGATATGATAACACAACTATCATTATTATCCTCTGTAAAATTAATTTTCTATAACAATCAGATAACATTAAAACATCAAATGTTATTATAAGTATACAATAACTAGTATTCCCTTTCTTCCACTTTATGTGTTCAAGTTATTATTTGGAGAGTCAAATGAGAATTTCTTTATCATAATTTTTTTAGAAATATTTTGGAATTGTTAATTATAGTAATTTATAATATTTTTATGGAAAGGGGCATCCCGTGCAGCCTCACTATCTCCTTCACATACATCTTAGCCAACTCAGGAGTTGTAATCCACTATGACTGGAATGAATGGGCTGATTTAGTGAACCTATCAACAATGACTCAAATTAAGTCGTAATTCCCCAAGGTCTTAGAGAGTCCCACAAAGAAGTCCATGACTATCATTTCCCACTTCCACGTAGGAGTGAGCATTCTCTAAAGCAATCCTGAAGACTTTTGGTGCTCATACTTTATTTGTAGGTAATTTTGACACTTAGACACATATTCCACTATGTCCCTCTTCCTCCCTTCCCACCATTAAAGGGTCCTCAAGTCCCAATACATTTTGGTTACACCCAGAAGAATCGAATATCACGAACCATGAGACTCTGTCAATACCTTCTGAATCAAGTCATCAACCCAAGGGAAACAAATTCTCCCTCTAAAAGTGAGCACCCCTCTTATGCTGAGTGTGGCATTTAGAGTCTCCCCAGACATCATCTTGTTCCTGAGCTTGTTCAAATTATCATCCTCAAACTATTTAGCCTTGATTTTCGAGTCCTGAAGGCTATTTTAGTTATGTCCTTAGGTGTGATCTTTAACTGATGATACCCTGACGTCAAGTCAATCTTTGTGAACACTGAAGCAACCTACAACTAGTCAAAAATATCATCTATGTGGGGTATAAGATATTTATTACGGATAGTAACCTTGTTCAACTATCTATAGTCTATGCACATTCTCATACTACCATCCTTCTTCTTCACCAACAAGATTGGAGCACCCTAAGGTGTAGCATTGGGATGAATCAACCCTTTATCTAAGAGTTCCTGAAGATGAGTCTTGAGTTTCCTCAACTCTGCTGGAGCCATACAATAAGGAGGGATAGAGATTAGGCGAATGCCTGACTCTAAATCTATACATAAATCAATATCTCTATTCGGAGGCATACTAAGTATATCTATAGGAAATACCTCCTAAAATTCTGAAACCACTGGATTGACTCAAAAGAAAGGGAATCCTCACTAACATCCCGAAGATGAGCCAATCAGGACAAACAACCCTTCCCAACTAGCCTTCTAGCCTGAATAAAAGATATGATCTTTGTTGGCTTAGACCTGTACACACTTTCCCACTCTAATCTATCCTTACCCAGGATTTTTATAGTTACTATCTTACCATTACAATTTCACATAACATAATAAGGATACAACCATGTCATACCAAAAATCACATCAAAGTCTACCATATCCAAGATTACTAGATCTACCAAAGTCTGACAACCCACAAACAACATAGAGTAAGCACAATACACATGGGTCACTACCACATACTCTCTTATCGGGGTAGAAACATAGTAGGGGCATCAAGGATATCACAAATCAATTCAAGTCCCAAGGAAAATTTAATAGATACGTATGAATAAGTAGAACTCGGATCAAATAAATAGAAGCCATCTCCTCACAGAATATAATAATACTTGTTATCAAGATGTTAGACTCTTTGGCCTCTGGTCTCCCCGAGAAGGTGTAACACTGAGCTCTATCATCATCCCCTCCCATCATTCCCATTTCCTCTACCCCCATGGCCAACTTGATTATTACCTCACCCACTTTTTGGGTGTCCTCTTCCATTACCAGCTCAACCTGTTGGTACCACAACCTTTACCTGTTGCTGCGCCTGGCCGCCTGCCTTCTTGTATGGGCATTCCCTCTTAAAGTGACTACCCATCTCATAGTTGAAGCATCCTTGGTCAAGTGAGGTCCTCATGGCTGACGAATAAGAACCTCCTTGACCACCTTGAGCCAGAGACTATTGTGTGACCACTTAATAGACACCCGTAGAAGCTGGTAAAGCCGACTGAATCGGACGGGTTGAATACACCTGCTGACTAGGACCCTTGGAATAGGAACCATTGAAGTTGCCCACATTCTTGTACCTCTTAGCCAATGCTTGTGCCTACCAAACCTACCTAACTCCTTCCAATTTCTTTATATAGTCGGTCACCTCATTGAAGATCTTCCCTGCAGAATCATGTGCATGGATAAGACCTGCAAATCGGTGTTCAGCCCCTTCATATAAAGGTGAATCCTCTCCTCCTACAAGGCATAAAACTTAGCCTCATATGTTGCTACAAACATGCTACCTTGCTCAAGAGCAAGAAATTCATCCTTCTTATGATTTAGAAGTGTTCAAGGTACATACTTCTCCGGAAACAAAGGATTGAACTGAGTCCAAGTCAACATAGGAAGAATTGATGAACGACACTCTAGGTAATCCCTCCACCACTGCTTGGCTTTACCCTACAACTGGAAGGTAAAAATCTCAAACATATGTTGCTACGCAAAGCGCAACTTATACAACCATCCATAGCAGTCCAAAGTTAACTCAAACGCACTCTCATTTTTTTTACCGTTGACCACTAGTGGCTTTAATTTCAGAAACTTAGTCAGCATCTCATGTTCCGTTCCAGTCATCACAGGGCCTAATAAAGGATAGAAGCTTCATCCATCCTAGTGGGGTAGTAGCAATAGAATGAGTGTTTGGAGCCTGAGTAGCCGACACAATGGGAGTGGCTCCAGACTTGCCAACCCACTAAAAAATTCTAACACTAGCTAAACCACTTCAGTGGTCATAAGAGGAAGATTTGTACCCGCAACTTGTGTCTCCACCTTTCACCCATCATCCTCCTCAATTTCCACCTCAACCTCTTCTTCAACATGATCTTGGGGTGAGGGATGGGTCGTCATCCTTGACCTAGCTGCTGCCTGAGCTCCACCCCTGGCAAGTATTGCCTTCCCTCTACCCCTCTGTCTCTTTCTCACCCTTGCACTGTTGGTTCCACCGCTGACACTAGTACCTTAACTTTATTGTGTCTAGTATCAACCATCTGAGGGCAGAAGAGTGAGGGAAGTTAGATACCAATATGGATCGACATATACCAATTTGAATCAAGTTATAGCATGAAGGAAAGAAGAAAGAAAATAGTCTCTTAAAGAGTTGTAGCCTCTCAAAGAAAAGTACAAATGTCTTTGTATCATTTTGCAAGACTGTAGTAGACTCGTTTTGATACGATAAGATCAACGAACCTAGTGCTCTGATACCAACTTTGTCACGACCTCGACCTGCCTTGAGTGGAACTCACACTAAGCCCCGGTGGGAGAACAAACTAATTACTAATATATAGTCCATTAAACAATATAAAATAAACACCATTCAATATCAAAAACATCTTTCGTGGAATAAAACCCAAAGTCTTAAAACAATCGTGGAAAACCCCTCACCCTAGAACTGAAAGTCATGTACCAAAACATGTAGTAGTCTTAGATTAAAGGGATGCAACCCTAAAATAAGAAAATAACTTAAAGAGTTTGAGCACGAACAGAGAGATAAAGAGGAATCCACGACAGTCTAGAAAAAGTAGCTCACCCTTGGATTCGGTTAGCACTGGACTCACAGTTAAGGTAACGAAGCAGCCACCTGAATATGTCTTGTACTCGATAAACAAAGAGCAAGTGCAGTATCAGTAAGCGAACCACAGTGTACGTATTGTTAGGATTACTTGCCAGCTCCAAAGATATGAATATAAACCCATAAGTAAACATAGTAAAGACAAGACAACACATAATCAACCAAGTCAACAGTACAATAAGAGTCTTGGTCACTAATATTGACTTAACATTTATACGAAGCATGTCCAACATGATTACAAACAGGCTCGGTTCACTCAAGAAACCAACATACAAGATAATAGTCAAATACGTACAAGGCGTGGTACCGAGCCAATAAATAGTATCTCGTACCAAGCAAGGGAATCGAGCCAACAGTTAGTAATTTGTATCCGTGTGGTATTTGAGACAACTATATAGATATCCCATACCAGGCGTTGTACTTGAGCCAACCAATAATATGTACAAGGCGTGGTACCCAAGCCAACAAGAGATATGTCCTACTAGGCGTGATACTTGAGCAAACCGATAGTAACACAAACACAATTACAATCACAACGAAATACAAAACATTTGTAAATACAAGTAAACAAACGCCTTCATTGCATGAGATGTCAACAATTCATCATTTCACATTCAACCCTTATGTGTTTCCCAACATGCATTGTACAAAAAAAGTACGCCTTCTAGTAGAGTTATGGGGGGATACAGTATCTTCATAGCTATTACAATTAGTAGACAGTGGCTTTTGTAGCCTAACAAAAAAAGTTTCTCCTTTGTCTGCATCCAGCCTTTCCGAGACAAACACCGGTGGAACTGCTAAGCAAAAAAAGGAATTATCCTGGTTAATCTTCGATCCCTCCCTTGCTAGTGCATCTGAAAAAAATTACTTCCCTAAACGTGTGGTGCATTGGGGGGCTCCCCTCAAGTTACTATAATTTGACTATGATTTGTGCATTATATATATATTTTTTTTCTTTAGTGCATCATGTTTATGATCAGTTTCTTTATCTTTTTTTTTTGTATTCATGATAAACATGTTAGTTTGTTGCTTTCCTTCTATTTAAGATTTTTATGTGATGAAGAAGAGTGAGCAATTTCAAGAGTGTATACAGGATATTTACGTTCCTCGATGTGTGGAGGATGCATTTCTATTATGTGTTTTTGATGTGATGTATGTTTTTTTCTTAGACTGCAATTGTCATACTTGCATTGCCTTCACAAAAAATACAAAAGCTTAAATGATTTCTTTACTTGAGCATTTATTTATATTTAAATTGATATGTTTTATCAATCATTTAATTCATATGAGCCCGTGCATTTGTTTACAACAACCTTTTACTAATATTCTTTTAGAGGTATTTGTTCCAAATTCATATTTCACAGCCAAAGACCTTTTTAATTATCAGTAGTTTTTTCTATGTTTTATGATCTATATTGGTTCTTTAAATCGTGATAACCTAATATTGTCAGTGTTCTTAACTTAGTGTTTGAATTATTCAAAAATGTCGCCAGGTGCATGTCGGATCTTTCAAAAGTAGTAAATATTTTAAGTTGAAAAGTATGATGATTATTTCTACATGTATCAAAAAATATGTATACTTTTGAAGGATACGACAAGCATCTGGCGATATTTTTGAAATGTCCGAACATCATAAGTAAGCACTGTAGGCAATATTATATCAAGTACCAAGATTTATAGAACCAATATAGACTATATAGATGGAAAAAACTAGTTATGGAGCAAAATAAGGTCTTTAGTTGAAAAGTGTGAATTGTAAATTTGGAGCAAATGCCTCAAAAAGAATGTCAGTAAAAGCATGTTGTAAACAAGTCCAAAGGTTCAAACAAACCAAATGATTGAAAAACATGCCTATTTGAATAAAAAGAAATGCTCAAATAAAAGAGTGATTTAAGCTTTTATATTCATTGTGAAATGAATGCAAGTCTGGCAACTGCAGTCTGAGAAATAAAATACTTCACATCCAAAACACACACAGGAAGTACAGCTTCTACATGCCGAGGAATGCAAACATCTCGTGCACAATCTTTGGCTTATTCACTCTTCTTCATTACATAAAAATCTTCAACACACAAAAAAAATATGTTCATCATGAATACAAGAAAAATATATTGATCATAAACATGTTTGGCTAAGGAAAAGAAATTAAATGCACTAAGCATAGCTACATTACATCACTTTGATAGTTGGACAATGTCACATATTCTAGTAATCCGTCTTAGATAGAAATTGTCCTAGAATTACTAACTTGAAAAATTGAATGATGAAATAACTACACAAAGAACATATCACAAAAATAACATATTTAGGATCGAAGGAAGCATTCTATCTACTCAGTAAAAAATAAATTCTGCTACAAATAAAGATATTAGACCAAAAAATTACAGGATATTAAACATATAAACATATCTGAAAATAATTGTCCAACTAACTAGCATATTAGAAATCTCATCGAGCTGGCCTATGTATCAGTTAGCACCTATGGATCCTACTCAAAATAGTGGAGAGGAGTTCATAAATACAAATAATAAAAAATATGAGACGTGAAATTTTTGTCAGAGTAGATTATATATCATGTCCATCTAGAGAGCACGGACAACTCTAGTTTTACTCTCTTTGTAGCACAAAAAAATCCCTTTTCATCAAGGTATATTTTCACGTTTCTAAAATGCATATATTAATAATGAATTCCCCACCACACTCAATGTAACAATCCGATCTGTTGTTATTTAAGTGCACCTCGTGCGAAGTTTCAAAATTTGTTTTGAATCCTCGTGCCAAATTTAATTTTGGGGCACCAGACGGAATTATTAAATTTGAACTCATAAGGGCTGACATCAGCCCGCCATAATGGAACATCTCCTTCTATGGTGGTGCCGCTATAGCGCTTGCAGGGCCGCTATAGCGGGGCTGACAGAATCAGACCCTAGATAAAATGATGTCTTTTACTTTTCTTGGGGGAAAATTGGTGAGGGTTACTCAAAAAATTCTCCTAAGCAACTTCAAGATAGCAGGCAATGGAGGAAAGGGATTTCTGTGCAAAGAAGGGCAAGACCAAACGACTTCCGGTCCACGCTCATCAGGATTCACCCCAAGAAGCAAAGGACAGCATTCAAAATCCTTCAACAACTGTTTGACTCCTAGGAAGGCTAGGTTTTCTTAACTGAGAAGTTAGGCCCACATTTATGCATATAATGTCTTGTAGATTGTCGAGAGATTTTATGCTTATTCTTTCGGGCACGAAGTCTGGATGGGTGTATCTATGGTTAGACTGATGATGGACTTGTTTAGTATTATTGACTTTGTGACGGTTGTTGGGTGATATTCTGGGGATGATAAATGTGGTTAATCGAACGATGATCAAGGAACATTAGGGGAGGAAATCTCTCGGTTAGGTGATGGTTATTGTCTTCCCATATATATTATATGTCCTTATTAACTGCATTGTTAATAGTGCATGCATGATATGAGATTAGAGAAGCTGAAAAGGCATAATGTGAAATGTAAGATATTGTCAATCATATGTAATGTATATGCTACTTGGATGTACAGTTGTGATCGTTATTCTTTGTGGTTGTGTTGCATTATGTATATAGTATTAGGGGATCGGATGCCAAGCCGGTACACACACACACACGCATACACATACTAGGGGATTGAGTGCCACACTGGCACATATATATTATTATTGGATCAGGTGTCACGTCGGCACATATATATATTATTATTGGATTTGGTGCCACGCCGGCACAAATATATATTATTATTGGATTGGGTGTCACACTGGCACATATATATTATTATTGGATTGTATGCCACGCCGGCACATATATATTATTATTGGATCATATGCCACGCCAGCACATATAAATTATTATTGGATCGGGTGTCATGCCGGTATATGTGTAGTTGTGTATATTGGTCTCTAAAGGGCCGGGTTGGTGTGTTTAAACACTGGAGTGGTTTTCTTGTGTGGACCGAGATGACTTGTTAGATGTTGTAGGCAATGATTGGGAATTTCTGGAATTAAGTTCGGGAAAATCTACACTAGTGGTTAAAATTGTTCATGTATGTTGTTAAGTTGGGGGCTACTTGTTTGCATGTTGTAGAAGGGGAGTGTGTAAGGTAAGGAGTGGCAGATTTAGTAGTCTAGCGTTCGGGGAGATTTTATGTGATAAGAGGATTAGACTATGATCGCATGGGAGTGGAGTTGGCAGCAGAAGGGATAGGGTGTATCAAGTTTTGAGGTAGTGATATGTAAGGACCTCTAGGTTATTTTTGTATTTATGCCTTCTGTTCATCATTTAGAGCATTACTATAGCTACCCCAAGTCATTTATGACTTGCTTGGACTAACAGTTCGATCACCTAGTCGTTCGTTTGGTTTTTATGTGAGTTTTAGTGTTTTGGAGGTTTTGAACCTTGAACGGTCAGTTTTGATCAAAAATTCAAGAAGAGAACCTCAAAGTCAAATTTTGACGATTCCATCAGCTCTAGAAGGGTCATTTTAGTCTAGTAGAATGTCGGCACGACTCCGAGGCTTTTAGTGCGAGTAGGCATTTTAACTTTCAAGTTAAGGCCTAATTTTGATTTTAGTCCACATTCTGAGTAAACGAGCTCAGATGAGAATCTCGTCAGTACAGTTAGCTCTGAAATGTTGAGTTTAGTCTAGAACGACCCTTCGTTTGGATCTCGAGGCTTCTGGACAAATTCTGAGCCCTCCCTATAGATTTTGGCTTCAATCAAAGTTTGGGGTTACGACCCACTTTTAACCAAGATGACCTCGTATGGGAATTTTGACTGCGTCATTGATTTTGGAATATCAGATTTGGTAGGGTTGCATATCTCGTTTGCTTGCACGGTGTTCCGAACAAATTTGAAATACCACTACATAGATTTGGACTTACTAAGAAACCAGCTGACATGCATACTAGTGCAGGCCCTAAATGGCCTTCACGTTCACGAGCCCTTGGGCTATGGGCTGCATTTACAAGAGCCACATTCGCAGGGCCCCACTTTCCTCTTGGTCGCGTTCGCAGTGGACTCCCTGCGTTCGCGAAAAGGAGGTTTGCCTTGTCTTTTAAATAAAACCAGACGCAAGGTAGCATTAGGTCAAAGAGTAAAGTGTGATTTCTCCCTCATTTTAGATCGGATTTGGGTGATTCGAAGTTTCACACGTCCGGAATTGTCCAGACTACATTGAAGAGTGATTGGAAAGTGTTGGTGAACCTCCGTTCGAGGTGAATTTCCATTCAAAACATCTGTCCCAAGTCTTTTTCTTAGCTTAATTGTTATAAATTGTTACGACCCGAGACTACCCTCTAGTTGTAACACGAGGCTTAGAGTCAGGAGTGATCCCAAGCTAACCCTTGATACTGGCATAGACATGAGAAACAAAATATCAACATGTAAAAGAATTAAATGATTGAGCGGAAGCCTAATTATAGAATACTGCTTCAATATATTTTTGAACAAAGTTTTGTATACAACAACTGTAATGTGAAAAGAATCTGAAATAGAATAGACTTAATACAACAACTCTAACTGATTGTCTATGACGCCTCTACTAATACTGATTATAGTTAGCGGGACATGACCCCCACTTACCTTAATCAATACATGCGAATAGAAACAACATACTAGAACTACAAACTGATTTGAGTGCTCGAAATAAGAGAACTCATCACCTTTTGATTGGAAGCTACTATCCAACTGACTAGGATCCTGATAGTAAGAACCTGAATATACATCACATGAAAAATTTAGGCACAAGAGGTATGCAAATCAGTACTTTGAATGTATTAAGTATGAGATATATGATTGATAATTTTTAAAGCTGAACATGATGAATCTGAGACGCAAAAATGAATATGAAACTTAAATGACTGAATGTAAGGTCAAAGCAATATTTTGAAAATCATAACATAAGCTTAAATCATAGTCTTTGAGAAAGTCATAAATACCTTTGCAGAAAACATAATTCTTTTGTGGGATATTTACCATTAAACGACATAGACCATGTGAGCTATAACATGAAATTCAGCGTCTTTCCCACACCGAAAAGAGATTGTCCTACTTGCCAAGGTAAGGACCATATATATTAGCTTAGGTGGATCCACTAGCTATGTCTTTCTAAGATAAATCTTACATGAGCACATAGTTAGGGACAAGGAGATTGCTTCTACAGACCCGACCTCTACTAACGGGAAGACCTTCATCTCAAAGTCCTCTCGGTGCTAAGTAAAATCCCAATGGAATAAATATAGTCATAATCATAATCATAGAAAAATACTTGGAAAGGCAACGATTGATACTACCAATCCAATCATAAGTTCATATTAGAATAGCTCCTTTAAAAACCATGGTTTATACATATGTGAGAAAACCTTTCACAACCATGATTTCATAATATGTGAGAAAACCTTTCACAACTCATTGACACTTATCTCAAAAGCATCCTTAATTCATAATACATCATTTTCATAAGACATGCATAGCTTTCATAAATCATAATTCATAAGTTCATCAGCATAGTTTATATTCATAAAATAGGCATAGACATGGGTTCATGTGAAATCAATGAAAATCATGTAATTAAGTCAAATCATGCATAATAAGATTGAACATAAGTAATTGAATAACAGTAAATTGAACCCATGGAGAATAGCATAAAACTCAAGATTTTGGGTGAAATCAATTTGAAGTAAAATATATTTTCTTGAAATATTCTTAAATAATGCACTTGAAATTAAATATAAGAATAATTTCTTGAAAATAATGCACTAGAAGTAAAATATAATTTCTTGAAACTCTTCTAAAATAGTGCACTTAAAATTAAAGATAATAATACTTTCTTGAAAATAATGCAATTGAAGTAAAATATATTTTTTTGAAATTCTTCTAAAATCATGCACTTTAAATTAAATTTAATAATACTTTCTTGAAAATAGTGCAATTGAAGTAAAATATACTTTCTTGAAACTCTTCTAAAATAATGCTCTTGAAATTAAAGATAATAATATTTCCTTAAAATACTTCTTGAAAATAATGTAATTGAAGTAAAATATACTTTCTTGAAACTCTTCTAAAATCATGCACTTTAAATTAAAGATAAAAATACTTTCTTGAAATACTTCTTGAAAATAATGCACTTAAAACTAAATATACTTTCTTGAACTCTTTCTTTAAATAACCTTGATTAGAAAGGCATCCATGTGGTATAATAAGCATGAACAATGAATCAAATATTATTAATGAAATAAAGAACCATAATTTTGATGATAAAAATCAAGAATCAATGATAGGAGATAAAGAAAATTTGAAATCATAGATTCTTGGGCAAACACCCTAGCTTTGATCTTAAATATATATGTTGTAGGAGTAGGGAATGAGGAAGAACAAAGTTCCTCATTTTGATAACCTTACATATCTTAAACACTCCATTAATCTTGAAGAAGAACCCTAACTTGAACAAGAACGATCAACAAATCCTTTCTTGAGATTCTTGAATTTGTTTCTTGAAAATTCTATGGCCAAGGGTTAAGATTTCTACAAATGATTCATGATTATGTAACAACCTTACTTATATTTGAATACAAATATAGACAGAAAGAGTTTTAGTGAATAAAAGAGACACGGAGGGAGTAATTGGCAATTATTAAAGGGTCAGGATTAGAGATTATTAAATGAAGCTCAATGGCTGAGATTGGCCGAGATCACAACAAATACACGCAGCAGAGAGAGAGAAAGCATAACGAAAATCTGGTATTCTAACAAACTTTCTCAACTTCTTCTCAGCTTCTTCTCCTTTCTATTCTCTTCTAATCTTCTTCTTCTTTCTCTTTTCAGATCTGAATCCGAGCTCTATCAGTGAAGAATCCTTACTTGCTTTCTATTTTTATCAATCATTTCCATTTTAATATAATTTGTTTCCAATTCCAGATAATAGAAAATTGTCCCCAAGAAAAACTATTGTGCCGAAAGTTTACTATTTTATTGAATTCCTATTGAGTTCATAACAATTAGTATCAGAGCCATTGCTTCAACAAGCGATAACAGTTTAATCATGGCAGAAGGAACAAGGATGAGACTCATGGATGAGAAACTAGCTCAACATGATGAATTGCTGCTCGAATTGAGGAACGGCCAATAGGCCATAAATGCTACTCAAACTGAGATACAAGGAACTTTGGAGCTGCTTTTGGATCGCCTCACTACAATGGAGAGGGGCCACTACAGAGGTCAGGAAAATGCTCTTAATAGAGGTGATGGCATTCTCCCTAATCCAGTTCACGACGGACGTCCAGGTCGACCGAATCAGGTAATTCCTAACTCTAAGTGGGAGCTTCCTAGCTTTGAGGGTTCTAACCCTAAGGTTTGGGTACATAAATGTGAATGGTACTTTAACTTGTATTGAACCCCCGAGGATCTAAAGGTGGACGGGGCTGCTCTTTATCTAAATGGGGATGCTGAAACTTGGTACAATTCCTTAGTATTGAGTAGGGGATCCGTCTCATGGGCTGAGCTAAAGGAGGAGATCTGTGATAGGTTTGGAGATATTTGATGGAAGATGTGGTGGAGGATTTTCATAAGCTTAGTCAAACTAGAGACGTAGAGGATTTTTTAGGAAATTTGAGGATTTTAAGGCTCAAATGATCACACGTAATCTAGCTTTAAATGAGTCTCATTTTTTGTCCAGCTTTATTGGGGCCCTTAAGGAAGATATTGAGTTTGCTATAAAGATGTTCAAACCGACCACCCTTAGCTTTGCTATCCAGCAAGCTAGGATGCAGGAAAAAACTATAGAAGCTGCTCTGAAGAAATCTAACGTGGCCACTACAGTCATTGGGAGTAACGTGGCTGCAAGTAGTTCTATGGCGACTAGGCCAGGTTCAGTGAATGCTAGCCCAAAACTTGCACCTCTTCGGCTAAGTTCTGAAGTGTATGAACACAGAAAAGCCAACCACTTGTGCTTTAGATGTGGTGAGAAGTATGGGTTAGGCCATAGGTGCAAGATGAGACAATTACAATGCATCTCTGGGTCCCCTGAAGAGTTGCCTGTCATACAAGAGGTACCACCAGAAATTGAGATTGAGGTTGCCAGGGAATGGAGTTCCGAAATTACTGAGGCCGTATGTCTTAGTGCATTGTCTAGCAACTGCAATGGGGTTAACACTATCTTAGTTGCTGGCTTGATTAAGAAGAGAGCTCTATCTATCCTAGTGGACTCTGGTAGTACTCATAGCTTCATCAATGAGCTAACAGTGAAGGAGACTGGTTACTAATCTACCTATGTTCAGCCAATTAGGGTAACTGTTGTTGATGGCAATTATGTTCATTGCACTTCTTTGTGTCCTCAATTTACTTGGAAGATGGGAGGGAAAACTTTTGTCGAAGATCTAAGACTTCTCAAGCTGGAAGGGTGAGATATTGTATTGGGGAATGATTGGATGAAAAAGCACAACCCTACTAAATTTGACCATGAGAAATAGTGTGTGACTATATGGAGAAAGGGAAACAAGGTTGTGTTGAAAGCTATACCTGAGAAGGGACAAATTAGTATGATCAATGGTAGTACCATGGGACGACTATTCAAAAGGGGTCAGACCATCATGGCTCACTTATTCTTGATACAGGCCAATGTTGCATAAGAAATAGAGAAGGTTGATGACTCAGTTCAATGAGTGTTGTCTATGCATGATGATGTATTTGCAGAACCCAAGGCTTTGCTTCCTGCAAGAGCACTTGACCATATCATTCCACTTAAAACAGGGAGTTCACCAGTTTCTCTCAGGCCTTGTAGGTATAATTACTATCAGAAGGAGGAACTATAAAAGCAAGTCGAAGAGATGCTCAGTAGTCACGCCCCGAGGCTACTCCCTAGGGGTAACACGTTGCTTAGTGTCACGAGTGACCCAAGCTAACCCATGGCATGGCATATCTACACAAACTCAATTAAAACAATACTATGCGGAAGCTAAAATTAGTTTAATGTCTTGATCTGGGAAAAAGCCCAACATGTCTGAATGCATATAAATAATATTCTAAGAGTTTAGTGATGACTAAAAACAACACCAATGACTCAAGCTGAATCTAATCTATGTCTGAAAGCCTCTAACTTACTTGAGTTACTGGGACATGCCCCCAACAAACTCCAAGAAGACTGAAACTGAAAGTAAAGACTGAAAAAGTAAAGCATGTCTACTTTCCTCAAACTATGAGGACTCACCACTAAAGCTGCTGAGTATGGACTAGAAGTCGAGCTAAGCGCAGTCTGGATGCTGAGCGCCTGAACCTACATCATGAAACAATGTAGTGCAAAAGTATGCGTCAGTACTTTGAATGTACTGAACATGCAGGATATAGATACTAAACTTAACAATATAGACTGAATGATATAAACTGAGCAATATAACTGAACATGGAAAACGGATTGTACTGAAGTATAACTGAAAATTGAGCTAGATGCAATGACCAAATACTAACATGAAGATAACATGCTAAACTGTATACTGAGGTAAATACTGATAATATGATCAATGCACTAAGAGTATGACTGTGGGAGCTACTGTTAACCGACATAAACCATGTTAGCTAAACGTGGAGTCCGATGTATACGCCCCATCGAGAGGACCCAATATACCTTTCCAGGGTATAAAGGCATGACTGTGGCGTGATCACTAAAACTAATGCCCAACAAAGGGGACTTCTGAACCTACGTTGGCACGTAGTTCTGGGACTTTGTGGGTACGCTGAACCCATCCAACTCGGTGCTAAGTCTACTCCCAACTGTATAGGCAAAGCTAAAATGCAACTAATATACTGAGTAGCTCAAAATACTGACATGTTATCTGGGAATGCACATAAATATACTGAAAGATATGGCATTCAAATACTGGAGCATGATTTTCTAACTGATCTGTCTAGCAAGTATAATTCATGAAATGCTGATAATTTATTCAAGCTAAGGTTTTGAATTCTATACATGGGTCTATGCAAATTTTCCAAGAAAGCATGGTATTTAGATCATGGAAACTATAGCAGCTAAAATCACAATGAATATCCAAGATTATCGAAACCCTAGGTCTGAACAATTTATGAGAAATTGAAGAATTGGCTGAATTCTAGGGACCTAATGGGTGAAAGGAACCCACTAGTGAAATCGCACATACCTGGTGATGAAAACTACGGAGAAACCCTTTTGATTTGGGGCTGAACTTGAAGAATGCTTCTGCTAGTTCTTGGGAGAAAACTATTGCTTCATTCTTCTCTTTTCTTTCTAAGTTGGATGATTTTGGAGAATGAGGGTTCTACGTAGTTTTTGACTAGGTTATTAGGCTTAGACTGAGTAAAATGATGTAGTTTAGGCATCAAACGACGTAGATTAAGTGCCCAACGCATAGGGGGAAAGACCCATATGACCCTAACTTAAAAGCTGTCGCATTGAATTCAAGACCGGCTTCACGAGCCGTACAATGCTTCACGGCTCGTACAGTGGGTCGTGAAGATTTCTCAGCCTGATAGCGCTCCACTAAAATGGGCATAACATTTTACTCCAAACTTCAAATGGAGCAAACTTGGTGGCGTTGGAAAGAGGATTTAAAGATCTTTAATTTAATAGGTCATGGGCCACCTAATTCATTTTGTGCTAAAAGATATGATCGTTTGCAGTTGACCCTAAACTCAAAATTTGATGGACTACATTGTATGGACCACTGTACGAACCGTACAATGCACCACGGGCCATTTAGTGGCTCGTTGTGAGTGACCACCTTGGCTGCCTTGGACAGTCCTTCATGATTCCCTATACGGGCCGTGGTCCCCTCCACGAGCCATCTAAGGTCTCGTGAAGGGTCCATGGTCCATTTTGGGTTCGTGGACCTTTCCCGTTTTCCCTTTTTAGCCTTTTTCCAAATCTGAGATGTTACATCACTAATGACCTTATACATCATAGCCAATCACCTTTTTATTCACCAGCATTATTGGTCAAGAAGAAGGATGGAACCTGGAGGTTTTGTGTTGACTATAGGGGTTTAAATGAAATAACCGTTGAGGATAAGTATCCTATACCTATAGTGGATGACTTGTTGGATGAATTACAAGGGTCAGTGATATTTTCAAAGGTGGATTTAAGGGTGGGGTTCCATCAGATCAGGATAAAGCCTGATGATATATACAAGACTGCATTCAGAACACACATGGGTCATTATGAATTCAAAGTGATGCCCTTTGGGCTCATAATGCTCCTGCAACTTTTTAAGCACTAATGAATCAGGTTTTTCATTCTCTAATCAGAAAATTTTTATTGGTATTTTTGATGACATTTTGATATATAGTAAATCTCTAACAGACCATGTTGTTCATTTAACTTCTGTTTTTGAGGTATTGAGAGAACACTCACTATATGCAAAAAGGTCCAAATGCTCCTTCGGCCAACTGCTTGTGGAGTACTTAGGTCATGTTATTACTGCTGAAGGGGTATCCACTGACCCTAGTAAGGTTCTGTCCATGATTGGCTGGCCTACTCCCACCACACTGAGGGCACTCAGGGGTTTTTTGGGACTGACAGGCTACTATAGGAAGTATGTCCCCAATTATGGGGTCATTTGCCGACCACTAACAGACCTGACGAGGAAAGATGCTTTAAAATGGACTAAGAAGGCTGACCAGGATTTTGAAAAATTGAAACAAGCGATGTCTACCACTCCTGTCCTGGCTTTACCGGATTATACTCAGGAATTCATAGTTGGGACTGATGCAAGTTTTTCTGGTATCGGTGTTGTCCTTATGCAACAAGGAAGACCATTAGCCTATTTCAGCAAGGTTTTAGCTCCAAGACATAGGATTAAGTCTATATATGAAAAGGAGTACATGGCTCTACTTAATGCCATGGATAAGTGGAGGCATTATCTCCAGTAGAAACACTTTGTAGTAAGGACAGATCACCAAAGTTTAAAGTATTTATTAGAGCAAAAGGTTACTACTGCTATACAATAGAAAGGTTTGACTAAATTGCTTGGCCTAGATTATGAAGTACAATATAAGAAATGTGATGTAAACAAGGTGGCGGATACCTTATCTAGGAAATTTAAGGACAGAGAAGCAGTCGTAACCACTAATTCAGCTTGTGTACTAGCTATGAGTGCTATGGTGCCTACTTGGGTTGAAGAAGTGAGTAAGACTTATGAGGAAAACCCTGAAGTGTCTGCCTTGATTTTTGAATTTTCTGTGAATCACCTAGGTCCTCATATCTATCACTACTCTTCTGGAGTTCTCAGGCAAAAAGGTAAAGTTTACATTGTTGGTTATGGGGGTCTGAGACAACAATTGGTTTCAACATTTCATGAATCTCTAGTTGGGGGTCATTCTGGTCAAATGGGGACTTATATGAGGCTGTCTCAAAAAAATATTTGGCCTGGCATGAGACAGATGGTTCGACAGCATGTAGAATCTTGTGATCGATACCAAAGAAGCAAAGATGAAAATGTTCCTTATCCAGGACTACTCCAACCCCTTCATATTCCTGACCAAGCTTGGAGGCACGTGAGCATGGATTTTATAGAAGGACTACCGAAATCTAGAGGCAAAGAGGTAATCCTAGTATTTGTAGACCGAAGAACCAAGTTTTGCCATTCTATGTCCTTGTCCCACCCTTTCACAGGCAGCACAGTTGCTGCTAAGTTCTTCAAACATGTGCATACACTCCATGGAATGCCTGAGACAATTGTCTCTGACAGGGATAGCATTTTTTTGAGCAACTTTTGGCAAAATCTGTTTAGATTGTTAGGCACCCAGTTGCACTTTGGTACTGCCTATCACCCTCAAAGTGATGGACAAACTGAAAGAGTTAACAAATGCATTGAGAACTATCTCAGGTGCATGACCTCTAGTAGGCCTACTCAGTGGAAACAATGGATACCTATCTCGGAATGGCGGTACAATACTAATTTTCACACAAGTATTCAATGTACCCCCTTTGAAGCCTTATATGGGTACAGACCACCTCATTTGGCCCTTGGTCCTATGGACGACACTACAGTTCCTGTAGTTGAGGATGTCATCATGAAGAGACAACAGATGCAATAACTTCTGTTGGATAATTTGCTGAAGCCTCAGGAGAGGATGAAAATGTATGCTGATCAAAGGAGGACTGAAAGAGAGTTTAAGGTTGGTGACTTGGTGTTTCTCAAGTTACCGCCCTATAAGCAGACCTCGCTGGCCCTACGAAAGAACTTTAAGCTAAGTTCCAAGTATTATGGTCCCTATGCAGTGATAGACAAAGTGGGGAAAGTGGCATACAGGTTGAGTCTTCCAGCTGATTCCAAGGTTAACCCTGTCTTTCATGTGTCCCTTCTTAAGAAAAAGGTTGGCAACAGGGTGGTGGTGCAGTTTATTTTACCCTCTACTAGTGAGGATGGTCAGTTTCTAGTTAAGCCACTTCACATATTACAGAGGAAGATGGTACGCCATGGCAATACAACCAGAGTGAAGGTTCTAATTCAATGGTCTAATCTTCCTCCTGAGGATGCTACATGGGAGGATTATGATTTTTTGAAGGCCAAGTTCCCTGATTTTGACGTTCATCCTTGAGGACAAGGATGTTTTCCAAGCGGCAGGGGTAACAACCTTACTTATATTTTAATACAAATATAGACAGAACGAGTTTTAGTGAATAAAAGAGACACGGAGGGAGTAATTGGCTGAGATCACAATAAATACACGCAGCAGAGAGAGAAAGCATAACGAAAATCTAGCATTCTAACAAACTTTCTCAACTTCTTCTCCTTTCAATTCTCTTTTAATCTTCTTGTTCTTTCTCTTTTCAGATCTGAATCCGAGCTCTATCAGTGAAGAATCCTTACTTGTTCTCTATTTTTATCAATCATTTCCATTTTATTGTAATTTTGCTTCCAATTCCAGATAATAGAAAATTGTCCCAAAAAAAACTATTGTGCCGAAAGTTTACTATTTTATTGAATTCCTATTGTGTTCATAACAGATTATGAGAAGGATTTTGAATTGGAAAGATTGAAATCCTTGGAGAAGGAATTACCTTAAAGAAGAATCTTGAAAAGGATTTGAATGAATTTTGCTTGGAAGTTTTATGCTTGCTTTTCTTTATATTTTTGTCTTAGGGTTTGAGAGAGGAGAGGGAGGAGTTAAAAGATTGAAATATGATTTTTTAGCTTTTAGGGCTTTATAGAAGCTGAGAAAACCATTTTTTGATTTTCCTAGGGGTATAAGGACAAGAAAATTACTGTATTTAGAATTTTTCCCGTGGCCAAAACGGAACTACACTTCATTATTTAGTAAAATGTTCATAACTCTCTACTCTGAACTCGGGATGACGCAAACTTGGTAGTACTTATATCTTTAAACTCAACTGATAAAGAAACTTTCAACTCAACTTTGTTTTAGAGAACTCTTATGACTTTAATTTATCTCCAAATCTCTTCCCACACTAAATAATTAAACTTAAAACCTATTAACAATTAAGAATCACTCAGTATGATCCTGTACATATATGAAGAACTAGCTAGCGAGACAAGACGAACCTTAGAATTGAACATTGCTTTATTGGGATCAACTACTTTCACCTCATCATCATTGTTCACACTTTCGAGACTCGGTGTACTCACAAATATCCCCTATTTGACAAATGTCTTCATTTCAGGGCTGTCATTAATAATCACTTCCTTGAGAAATGGAAATTCAAGAGCATGCTTCGTAGGAGTGTCAAATGGGAGGGTTGGGTTGAAATTTGAGATATTAAAATAGGTTGTAATAAAAATCGGGTTGGGTCCTGACCCGCCCAAGTTTACTTTGGGCTCAAATAGGCTAAAAAGTGGGTTGCGTCTTGATCCGCTCATTCTCAATAATTTTAACATATTAATATTTAACTTTTATAACCACAATTTGAATTTAAACTCAACTATTTTTTTAAAAAATAGTTACAAATGGATAGATAAATCCTAAAAGATATAAAATAGATAATAATTCATACCGTCAATATAGGAACATACATTACATCAATGCAAATAAAGAGTCTTAAAACGGGTTGAAATTGGAGATTGAATTGGGCTTAATTGAGGATTCTCTTAAAATGGGTTAAGACTTGAATGGGTTGAGATTGAACCCAACTCAAATTATCATGAGCCCAACCCTTTAAATTCTGGGCGTGTTGGGCGGGTTTCCTATGTTTGGGTTCAGTTTTGACACCTCTAACACTCTGTTTGGATCATTGTTACCCATTGTTTCATAATGTACTGTATTGTATTGTATTGTACTGTATGATAGATATAATGTTTGCGTTGACTGTATTGTTTGCTAATGTTTAATAATATTTTTATTGTTTGGTTTGTTGTATCGTACTGTATTGCAATTTATGAATTTACTAAAATGTCCTTAATTATTACAGGGCAGTAGGTTTGACTGAGATTAAATAATATAGGATAAAGGGTAAAATAGCATTATGAAATATTAATTAACGATATAATTAGAAAAAGAAATTATGTAACAATGGGAACACACCAAATTGGTTGTTCCATAAAATGGGGGTTTTCATTGTTACGTAACATCGAAATTTAACAATATAATACAATACATTTTAAATAAGAATCAAAACAAACATTGTATGTATGATAACAATACAATACAATACAATGGGTAACAATGATCCAAACAGAGTGTAATGCATCGTCAGAAAGAAATGCCCCAGCTTAGGCAGCTTGTAAAGCTCCAGGTATTCCAAGAGGAGAAATAAGGTCATGTTTCCTTCTCCTTGTTTTTCCTCTTTTGTGATCACTTCTTCCTTTGATTGACAGTCTCTAATCTCTAGTATTTGGAGATTCGGAGCACCTCTGGCCACTGATGGAGACATCAAGTTTCTCAATTTTCCACAATCTAATACTCTCAGTATTTGAAGTTTGCTGAAGTAGGCAGTTGGAAGTTGGTGAGACTGCATAGAGCACTTATGCTGTTAGCTCCATCTATATGTAGGTATTCCAGGCTCTGGGACAAGAAACCTACAAACATTGAAGTATCAAACTTTATTGCAGATCATAAGCCAATCAACACCAGGAAGAAAACAGTAGGTCATAATAAAGTGGAGAAGCCAAATATATAAAATTTTGAAATTTGATCTCGTTTCATATTTTAAAATGTTTTTTAGTATCTCAAACACATTATATCTTTTTCTCTCTCTTTTTTTTTCATTTGGGACAAGAAACCTGCAAACGTTGAAGTATCAAACTTTGTTGCAGATACAGTTGGAGCTATTGGAAGAAAACACTAAGTCATAAGTGTTTGCAGATGACTTGATGTTGTTTTGCAAAGGAGATTTCAAGTCTATTACAAGACTAATGGAGGCCCTAAATCATTTCAGTAGGCTGATGGGGTTGGAGGCAAACATGGATAAGTCCAACCTATTTGTAGAAGGTATGGAGGATAATATCAAGAACGAAATGTTGCAGATGACAGGTTTCTCAATTGGCACTCTACCAATTAGATATTTAGCCTTATGGTCTAAGAAGTGGTATAAAGAAGACTGCTATCAACTGGTGGACAAGATCACTACTCGCTTATTCGAAAACCCTATCGTATGCTGGAAGGCTGCAAATTATAAATGATGTTCTATTTTCAATATATAACTTTTGGGGTACAATTTTTATACTCCCTCAAAGCATCTCGAAGGAGGTGGATAGGAATGACAAAAGGAAAATAGCATTAGTATCCTAGGAGAAGATATGTATGCCAAAAAAGAACGGGGAATGAACATCAAGAGCTGTAAACTATGGAAAGTAGCTTCAGTTGGGAAATCGGTTTATATATGAAAGGTAATCAAGATATATGGACTCACACACCCTCGGGAGACAGTACCAGGAGAAAGATAAATTCCATCAAAATTGAGCCGGATATTTGTCCATTTTCCCTTGATTCAATGAATAGTTTGGGTTTCACTCATCTGCTCGTACAATTTATCATAGATGCCTCCTTTTTGTGTAAATAAAAAAATAAATGGAAAATGGTCAAAATTCCCTTAAGCTATGTGAAATAAACAAAAATGTTCTTGCCGTCAATACTTTAGTTTTAAAATGCTCTTATTGTTGCTTAATGTGTCAAAAATGTTCTTTTTCCAAATAAACATATTATTTATTTTCTTTTTGAACACATTCTTTTCCTAATAATATTTTTTTTATTAGCAAATGTTTATCCTACTTCAATTCGAAAAAAAATTAAAATTAAAAATATTTCTTATTTTATTATAATTATCTAAATAAAAATTAATAATGGACTATGATTTTATATATATAACATATATTATCCGTTAAAAGGGTACATGAAATTATTTTATTTTAATTGATTAATGAGATTAAGCATAAAAAAAAATATTTTCTATATTTTTATTATTTAAAGTGATTTTAAAATTTAAAACAAGAATAGGGTTCTTTAAAAGTAATATTTTTATGGGAAAATTTTAGGAAGGACAAAGATAATATTCATATTAGTGCTCTATAGCTATAGTTTATATGATTGCACTCCATAGCTATATTTATGTTTGCTATGGAGCTTCTGATTTGTATAATTCGTTAGCTTCTAATTTGTATAATTCGCTAGATACGTCGTCAAATTTATATACAAATTGGTCACTTCTGTATAAATTCATTTATACAATTGGATAATTCGTATATGAAATGTTTCAGTTTTTCTCTATATTTGTATATGTATACAGTACAAGTTTGTCTTTAATTCTGATAATTGCATTTGTATATTAGATGTAATTTGTATATGTATATGTGTTTTCTAGATTTATATACATATACATTACATTTTCGTTTGTATCTCTGGAAATTGTGTTTGTATAATACATGAATTTGTATATGTATATGTTCTTTAGTTAGACTTGTATACATATACATTACAGGTTCTTTAATGTTTAAGTAAAAGGTAAAATTTTAATTCATAACAACCCTCCAAATAAAAACTGAAAAAGTAAGATGCAAATATTTTGATTACTTCATATGAGATGTTGAATAAATCGAGATAATATCTTAGATGGTCACTCAATTTTGAATAGTTCACTTACAAAGTCACCCAACTTAGACTTGTTCATTTAAAAAGTCACTCAACTTTGTTTACAACTTAAAAGTCACTCAATTATTGATATTTTACTTAGAAAGTCACTCAACTATTGATATTTCACTTAGAGAGTCACCCAATCAATTTAAATAATTTTTTCATTAAATTTTGTTGAAATCTAATTTTTATTTTAAACTATGTTTTAAAGAAATAATAAAATATCTATTTTAATTAACTTAATGACCCATTCCAATTATTTAATTACTATAATTTTTTGAAAAAACACACAGTAGCAATTGACTTAAAAAATTCCCTTTTGCGTTTTAGCAATTGTCTAACTAAAATTTAAAATGCTGAAAAATGATTTTTTTAAAAACAAGAAAAAAAAAGTAGGAATCGAGAAGTAATCCAAAAAAAAAAAACGCACAGTAGGACAGTAGCAATCTTATTATTTTTATTAGAAAATAGTTTAAAACAAAAAATATATTTCAACAAAATTTAATAAAATAATTAAAACGAGCAACTTATTATTTGTTTAAAATAAGTTTAAAACAAAAATTATATTTCAACAAAATTAAATAAAAAATTATTTAAATTAGTTGGGTGACTTTCTAGGTAAAATTATCGATAATTGAGTGATTTTCTAAGTGAAATCCTTTTAAGTTGTCTGGCCCTTGCAGATTCCGCAACTCTAACATATCATCCTGTAATGTATCTTCAACCAGAGTTTCAACATTAGAAGCTTCAGTTTTGGGCAAAATATTGGGCTAGGAAGCTCCTCAAATCTATATGCAACAATTGACATGTGACTGTATTACTCGTAAGAGTCTTTTCTTGGGAACTCTTCTGAGTTCACATCGTGACTTACCATAAAGTTATGCTTTCCCTCAGACACAATACTTATACCCACATCACAGACCACATCATGCATTTTGACATAATTTTCGTATGCACCTTGGGCTAACAAGAAACAATCTTTTAATGTTTCTAAATGATAACACACCTTATTTCTTGCATGTTCTAAATTTTGGATTCCCAGAAAGATGCGAAGCCCCATTCCATATCTAAGAAATTCTCCGGGACAGATATTACTATCTTCCTCAAACAAGGAACAAAGCAAAAGGAGGTACTTGGCTTCATTACTTCCCAAGTAATCATAACTTAGCCTCAGAGGTTTATACACCTCTGTGAGCACTTCAAGGATATCTATTGTTACTGCACCACGTAATTGTTCAAGGGCACAGTCCCACGAACACTTGCTTTTATGCATATTTACTGCTCCTGCAACTGTAATAATTGCAAGCGGCAGCCCCTTGCATTCTTTGGCAACCTCTTTTGCTATGCCATGAAAAGAAGAATCGTTGTCAAAATCCCCAACTTTCTACCTGAAAAGGATCCATGCTTCCTCTTCAGATAACATTCCAACTTCCATGATCTTCTGAGCTCCCATTGCTACACAAACAGATCGGTAACACGATGTAAATGTCAGTTTGCACTGATGTTTGTGGTTGCAACCACTTGGAATTCCAAGTCTCTTTAGATCAAGAGCCTTCCAAACATCATCAAAGATTATAAGGATGCGGCTGTTCTAATTCATTAACCTTGTACGCAGCCGATCTCCACGACTTGACATATCATCCCCTTCTAATATCAGCCCCACTCTTCTTGCGATCTCACCCTGAATAGTTTTCAAGTCTGGTTGTTGACTGACAGTTATCATGATGACATCTTTGAACAACCTTTCTTGTATCGCCTTTTGTCTGATTTTGTCAGCCAGTGTTGTCTTACCAACACCACCTAGACCACATATCCCAATCATAGTGACCCCGTCATCTTTCAAAGCTGCCATGACCTCATCCTCTTGCAATTTTCTGGAGTTAAACTCCTCACCATTGTTACTATATATAGCCTCGCTTTGTACTGGAAGATCATAGGAGAAAGCATTAGGATTGGTGCCTTCATTTCAAAGATCAATCAACTCCCCTGCAATTTTTTTAGCTTTCTTGCTCAGGGAGTAACGTGACTTCAAGTTTGGACACCAACCATATCTTTCAAACTCAATTATACCTTGTTGCATTACTGCTGCCACATCTGCAGTAGTGGTATCAACATTCCTTAACCAAGCCTAGTTCGCCATTGGGTGAAATGTCTTTTAAGTTTCTCCAGGCATCTTCCGCGCTTCGCTGCACCTCACTTTTGATACTCTTCAGCTTCTCAGATTTTTTATCCATAGATCTTTGCTCTTGTAGTAAAATAAATACCCAATCCCTCATGCAACTGGCTGCATCAAGCAATCTGTGACTTTTCCCACAAAATAGATAAGAATTCCATGGCTAGTATAGTTTAGTAATAAGCCTTTTTTCAACTATGAAGTCTGAACTCTGCTATTTTTTTAAAAATTTTTTTTGCTTTCTAATTCTCTCTTTTTGATTGGTTTTCTTAGTTACTGGGAAGTAAAGGTGTGAAAATGGTGGAAATGGAGAATTTGGTATGTAAATGAAATATGAGAGCACGAAATTGGAGAATTTGGTATGAAAATGAAAGCTAAAAGAGCAGCAATGTAGAATTTGGAATGAAAATGAAATATGAGAGAGCGGAAATGGAGAATATGGTATGAAAATCAAAGAGTAGCAATGTTGTGAAAATGAATGCTTAAGAGAGGCAATGGGGAGTTTGATTGTTTTATTCCAAGCAACAAATACACAGAGATTTATAAGCTGTGCATTCAGGGTTGAGAATAAGAAGAGTGGGGTCAAAATAATATCTTTAAAGTGAGAGTGTTGATTAGCTAACATTTTAAAGTAGTGGACATCTGATTCCATATCTTCCTTCACTCAAACTCATGTCAGGACTTTCCCAAAATATATGTTTTTTTGCAATGACATACACTATCATATATTATTAAAATTGGAAAGCCCTCAAGTTAAAAGTTGAATTACGAAAATATCCTTATGAAATCATAATATTTTTGGCCAAAAATGTAAATACACATTAAATATAATAAATACTATCACATTCTATTTAATACTATTGTTAGATATTTATGAATAAAAATATAAGTACATTTAAATTATATATATATATACACGTCTTTACTTCACTTAAATAATACTTTACAATAGTTTTATCAAAAAATTGAAAGTATACATTTTAATAAGAATCTATATATAATATAAAGCTAGATATTAGAATAGTGATGTGGCATGCTTCATAGCTCAAGAAAGGTATTTATCTTCTTTTTTTTGAAAATTTTCATTATTCTCTTCAATTTTTCTTCTTTCTTATTAATTTATTTAATTTAGTTTGTGTGCTCCATTAATTAGACATTACCCCTTCTTTCTTATTCATTTATTTTTCCTCAACTTTTGTTGGTTTTTTCTTTTAAAATTTATTTATGTAATACGTAAATAATAATAAAAAAGAGCCTTATTTTCCCCCAATTTTCATTGTTTTTTTAAAAAAAAATTATATATGTAATATGTAAATTTAAAAAAAGAGAGAATGATATGATACCTCTCTTTGCATTATTATTATATTTTTATAAAAAATATTTCCATTTATGTGCCCCTTCCCATACCTATTAGTATTGTATTCATTCTTCAAAGCACACAAATTGTTAGATAGTCATCCAAAATACAATTATGTGATCTAAATGTGAAAGCAATGAAGAGGCTAGCGTTATTTTGATGGATTTATATAAAAGATTTAACGTTACGCTTTCTGACTTAACTTCTCATTTTCTAAAGTTTAACTGTTTAAATTCTTAGCTGATTTCTTATCTTATAAATATGTTACACACCTTTGTTCAACCTCCGCATATTTTCACTACTTGAAAACATGAGGATTTTGAAGATACATCTATATATTGTTATGGCAATAATTTAGAGGTTAGAAATGTGTATGGAGAACTGAGAATGCTTGCCATGAAGAATCATTGAAGAGGGTTTGCTAACAAGAGATGTCGGAATTGTGTAATGATATTCGGCTAAAAGTATAAATTTATATTACATTATCACTTTATATTGTATGTATAACTATGTTGTTACATTGTTATTTTGAGTGTTTTGAGCTTATTATGACTTTTATATGTGCAGAAAATGTGTCGGATGAACACGACCAAAAAAGGTGATTTTTGGCTCCATTTGAAGCAAAAGGAGAGACGAAGATTGAAGGATGATCGAGCTCACCCAAGGTTCTCATCTCGTGACACAGATAGGTGAGGCAAAAAAACAAGAGAAATTTGAAAGTTTGGTCCTTCCGAAGTAAAAGTTTAGACGAGCCAAGAAGATTATCCTAATGGGTTTGGATTAATTTATTTGATTCCCAATGAGATGAAGAATTGTGAAGCGGGAGAAAGTTGGTCTTAAGAAGACTCACAGAGTTTGTAAAAATTCCTTAAATCATTGTTGTAGTGAGTTAAAGAGATTGAATGAAAATTTTGACAAATATCAAACATCAATACGATCATTTTTTTATTTAGTGTGCGTGCCAAGTATTTGTTAGTACATTACTTCTGGGTTAAAAAAAATTCTTGCCTAACAAATTGAGACTAAAGTTTCGTTACGTCAATCTTCGTCAATATATTGTTTTTAGCTTTTATGGATATGTATTTGTAAATTAGTAGATGACAATCATTTTATATTTTTAGAATTTAATAAAGTATGATTAAATTTTTTTTTTTTCGTAATCTATATATAAAGTGATATTTTTTATATAGTATGGATTTTATTTTGTTAAAAAATAATTTTTAATTTTTGAATATTTACGTTAAAAAAAGAAGAACTATGTAATGGACTATTAGATTAAAAAAATCTGAGCTCTAAACTAAATTAATTATGAAATAGGTGATATGCAAAGTTTTGGAACTAATTTGAGAAAATATTTATATTTGTATGCATAAATGCACGAAGATTTCATCCGTTAATTCGTTAATTGACGGCTAAATCTATAATGAGCTCATATAATAAATTTATATCTCATGAGCCAAGATTCCTATTTATTTAATCTTTCATTTTTTCGATATTTTCTCTCATTTTGATACATTTATTTTTTCAAGAGTCAAACGATATGAGTTTTGACCAATATTTAATTATGATGTTTTAAAAAAAATTATATTGGCATGAGGAAAACTGTAATTTATAGTACTTTCCGTATAGATTTTGAATATCCGAACTTTAATTTTAATATATCAAATAAATCTAATCTGATTTATCTTTTTAAAAAATAGTCAAATTGACTCTCGAAAAGCGAAACGACACGAGTATTTTAAAATGAAGGAAATATATTCAAAAATTATTTTCTACATCTCCATAATAAATAAGGAAGAAAATAATCACCTTTCCAAAAAAATAAAATTTATCGCTGCTCCATAAAAAATAAGCATAGAAAAAGACATTGTTAATTGACTTAATTTTGGCCATAAGATAATACATAAGAAAAAAGAAGTTTTAAATACTTGTACTATGATTTAATAAAGGAAAATCACAGTTTCAAATTTATTTTAAAAGAATTTATAATACGTGTCCATTTTGGTATATAGCCTCCAATCCTTATTGTGGATTGTAATTGTATTTCACACTCTTATATCCATCTTACTTTCATGCAACAAAGCTATCCTTTTAATATTCAATTATTTTATATAATTTTAAGGGTTGTTTTCCATGCTTTACAACTTTTCTATTGAATCAAGAGGTCATCCGAAGAAGCTTCAATGGATTTGTATTCGATGTAGCTATAAGCTTTCTCTTATTTTCATCAGTCTCACTTACCAATTACGTACAATGTTTTTAAATAGTAGGATTATTTTTCATTTTGATGGTTGCATTTATCTATCTAATTAAGATCTACAGTTTAGAATATCTATTATTTACTATATAATTTTCACTTCCAATTTGTTTTTGTTACTTTATTTTTTCAATATAATCACGGGTGTTGCAATGGTGTAGTGTTGACACAAGCATGAACATTGAAGTATTTTTGTTTAATTGTCAGATAACATATTTGCATATTTTGAACTTAACTGTCAAATAACTAGAAAAGTATCGCATTCATGAAACGTTTTTTAATTTTTTTTTGTCTTTTATTACTCAATACGTGTTGCAATAATCTTAGATGATTATGTTGTCACGATCCAAAAACCGGGTGTGATGACACTTATCCTATCCAACCAGGACAAGTCAGCCTAAACCCAACAAGCGGAAAATAAAAGCGAAAAGTAAGCAATATATTGAGGGATAACAAGAGCAGAAGTCTTTCAAAACTTAAACAATCCCCCAAGACTGGTTGTCACATGTACAAGCCACTAATACAAAATTGAAATGAAATTACAAGTCTCAATGTCTTTGTATCTCAAATAGAAACAAAGCATAAATAAAAAAGGGTCGAGAGAGATCGCCAGCAACGAACAACTACTTCTCAAGTTTCCTCAAAACCCTCGAAGTAAGAAGAGGAGAGAACTAGATCACGGTCCGGGCTCGAAACCTACACAAGTGTAAAAGCAAGGGTGAGTACCAAACAACACGGTACCCAACAAACAACTAACAAAACAAGGCAAATCTAATAAAATCCATGAACTCCCTTACTTCCAATCGAACCTCCATAGCTACAACCTGCACATAAATCAGCCCAACCTAAACTACACAGAGCATATAATACAAGGTCAACACAGCTGAACAACATCACCAAAATAACTCCCATCAGTATCAAGTATAGCAATCCCAGAGTCACAAGGCATAAACACAACTCTACAATGAGAAGAGTAACACAATGTAATGCAATGCAATGTCAAGTAGAGTAATGCATATCTGTCCTATGATACACATCCACTGAATCTCAGACCGAAACTCATGGGGGCCACACATGGACCATGTATCCGCCGGAACCATTTTCCATCGGCATAATCATCAATCGCTGGAACCATTTCCCATCGACATAATCATCAATCGCCGGAACCATTTCCCATCGGCATAATCATCAAAGTGTCTCATCATAGTGTTTCCAGAACCAATGCACATAAGCATGTTCACACAAATAATGAGAAAAGGATAGTGCTCACAGTCACAACGCAATTCACATCAATGTAAATCACGTCACACTATCAACAATATATCAACATCAACAATCACATCATTTACAACAAGATCAATTGCCTAGTCTCCGACTCACTACTCCTTTTATCATAAGTAGGATTAATCACTAAGCAAGAGTTTGAAGTCTAGTTCCATAATCCACAATGAGCAAAAGACATATTCATCAATTTCACAATCACATCGAGGCTATCATAGCATTTTATCAATTACACATCAATATCAAGATCACGGCCTATCATACTTTGGCCTAACACTTTAGCACACATTGCCATTTTATTAACCCCGCCGATCAATTTAGATTGATTCATACAAGAAGTAAACCCATACCTCAATCCCATTACTCCCCAACACAATCAAGAAAGGGAAATTCAAAATTCTACAAAATTCACAAAGTTTTAGAAGTTCACTTGCCTTAACCGAAATCGCAATCAATCAACAACCGGAGCTTTTCTCTTCCGAAAGCAATCCAAAGCAACACTATCTATTCAAATTATGAATCACAATCAAATTTAGGAACTAACAACACCAAGAACACGAAATTCGGGAAAATGGTCCAAATTGCTCAAAAATCCCATTTCGAAAACAAGGTTTGAATCCGGAAATTCTTACATGAAAATGATCCTCAAAGCTTTAGAAATCCATTAGTGAAAACCATTTTGAAAAATGAGCTCAAACCAGTCCACAATCACCATTTGATCAAAAATTCGGAGTTCATGCAAAACCCTCAAAATCTAACTTTAGAAACCCAAATTTCAAGTTGAAATCATGATAGAATCAATGGGTAATCAAGGTTTAGAGTTAAAATCAGTTACCCAATAGGTTTCCACGAAAATCTCTCTTTCAAATCGCCTTTCCCGAGCTTCAAAATGTAAAAAGTGGGAAATTTCCTGAATTTACACTATTCAGGCAAAATTTACCCTCCGCGAACACGGAGATCAAGGGAACTACTCTCAGCGAACGTGCCTACACCCCGCAAACGCTGAGACCAGGAAAGAATCCCTCCGCGAATGCACCACAGCCTCCACGAATGAGGAGATCAAAATAAGGGTCCTCCACGAACGCGGTTAACAACACTCCGCAAACGCAAAGGCCAAAGCACCTGGCACGAGAACTCAGACATCAGCAAAACACACAATGCAAACAAGTCTCCGAATGGACCCTCAGGATTCGTTCGGAACCCTGTGCACACAAACCATACATGCTACCCTACTAAATTCGACGTTCCAGGTTCAATGAAATTGTCGGAATTCAAATTTGAGGTCTCCTTGACCCGAAACCCGATAAAGCACAACTAAACTAACTTAAGCATCAAAAACTCAAATCAAGCTCGGGACCTCTAGAATTCAACCAAGGCCACTCCTAGGCCTAAAATCATCTCCCAGATCCAACGGAGTTGTCAGAATCAAATTCTGAGCATCCGATCTTTCAATGTTGACCAAAGTCAACTCTATTATCAAAATTCCTCAATTTCCAACTAAAGGCCTCAAATCCACGATACAGCCCAAAATCTGATTTCGTCAAGTCTCCTAGACCAAATTCCACATTCCGGAGGGGATAAAATTGACGGAATCCCCATTCGAGACCAGAAACTCTGAATGACCCAAAAAACCACATTTTGACCACTTGAGCCTTTAGAATTCAAAACTTTCCAAAAACCATAACTTAACAAGAATTTCACAAAACCAACTTTGGATATTAACCAAACATGACTCGGGGCCACTCTCGGTAGGGGTAAACTAGTCATTTTATAAAAATTACCAAAAATGACCTTCAGGGTCATTACATATGTAAATCTTGTACAAAATTACTTGGGATACAACGCATGTGTCTAGTAACTAGTAAAGAAGAAAAAAAGGAAAAGTAATTATATTGTTGCTTTTTGGAATTTTCCATTTGCTCGCCAAGTACTCAACTATCAGACTTTGTCCATACATTCTCTCCAATTTCTGACAAAGTATTTCGTTTCCAGTTTCTTCCGATGTGTCTAAGCTTTGATTGATAGAGTTACCTATGTTGGGGACGTAGAAAGCATCCAATGGAATAGTCTAGATGACTTCTTCCCTTTTCTTTCAGAACTAGGTGAATGACAAGTTATTCAGCCAGTAGAAGGTTTTAATTTGGCTTGAATAAAATGGATATTGCATTAATAAACATGATCATAAGCCAACCTATCTGAAATAATTGTGTTTACAATGGATGTGGACTTTATCCCATTCTTTTTTTTTTATGACCATAGTGTCTGGGCCAACTTTCACGCAACTCGACTAATTCCACGGGATATCTATATATAGTAAAATGGCCACTTAAATACGATGATGGAGCTAAATTTCTATCCAACTCTGAATTTATGTTCAGCATCTTTGAGGATATCTTCAGCTTCTGCACTAACTAAAGCACTAGAATCATATCATATATCATATATTATTAAAAGTGGGAAGCTCCTATCTTCAAAGTTGGATTACCATTTTGCCCTTCATTAAAACATTATTTTTTTATGTACAAAATATAAAAATATATTCTAATAACTAAATACTAAATTATATATAAATGGGAGCAGTTTTAAGGTATTCAAATGTGCATTATATTATGTAATAAAGATATAATGGAAGATAGAAAGTCATTCAAATGAATGAAATAACTTGACTAAGTTGTTAGCAGAAGTCCAAGCATTACAAAACTAAAGAATTATCTTGATAACACTTATTTCACATTATTATTATTGCCAACTTCAACGTAATTGTTAATAGTTATATATATGGGGATGTTTATGGATTATTTGATAAGAATAGCTTGTGAAACAATGAGTGCAAGGATGGAGTCGAGCCACTCAAGAATTATTTTTCCATGCTCTCTTTGATCAGTAAGTTTAATAAGAAAAATTTGTTGCTTCTATTTCCTTAAATAAACATCTCATATTTATTTTTTGAATTTTTGACAAGAAAGCATTTTCACATGTATTCACTATTTTGAAATGTGTATGCATGTTTACTTATGAATCATGATTCGGAATACAGAGGTTAAAATATCTAATTATGTTATGTCATTTCATGAGTTCAAATAAAATATTTTTAAATTCTTTAAAATAAATTTACATATTTATAAATTACAATCGAAAGTGAAGTAAATTCACTTTTTAATAATTTTATGTTTGCAGAAAATATTTTTATTTGTTTTCTTTTTGTGCATGAAAATGTGGAAAGTAAGAAAGTAAACAATAAAAATAAAATGGAGGGAACATAAACGATAGGGAAAGACAAGAATTAAGGCAAAAGATACAGAATAGTGATGTAAGGGGAAAATAAAAATGAAGTAAGAGAAAAAAAAAGAGGATAAAAAAGAATTAAAATATGATAAGAAGTATGAAAAATAACCATGACCAAACTGTTGCAATTTTTTTATCTCATGCTACAAACGAGAATAAATACATTATTTCATGTAAATGTAATATGGAGACAACATATATACTTCTTACAAGTACATATGGTAATTCAAACTTTGGTACAAATTGAGAAGGTATGTTATGTGTGTATTGTCCCTTTCTTAGAAAAATAACACACTACTGCATTGCAGGTTTGGACCTAATAACATAAAAAGGTAACTATTTATCAAATTAAATTTTATTGTCCAAATTTTGCAGGTTATAGGAATATCTAATCATTTGGCTTATACAACAAAGAAGTCATTTGAATAGGTTGATTGTTCATTTATTTCAACTATATTGTTTTGTGAAATCATTTGTGAAACTCATCACAATGTGATTTTAATATAACTCATAATGTATAATATTTTCGTTGAAACTTTGCCTTGATTATTTTAAAATAGGTGCTCAATTTTTCTATGACAAGAGAACCTGCAACCGGTGCCCTTTGCGTTCATGTGTGCACAAAGTAAACTCCACTCCATTGCAATAGTCTACACATATAGGAAAGATAAAACTGCACTAGGCAAGTCCCATGCAACCAGGTGAGAGATATGTTTTAAGATATGACATATGTGCATAACTCAACCCCAAAAATTAGCTCTTGACAAGGACTGCCCAAGTCCATATAACCAAATCATGGGTCTATTCTCAACCAATGTGGGACTCTAAGTCATTCTAACATATTCTAAAAAGAGTCCTTGAACATTACTTGGTAAAACGTCGTTGTATTTAAAGACCCAGAAAGGGATGATGGAGCTAAATTCGTTATTGTATCAATCTCAGAGTTAGCGTGCAACAATATTGACTGAATTCTTGAACATAAAATGGCAAATTAGTTAATCCTTTCTGTTTCAATTTGTTTCACCTATTTTTCTTCTTAGTCCATTTAAAAAAAAAGAATGCATTTTCCATAATTTTTTAATCTCAACTTCCCGTACAAGATTTTTAAAAAAAAAAACCAGTTTCTTAAAAAAGGCTAAACAAATTGAAACAAAAAAAAAACTAAATGTCTGATCACTAGTTTACATGTGCTTGATCAGACAGAAGGAATATTTAGTTTAAACTGGACAAGTGCAAAAATCATTTTCTACTCCCAAAACTTTGTAACGTTTTCCAAGTGAAATGCATATCAAAACACAACTAACTTCCAAATACATTTTTCAACTACACGAATTTTTTTTCAAAGTTTCAACCGTTGAATATCAAAACAGTTACTACTTAATAATATGCATGAAATAGACCTGAATAGAATGGAAGGGCTATCTAACTTGTTGATGTTCTCCAAAGATTACATCTCTGTATAGACTTTCACTGCCCAATGATGATACCCGGTAAGGGATATCTTGCCACTTCTAGACTTCTCATTTTCACTTGTTGATCCAACAACCGTTGATTTCTCCATTGTTTGCTATCCTATTGGAGCCATCCTTTGTGCATCTAGATATTACTAATAGATATACAAGATCTGTGGGCAATAGCTAGTGGGTTGATCTGAACTAATAGGTTACAATAATGTAGATCCGCCTCTGCTTTTTACCTCCATCACGAGCATATGCATCAGGTGATGTTTAAGGTTTAACTTGCATTATATCATTGAGTACTTACTACCTCCCATGACTAGGTTCAACTTCGTTGCCATCACTAGCTTTTTGTTCCTGCAGAAACAGAGAATGCAAAAGAAGTGAGA
This sequence comes from Solanum appendiculatum, assembly GCA_018342035.1. Lineage (NCBI taxonomy): Eukaryota > Viridiplantae > Streptophyta > Magnoliopsida > Solanales > Solanaceae > Solanum > Solanum appendiculatum. Next base: position 571,798 of record JAGDQO010000356.1, read on the forward strand.
GATGACTAGCTTATTAAGTAAAAGAAAAGTTGATGAACTTAAAAGAAGAGAGAGATGACTAGCATATTAAGTAAAAGAAAGTTGATGAACTTAAATAACTATCTAAAATGGAAAGAGAGCAGTAGAACCTTAGAATATGTAGCAATTAGTTATACAACTAGTGGGACAAGACAAACCTTAGATGTCACGACCGATTCTCGAGTCATGATGGCGCCTACCAACCCACCAGTAGGCCAGCCAAGACTCTATCCCGAAACTTAACAGTAATGGGGCTGAGGGTGGAAACTAACCTCAACTAAGAGGAAGCATAAATAAAGGAACACATATAAAGAAAGGGCGGAAGTGAAACATCTATATACAATAACAATACCTCCCAGAACCTGGAAGTCACCAGTACAGAACTACTAAACGAGTACAAGTCCCAAAAGTGGACCACAGAAACAAGCTGTCTCAAAAGCAAAAGACAAGTCAAAATATAACAGAAAGAGATAGGTAATCTAGAACGCCATGTGCTCACCGTAGTCTCCGGAACAGACAACTGCAGGCTCGAACTTAACGCTGAGAACTGGTGCTCAGACCTGCATCACGAAAACAGATGCAGAGTGTAGCATGAGTACCAAAACAATAGGTACCCAGTAGGCATCCTAGGCCGACTGAGCAAGAAAGGTAAATGCAGGCAGACAAGGTAGAATCAAACACCACATAGGTCAACAGAACATGAATAGAATAAACGGAAAGTAAAGCTAAGAATATCACAACTAAACTCAACTGGGCCCCCCATAAGACTCGCTAGGCACACTCAAGCACAGACAAACAAGAACCCGAACGGACCTCCATAAGCCCGACAGGTACACAGAGAATCTACGCTACGAAAACAAGGGAACCCAACTCCAAAAAGCCTAAACACCCATGGGCATCGAACCCAAACCATCAGTCTCAAGCTAGAAATAACGAACTCTAACCGCGTAACGTCACCCTCGAACTAGAAAAAACAACCTCAAATCGTAAATAATAGAACCTGGGCATCAAACCCAAACCATCAGTCTCAAGCTGGAAATAACGGGCTCTAACAGTGTAGCGTCATCTCGGAATGGAAAATAACACCTCTCGCTCTACAGTCTGCCGCCTCGAACCAAATCAAGCCACCACTAACCAGCTCCACACAAGGCTAGGCACCGCGGGACGCCGCCTCCACTAGGATATCCACCGAAGGCTTCCAGCCTAGCACATCCCAACCGTCAATCGGCACAATAGCTAAATCTTTCGGCAGCACCCCAGAACTGCAGAGATAGGAAGAGAAAGAATAGAAAACCCAGAAAGCCACGAATTCGCCTAAACTAAGGCCCATACTATCAGACTCAAATCTGCTATACCAGTGTACAAGGATCTAGCCCATCCGAATCGACGTCGGATACATACTCAAGTCAACCAGGTGGATGGGACTAAGGCATTACTACCCTAACCTATTCTAAGGTCAAAAAATCACTTCAATCATCAAATAATAAGCAAATAACCCGAGCCCATGCATGCAACAACAGATAACCACTAAACAGATAACCCATAATAAATCATCAACAGTCCAAGTTTATAACCCAAACGGAAGCATGATACTAGCCCCAAAAATTCCAAAATCAACTCTAAACGAATAAATCGGAGAAGAAGAACAGATATTCTAGCTACCCAACCCAGATTCACACCAGTCAACAAGCAATTACACATTCAAGCTCAATCTAAGAAGAAGGGAAACCGTAACCTACTAGAAGGCCACCACGCGTGCTCCAAGTCACTCCGCCAGAGCTTTTTCCTTTCGAACGGCCTCAAACTGCTGCCACACTGTCCAAAAAAAGAATCACAGTGTTAATACGGTCGTTTAGATACTAAAATCATCAAAATCAGAGACAGACTAATTTCAGAGTGAAAATCAAAAAATGTGGGACCCGCTCTGGAATTTCTTGAATTGACTCTGTGAAGAGGTCCTAAACCTTCCCCCGAGTTTGTGTTCCAAAATGGAGCACCTCTAGGGGGTCGGAACAGCTCCATGCAACAACAAACCAAAATACAAAACTTTACACAAAAAAGAGACTTGGGGCAGCCACTTACAACGAAGATACACCAAAAGCAGAGAATTTTCGACATGCTCCGGATAGTAACCCACACAGACAAAAGATTATGAGCACCTGGGACTTTGAATCACCCAAAAAGGAGCTCTAGAACTCGAGATATTAAAGTTTTAAAATGAAGCCAGAATCTGATTTTTCGCTATTAAATAGCAGCAGTTCTAGTCGCTAAAAGCAAAATCTGGTCGCTAAAAGTCTTAATTCTAATCGCTAAAGGTCTGCACCAGCAACACCAGATCTTGCTATTTTTCAAAATGTTCAAACGGACCCTCGGAATTCATTCGGGACTCGATAAAAATAAACTAGATATGCTACCCTACTAAATTCGACATTCAGGACTCAATGGCGCAGTCGAAATTTCCATACTAGGTCATTTTGATAAAATGTGGGTCCCACACATAAATGCCACTTTTAGCCAATTTCCACAACGGGCCTCGGAATAAGACCGGAAGCCCCCAGAAGCGCACGAAAGGTTATTCTAGACCAAACTCGGCATTTCAGAACTAATCGTGCTGACGAAATTCTCACCAGAGTGCGTTTACCAAGACTGTTGACCAAAGTCAACTTTAAGCCAAATTTCGAAGGCTAAGAGCTAACTGGCCCCAAAATCACACCGAAAGTCCTGGGACTTAGGCCAACCATGCTTCTAGCCTAATTTGGCCGCTCCGGAGTTGATGGAATCGTCAGAATTCCCATATGAGGTTGTTTACCTGAGGTTATGACCGAAATCAACTTTTCAAGGTTTAAAAGTTCCAAAACAAGAAAACGGGCATAAAACCCAAACAAACGACCAGGCAACAAAACCTATAGTACCAGCAAGTCAGAAATGACTTGGGGTCGTTACAGGAATGCTCTAAACGACAGAAAAGAGGCACAACCACGCAAATGACGTGAAGGGTCATTACAAAGTCCACTACTAAAAGGACTTTCGTCTGCGAAAGTAAGAGTCAAGAAGTACCTAAGGGCTCAAATAAGCTAGGGAACTGCTCTCGCATCTCCCGCTCGGTTTCCCAGGTAGCCCCCTCAATTGGACGGTGCCTCCAACGGACCTTAACTACAGGAATGACTCTCGACCTCAGCTGTGTCACATCTCTGGCCAAAATAGTAACTGGCTTCTCAATATAGGTCAGGCGATCATCAAACTCAATGGCATCATACTGGAGCACATGGGACTCATCTGAGACATACCAACGCAGTATCGAAACATGGAAGATTGGATGAATAGCTGAGAATGCTGGAGGTAAAGCTAACTCATAGGCCACCTCGCCAACTGCCCTCAAAATCTCAAAAGGCCAAATATACCTAGGGCTAAGCTTGCCCTGCCTCTGGAATCTCATCATGCCCTTCATGGGCGATACTCGGAGGAATACTCTATCACCCACGGCAAACCTCAACGGTCGACGCCTGCGATCTGCATAACTCTGCTGTCTACTCTGAGCCGGTCATGAGCCTATCCTGAATCAACCTCACATGCTCCAAGGTCTCCTAAAATAGATCTGTACCCCGTGGCATAGGTTCCGTAGACTCAAACCAACCAACTGGAGTGCGACAATGCCTACCATATAAGGCCTCAAACGAGGCCATCTGAATGCTAGAATGGTAGCTATTGTTGTACGCAAACTCCGCCAAATGCAAGAACTGGTCCCATTGGCCTCCAAAATCCATAACACATGCCCGCAACATTTCCTCAAGAACCTGAATAGTATGCTCTGACTGGCCATCGGTCTGTGGATGAAAAGATGTGCTAAGATCGACACGGGTGCCCAACTCCTCCTGAAGTACTCTCCAAAAGCTGGAAGTGAACTGTGAACCTCGGTCTGAAATGACAGATATGGGCTCACCATGCAGGCGGACTACCTCCCGAATGTAGATACGAGCTAACCTCTCAGTGCTGAAGGAAGAATGAACTGGGATGAAGTGTGTTGACTTGGTCAATCAATCCATGATGACCCAAATGCTGCCAACACCTCTAGAAGTCTGTGGCAAACCCACAACAAAGTCCATGGTGATGCGCTCCCACTTCCACTCAGGAATAGGTAAGCTTTGCACCTCTCCACCAAGCCTCAAATGCTCGGCCTTCACCTGCTGGGAACACAAGAAACGGGACACATAGTCTGTGATGTCCCTCCTCATACCGCTCCACCAGTAGTGCTGCCTCAAATCACGATACATCTTAGCTGTGCCCGGATGGATGGAATATCTGGAATCTTGGGCCTTGCTAAGGATCAGCTGGATCAAATCACCAACTCTAGGAACACACAAATGGCCAGCAAATCTCAAAACCCCATCTGAATGTAGGTAACCTGTCTGGCATCTCCTGCCAAAACCCTACCTCTGAGTTCCACCAACGCCTGATCCTCAAACTGACGACTACAGATCTGATCAAGTAGAGATGACTGAACCCCCACATAAGCTAACACCCGGCTGGAATATGAAATATCAAGTCTGATAATTTGATTGGCTAAATACTGGTTGTCCATAGCCAAGGGTCGCTCTGAAACAGAAAGGAAGGCTAGACTACCCATACTCCCTGCCCTCCGACTCAAGGCGTCCGCTATTACATTCGCCTTGCCCGGGTGGTAGAGAATAGAGAGATCATAGTCCTTCAGGAGCTCAATCCAATGGCGCTGCCTCGGATTAAGATCCCTCTGGCTCATAATGTATTGAAGACTCCGATGATCGGTATATATCTCGCAATAAACTCTATAAAGGTAATGCCTCCAGATCTTAAGCGCAAAAACTACCGCTGCCAACTCCAGATCATGAGTGGGGTAGTTGCGCTCATGCATCTTAAGCTACCTCGATTCATAAGCAATAACCCGGCCCTGCTGTATCACAACACAACCTAGACCAACGCCAGATGCATCGCAATAAACCGTGAAGCCCTCACCCACAATTGGAAGAGTCAATATAGGAGAGGTGGTAAGCAACTCCTTGAGCCTCAGAAAGCTCCTCTCACACTTCTCCGACCACACAAAAGGAACATCCTAGCAGGTCAATCAAGTCAAAGGTGCCGCTATAGTGGAAAAACCCTCGACAAAGCACCCGTAGTGCCCTGCCAATCCGATGAAGCTCTGAATCTCAGTCACAGAAGTGGGCCTAGTCCAATCACGGATAACCTCAATCTTCGCTGGATCCACCATAATGCCATCCTTGGACACCACGTGCCCTAAGAATGCTACAGACTCAAGCCAAAACTCGCACTTTGAGAACTTGGCATAAAGCCGATGATCTCTCAAATTCTGGAGCACTATCCTCAGATGCTGCTCATGCTCACCATGGCTCTGTGAGTATACCAAGATATCATCAATGAAAATTATGACAAAGGAGTCCAGATACGGCCTAAATACATGAGTCATCAGGTCCATGAAAGCGGCAGGGGCATTAGTCAACCCAAAATACATCACTAGGAACTCATAATGGCCGTAACGAGTCCTAAATGCTGTCTTAGGGATGTCCGCTGCTCAACTCTCAACTGATGGTAGCCAAATCTCAAGTCAATCTTTGAAAACACTACGGCACCCTGAACCTAGTCAAACAGATCATCAATACGAGGCATGGGGTAATGGTTCCTCACCATCACCTTATTCAGCTGCCTGTAGTCAAAACACATCCGCATGGTGCCATCCTTCTTCTTCACAAACAGAACTGGGGCACACCAAGGCGATACACTAGGCCAAATGAACCCCTTACCCAAGAGGTCCTGAAGATGAACACTAAGCTCCTTGAGCTCTGCCGGTGCCATATGGTTCGGTGGGATAGAAATAGAATGTCGGCAGGAAACACATTAGCAAACTCTCGGACTATAGGCACTGAATCAACTGTAGGGCCCTCCCTACTAACATCTCTAACATACGCCAAATACGCCAAACATCCGCCAGCCACTAGTCTCTGAGCCTGAACATAAGAAATCACTCTGACCGACGTGCGCCTATGAGAGCCCTGCCACACTACCGGAGGAATACCAGGCAGGGCTAAAGTAATGGTCTTGGCATAGCAATCCAAGACGGCCCGGTGAGGGGATATCCAATCTATGCCCAAAATCATATCAAAATCCACCATACAAAGTACAATTAGATCAACCAGAGTGTCCTGCCCCTGAATAGTCACCACACAAGACCTACAAACTTGATCCACTACTAGAGAATCCCCTACTGAGGTCGAAACATGCAAAGGCACAGATAAGGGCTCAGGACTCACTCCCAATTGAGGCACACAATAAGCCGACACATACGAATAAGTAGAACTAATATCAACTAAGGCTGAAGCGGACTGATGGCATAAAAGAACCATACATGTGATCACATCATCAGACACCTCGGCCTCTGCTCTGGCTGGAGCTGCATAGAAATGGCCCTGGGCGCCTCTACCTCATGCATCCACTCTACCGCCTGTCGTGCCTCCCTGGGGACCTTCCCGAGCACCCTATTGCTGCCCTCCTTCTCTAGTTAGAGGTGCTACCGCTGAAACCGGTCTCGCTGCCTGAGGAGCTGGTAAAGTTGATCTGGAGACAGGGCACTCCCTAGACCAATGACCAAGCTCCCCACAAGTAAAGCGACCCTGCGAAGATCTGCTGACTACTGAAGGCCAGCCACCCTGACCTGATGAACCTGCCTGGAACCCACCTCGGCCCTAATTCAGGATGGTACTATGCCCACTCTGATGGTGCTGGTCACCCTCTGAGATCTGTAATGAAGCCTGGAATGGCCGACTAGGCTGACCTAGCTGGAACCTCTGATTAACTCGATCTCGGGTATCCCTCGGCCTATGATGGGTCCCGTCGTAGCTATCATCTGGTCTGGCCCTCTTGCCGCTACCCCCGTGGGTCTCATGAAGGAGTTGCTCAATGTTTCGGGCATGGTCCACCACATCCAGAAAAGAATGGTATGCTGATAACATAGACTGCAACTCAATCCTCAACTGCAGCCTCAAACGTCTAACAAAACATCGGACCCGCTCCTCTTCTGTAGGCAGAATCATGGTGGAATGATGGGAAAACTTCAAGAAATCTAGCCTCATACTCAGATATTGTCATGGAGCCCTGCTCCAACCTCGAGAACTCATCACGAAATCGATCCCTGACGCTCCGTGGAATAAATCTGGCCAGAAAAGCCTCTGAAATCTCCGTCCACGATACCGGTGGTGATCCAGCTGGTCTAGTCTCGATGAAAGAACGCCACCACTATCTGGTCGGTTTGTCTTGCTGATATACCATAAAGTCGGCTCCCCTCGACTCCACTAAGGCCAAAGTCTGCAGTTGCTCCCGGCAAGTAGTAATAAACTCATGGGCGTCTTCCCTTACAGCCCCTGAAAAACTTGGCGGTGATAGCCTGAGAAACGCCCCGAGCATCTTTTTCCCTCGCAGTGGCATAACCTCGTCCAAAGGGTCGGGCTGAACGGCGGCTGGTGTCGGTGGCTGCTGAACCTCTGGAGTCGCTGCTGAAGGCTGACCCTGCGGTGCTAGAACCGGCTCTGGAGCCTGCTGCTGCTGCTCTATGCCCCCAATGGCTGCTAGAATCTGGGCGAGCATCGCCTGCAACTCGAGGGCGGTAGCTGGTGCGGGTGGTGGCTGGGTTGGTCCCGGCCCTACCACCTGAGGAGGAACCTGATCTAGCTGAGGCTCTACCTTTTGATCTGGAGTCCTCGCTCTCTCTCGGGCTGGTGCCGCAGCCCTACGTCGACCTCGGAGTCAGCCTCTACCCTAAGCTGGGGCTCTATCTGTGGGCTCGGGTGCATCACCCCTGGCCTCTCTACCGCGCGTGTGAGCCATCCTGTGACAGAAGGAAACAAGTAAGATTTCATGAAACCAATCATACAACGATGCACGAAAAGCATACAAAATGAGAAAACCTCCCAAAGACAACCTGTAGCCTCCCGAAGATAAGCCACGAACGTCTCCGCGCTGATCTGCAGGACTCTACTAGATGCTAGCTCTGTACAAGCGAGACCAACGAACCTAGGGCTCTCATACCAACTTGTCACGACCCAATTTCTTGAGTCATGATGGCGCCGATGAGCCCACGAGTTGGCCAGCCAAGACCCTATCCCGGAACTTAAGAGTAATGAGACTGAGGGTTGAAACTAACCTCAACTAAGCGAAAGCATAAATAAAGAAACACATATAAAGAAAGGGCGGAAGCAAAACATGTATATACAATAACAATACCTCCCAGAACCTGGAAGTTACCAGTACAAAACTACTAAACGAGTACAAGTCCCAAAAGTGGACAACAGAATCAAGCTTTCTCATAAGCAAAAGAGAAGCGAAAATATAATCGAAGGAGACAGGTAATCCAGAACACCAAGTGCTCACCCTCGTTGACGGAACAGACAACTGCAGTCTCGAACTCAACGCTGAGAACTGGTGCTCGGACCTGCATCCCAAAAATAGATGCAGAGTGTAGCATGCGTACCAAAACAACAGATACCCAGTAGGCATCCTAGGCAGACTGAGCAAGAAAGGTAAATGTAGGCAGACAAGATAGAATCAAACACCACAGAGGTCAACATAATAGGAATAGAATAAACGGAAAATAAAGCTAAGAATATCACAACTAAACTCAACTACGCCCCCCATAAGACCCGTTAGGCACACTCAAGCACAGACAAACAAGAACTCGAACAGACCCCCATAAGCCCGACAGGTACACAGAGAATCTACGCTGCGGAAACAAGGGAATCCAACTCCAAAAAGACTTAACACTGATGGGCCTCGAACCCAAACCATCAGTCTCAAGCTGGAAATAACGGAATCTAACTGCATAACATCAGCCTCGGACTGGAAATAATGACCTCAAATCATAAATAATAGAACCTGGGCGTCGAACCCAAACCATCAGTCTCAAGTGGGAAATAACATACTCTAACCGTATAACGTCAGCCTCGGACTGTTAAATAACACCTCTCACTCTACAGTCTCAAGCTGGAAATAACGGACTCTAACCATGTAACGTCAACCTTGGACTGGAGCTAGAAGCCCTCGCTCAACAGTTTCAAGCTGGAAATAACGGACTCTAACTATGTAACGTCAGACTCGAACTAGAGCTAGCCGCCTCGAACTGAATCAAGCCACCACCAACCAGCTCCATATAAGGCTAGGCATCGCAGGACGCCACCCCTACTAGGATATCAGCCGAAGGCTTCCAGCCTAGCACAACCCAACCATCAATTGGCACAATACCTAAATCTTTTGGCAGCACGCCAGAATTGCAGAGATAGGAAGAGAAAGACTAGAAAACCTGGAAAGCTATGAATCCACCTAAACTAAAGCCCATACTATTAGACCCAAGTTTGCTATACCAGTTTATAAGGATCTAGTCCATCCAAATCGATGTCCGATACATACTCAAGTAAACCAGGTGCATTAGACTAAGGCATTACTACCCTTACCTATTCTAAGGTAAAAAAATCACCGCAATCTTCAAAACACAAGGAAATAATCCGAGCCCACACATGCAACAACAGATAACCACCCAATAGATAACCCATAACAAATCATCAACAACCCAAGTCAACAACCCAAAAGGAAGCACGACACTAGCCCTGAACAAAATCAACTCTAAATGAAGAAATTGGAGAAGAAGAACAGAAATTCTAGCTACCCAACCTAGATTCACACCAGTCGACAAGCAATTACGCATTCAAGCTCAATCTAAGAAGAAGGGAAGTCGTAACCGACCAGAAGGCCGACCAAATGCGCTCCAAGTCACTCTGCCAGAGCTTTTCTCTTCCGAATGGCCTCAGACTACTGCCACACTGTCAAAAAATATAGTCAAAGCGTCAATACGGTCATTTAGACACTAAAATCATCAAAATCAGAGATAGACCAATTTCAGAGACAGCCATGTTGGTTGTATATGTACTTAGCATGAGTAGATAAGCACATATACTGTCTAAGACATGGAAAAATTTATTTTAACATATATTTAAAAATTTTGACTAATTTCAAGCTATTATATTAAAATTTATTATATCTTAATATCTTGTTCTTAAAACTTGTTTCTATAATTGGTGTGAGGTATTCATTCTTCACTTTGTGTGTGAGGAAGCCGAATAATACCCGGTTCATACGCTGGCTAGCCGAATTGTATAGGCCATCAACTAGGAGAGCGTTCAGACCTTGTATGGTGATCCCGTAGCCAAGATAACTCTAGAGAATGAACAGATGAAAGGCAAAAGAACCTCCCTTAGAAACTAGTTCCAGATCTATGATATTTCAATACAATTCTATTTAATACAAGTGCTTGAATACTATTTAAATTTTCTTAATATATGATAAGATTTAGTTTACACTGTAAGCCCTTAAGACAATATATTTTTCAAAAATGGATAGTAATCAAAACATTTTAAATAGTGTCAACTTATCATCTCAAGCAACGAAGATTGCTAAACTAGAAAATGATCTTCAAAACAGGAGTATTCCAAAAGAACCTTTCAAAAAGATTTACCAGCTAGGTAATTTTAGTTTCATTAAAAAATAAAGTATTAAAACCTGTGAGTCTACTACTGCTATTAATAATTCTTTAGAAATTATTAAATTATTGAATGAGTCAGACATTAATCGGTATAAGAACCAGTTTAATTATTTGCATATCAGCCTTGTTCAAATCGCTGTTAAACCTTCTTTAAAAAAGCCTTCGATATTCCTATTTGTCCTCCTTAGAAATGACCGTCTCCTTAATTTCGATGACTCTCTTTTAGGTGTCCTTCAAAGTAACCTCGCAGATGGCCCGGTTTACTTTAATTGCTATCCTAATTTCTCAATTGAAATCAATGACCCCAATGTCATGGATGCCCTGACACTCACTGTCAAAACCAAGAACATGAATAGTAAAATTAACACTAGAGAAATAGCTATAATATACAGAGTCTATTACAGACTAATGACCACTACTCTAGCCCCCAAAGAAAGAATAGAAAGTGTTAAAGGTGTTACTATGCTCATGGAAGCTAATCATGAACATAGCACCATCTTCGTGCTAAGACTTCTCAACTGGAATGATATTCTCTCTAATAATGATTGGCACTTCAATACCATAACTCAACCAGTTAGATCTCATTCCGAGAGGTCTCAAATTGAAAGGGTAATCTGATTCCCTGACGATTCTATTGACCTCAAATTCTTAGATAATACCATATCTTCCTCAAGAAGAGCTTCCTCTTCAGCTAGACCTTCATCGGTCAAGCTTTCAAAATCCCCAGAGGAAGATGATAACGAAAAAGGGAAGGTCACGGGAGTTGATTTTTCTGGAGATATCCCAAAAGTTTACTACCAAGAATTATCTACCAGTCCCACTCCTAGTGAGACTATCATAATCGTCCTTCGTTCCCTGATCTTCAATATGAAGAAAACGCTATTCTTTCTACCTTCTTTCATGAAGGAAGAAACATCATTGAAGGGAACATTGACGGACTGGCTGAACACCAAATCTATAATAAACTCCATGAAATGGGTGTTTCCATCAAAACCTATAAAATCAGAGGATCTTCTGACAAAGAGGCTGCTACTATGATTGTCGTCGGATTCACTGGCATGCTGCGACACTGATGGGATAACTATTTCTCCGAAGATGTCTAACAAACAATATTTTCTTCAACGTCCTTAGAAACTGTTGTTAAAACTGAGGGAACCTCTGAAAATTCCACTCAGGTCACCAGAGAAGACGCTTGTGCTACACTTCTCTATCAAATAGCGAAACATTTTATTGGAGAACCAAAACTTTTCCAAGATAGAAGCCTCCAAATTCTTAACAACCTTAATTGTCCTACTCTTGACGATTTCATCTGGTAAAAAAAATCAATTCATCAGTAAGGTCATGATTCGACCTGACTACCATCTTGACTTCTGGAAAGAACAATTCGTCAGTGGTCTTCCCCCTTTGTTCGCAGACAAAGTAAGGACCAAAATCCAAGATCGATGCGAAGGGAAGATTCCCAACCATCAAATGACATACGAAGACTTAGTCAGCATCATCAATGTCGTAGGTCTTGAACTCTGCGCGGACATCAAGTTGAAACATCAACTCAAAAAGGAGCAGTCTTCTTCTAGACAAGAATTAGGCAGCTTTTGCCAAGATTTCGGCTTTACCTCCATTACAGCTCCATCTACCCGTTCTTCCAAGAGGGAAAAAACCTCTAAATCTTCCAAAAGGATTCATCGAAGCAAATCAAGTAGGGACTTAGAGAAACCCTACAAAATAAAATCCAAATGACATAAACATTCCAAGGCTGATGTCTGCTGGAACTGCGGCAAAATTGGACATCGTGCCAGCGAATGTAGAGCAGGAAAAAAGAAGAAGAAAATCAACTTTCTCGATATCAGTGATAAAACCAAAAAATCGCTTTTCTCTATTCTTGAAGGAGATTATTCTGACTCTTCGAATTCCACGTCAGAATATTATAGTGACGACGATGATCTCGATGTCACATATGAAACTTACTCAAGCCAATCAGGTGGAGATGGAAACTGCACAGAAACCTTCTGTGTTTGTGATAACACACCTCAAAAAGTTTTCGTCTTAACAGACAAATCCAAAGAAGCACTCTTTGATGTTATCCAACATATCAATGATGAAGAGTCCAGGAATCGTTTCCTCCAGGAACTCAAGAACCTTATCCTAATCCACCAGGATAACAAACCTAAACTCAAACCTATCATTGAGCCTTTCAGCAAGAAGCAAATCATGTCTTGCTTCGATAAGCCTTCTGAGCCCTCGATATCTGGTCATAGACACGAAGTCTCCGAACTCAAAACCTAGAAAAGGAATCTCAAAACTAGATTGGGAAAGATAGAACAAGACGATCTTACAGAACAAGTCCTTAAGCAAGCCACTGCTCAAAATCTTGATTCCGAAGATCTTTCGGATAAAGATGAAACCCTTATCAACAACGATCATTTCATTGATCCTCCTCTTAAACCTGTTGATACTCCTTCAACCTCTACTGGCCCAGGAGTTTCAATAGTCACCTCTATCAGACCTCAGAGTGATCACATACCTGTCAAAATTGTGGTAAATAAACATTTTGTTATAAACGAAATTGCTTTACTTGATAGTGGTGCAGACCGAAATTGCATTGCCAAAGGTATTGTTCCTACTCAGTATTTAGAGAAAAGTACTTCCAAATTATACTCTGCTACCGGAGAGTTATTAAGAATTAATTATAAGCTTTCTGAAGCTTATATTTGCAATGCAGGTATCTGTTTAACTAATGATTTCATAAAACTAAAGATATCAATGAAGATATCATTTTAGGAATAGTTTTTATTACCCAGATAAAACCTTATTTGACCGACTTCAACGGAATAACTACCTCAGTTTTAGGAAAAGATTTACATTTTCCTTTTATTAAGACACTTTCACAAGATGAAAGTAATTTTACTCGACAAAATATGGTTTTTCGTATTAATAAACTTTCTCGACATATCACCTTTTTAAAGGATAAAATAAAGTCGGGGAATTTCCCTTTCATATATCTAGGTTGTCTAATGTATTATGGAAGGAAGAGCAAAAGGTACTTTGAAGGGATTATCAGGAAGATTGCAGCTAGAACCTTTTCTTGGCAGAATAGATTCCTAACTTTTGGGGGAAAGTTTATATTGATAAACCATGTACTGCAGTCTATGCCTATATACATGCTATCAACAATGAATCCCCTCCAAAAGGAGTGATAGATCATATTCATCAAATTTTTGCAAAGTTCTTTTGGGGTAATCAAGCTGGACTCAGAGGCAAACTCTTGGTGAGTTGGTTGGAGATGTGTTATCCTAAAAGGGAAGGAGGCTTAGGATTAAGATCATTGAATGATGTATCCAATGCTATGTTTGCAAAACTATGGTGGATCTTTAGAACTTCAACATCATTATGGAGCTCTTTTATGTGGAATAAATACTGCAAGAAATATCATCCAATTATGGCACAGAACAGGGGGCCCTCACAGGTCTAGAAAAAAATGATAAGAGTCAAGGAGGAGGTGGAGCATGAGATTTGGTGGCAATAGAAAGAAGGCAGTGCTAGTTTTTGGATGGATAACTGGAAAAAACAGAGTGCACTGTACTACACAGAAGAGTAAGGGGTAGAGGAGGAAGTAGAAGTCAAGGAGATGATACAAACGGGGGAATGGAATATGAGAAGATTACGATAGCTTCTATCTTAGGAAATGGTGAATCATATAGTGGAAAACATTAGCCCTATAATGACAAAGGATAACCAAGATAAGCCATGGTGGATGGGAAGTTTACATGGAGAATTTACTGTCAAATCAGCCTTTCAGCTAATGAGAAGGAAGAAAGAAGAATTGGAATGGTGTGATAACATATGGATAAAAGGGGTCCCTTTTAAAATAGCACTCTTCAAATGGAGGGTTTGGAGAAAGAGAGTTCCTACAGATGATGTTCTCAAGACAATGAGAGTGAATATGGTATCAAATTGCTATTGTTTTGATAAAGGGGGGAAGGAAACCATGCAACACCTTTTTCTAATAGCTCCCATACCCCAAAAGCTATGGAAGCACTTTGCTACTTGTGCAGGTATTAACATCGTAGGGTTACATTGCACTTTGCACTTTGTAACTAATTACTACTTGGTGGGAATGGCTAGGTCAACAAACATTGAGGCAAATCTTAAAGGCAATACCAGCGATCATTTTATGGGAACTATGGAAGAGAAGAAACTCTAGAAGACACGGCAAAGAGGTGACATATAATAAGATGGTGGGGCAGTGTCAACTAATAGTACAAGTGTTGCTTAAGGAGAAGTATCCATGGATTGGAAGAACTAAGATGGACTGGCAGGAGATCATTCACACATTAAATACATATAATTCCACCTTACATTATTTAATGGTGCACTGGGAACCTCATGAAATCGACTGGGTTAACTGAAATACTGATGGAGCATGAAGAGGAAATCCAGGCAATAGTTTATATGGATTTAGTATACAGGATAGTAGAGGAGACTTAATGTATGCAGAAGAACATCATATTGGAATAACCACAAATATGGAAGCGGAAGTAATGGGAGTATGAGGGCGATGCAATATTATTTGTCACAAAACATTGAAAAGATTATCCTAGAGACAGACTCTTTGACTCTAAAGAACATATTAATCAAGCAGTGGAAGGTTCCTGGGAGCAAGCAGAAAAGATAGAAGAGATACAAAAGATCATTACAAGGAAGCAGGTTAAGGTCAAGCATATACTCAGAGAGGCTAACGTCTTAGCTGACTACCTAGAAAATCTGGCAATGGTACAAACAGAGATATTACAAGTTCATAACTTTTCAAATATACCAAGCAGAGGAAGGAAAATCATTAATATAGACAAACAACACATTCCATCATTGCGAATTAAGACTAGAAGGATTGTTCAAACATGCTAATACAGTACATGCACAAATCAGAGTTACACAGCTATTATAATTACACATTAACATTTGAGTTTGATAAAAGCTACCTAATTGAGTCTAAGTCTTCTACCCTAAGCTATTTCAGCTTACAAAAAAGGACCAGCAAAAAGGGGAGATCCCTAACCTATTCAGTATTAACACCGCAAACTCGCCTCAGGAGAGTGATATACCTCGAACTTCCAGAAAGAGTACCATGGTTCAATCCCAACAAAAAGTTCATCAAGAACTCAAAACACCTCCACCGGATTCACATTTACAAAAAAGAAAGGGTACGACTTAAGAAGGAGGAAAATACCATGAAAACATGGGTAATTTACCTTTGCGAGCTGATATCACTCCTTCACTACCATGGATGGAGAACATTGATCACCCAGAGAAGGAGCATGAGCATAGAAGCTGAGAATGGAGATGGAAACATGGAAGCTTTGGAGTTTGGAGAGTGAGAAATAAGGATACTCTTTTAGGAAACCCTATTTTAGGGGGCTGATAAAGTCTCTGTCTGAGACACTTGTCTTTATTTTCATTTTTATTTCCATTTTTGGGCTTTTTTCTTTTTTTTTAGATTGGGCTGAGAGATCGAGTATTGATCAGACCCACTTCATTTTGTAACAAGCTTTTTGGAAGTGAAATAAATGGACCAATTGTCCACAAAATTGCTTTAAAAAATGACTCATGCATCTATAAGAAATGAGAGGGAGACAGAGTAGTATTTTTTATTTTGTATGTTGATGACATCTTGCTCATAGGAAATAATGTGAGCATGTTGAATTCTTTTAAGGAGTGGTTGTCATCACGTTTTGATATGAAAGACTTGGGAGAAGCGACTCATATCATCGGGATGAAGCTTATGCGAGATCGCAGACAAAGGATATTAGGCTTGTCTCAAGCACTTTATATTGATACTATTCTTACGAGATTTAGCATGTAAAATTCCAAAAAGGGATTTCTACCTTTTAGACATGGAATTAGTTTATCAAAGGACCAGTCCCTTACACTTCTGTTGTAGGGAGTCTCATGTATGCTATGTTATGCACTAGACCGGATATCTTCTTTGATGTAGGCATGGTAAGCAGATTTCAGTCTAACCTTGGGCAAGAACATTGGACTGCAGTCAAGCATATTATCAAGTACCGAAAAAGGACTAGGGATTATATGCTTGTTTTCCACCTTGCAATCTTGTACCTATTGGATATACAAATTCATATTTCCAGTCAGATAGAGATTCTAGAAAATCAACCTCATGATATGTATTTACTCTGGGAGGTGGAGCCATAGTTTGGAGGAGCATCAAGCAATCGTGTGTTGCTGATTCCACCATGGAAACTGAATATGTCGCTGCCTCTAAGGCGGCTAAAGAAGTTGTTTTGCTTGGAGATTTTTTGAAAGAGCTTGGAGTGGTTCCTTATATTGAAGCACTAATCACACTTTATTGTGATAATAGCGGTGTAGTTGCAACCCAAAAGAACCACTAAGCCATAAAAGGAGTAACCACAAAAATATCACTTGATTTGTGATATAACTCAAAGGGGTGATGTAAGAGTTTTGAAGATTGAATTGAAGAATAATTTGGCGGATTCATTTACGAAAGGCTTACCTCAAAAGTCTTTTGATAAGCATGTGGAAGAAATGGGTGTTAAAATTGTACATGCATGGTTATAAGTCTAAGTGGGAGATTGTTGGGATATACTATTAACTATATGGTTGAGTTATAGTATAGATTTTAATCATTTATAAAGACTTTGCATTTTATGTTAATTATTATAGCAAAATCTTTGTTTGAATAGATCATTGTGTTTATATGTGTGTCCATTACTTATATAGTAGATGATTTTTGTGTATTGAGTTGTTTAACTCATACGCGGAAGATTAGAACTGTCGGTTCTTATAAGTTATAAATTAAATGTTCGCAATTAAAGATGAATTTGGACAGACATCTTGTTGATTGTAGCATAAGATAAAATATAATTCTATCTTAATTATGGAAATGGTAAAATTCCAACTTCTTGATTTAGTAGATTTTGTATGTATTGAACAGACCAAATTGAGATAGTCGTTTAGGTTCTGAATTGTAATAAACAGTATCTCTAGTCCATTACATGTGCTTATACTCTTAATCTTGATATAGTTATTATGATCTGTGTAGTTTGTTTTATTATTTTAATCTATTAAAAGATGAGACTCTATGATGAGTCCAAAATATTCCTAATGGATTGAATAATGACAAATTACATTCGTGAAATAATAATTAGCTGATAGAACCATACTCGGATATGAGAAAGAAGACACCCCTTTATGATTGCTTATAAGTTGTCACGCGAAAATTCTGCAGGTGGATTATATAAATATCCGTCACGTGAATTACTTTAAGCATAGATGTAAAAGATTAAATTAATCAATGGATTAAATTTTTCAAAAGTTTGATTTAATTGATTGGTGTCGGTAATTCTAACATGGGGAGTTAAATAAGTTGTAATGGTAAAATTTGAAATTTAATAGAGGAGTGCAGTTACAAATTTTTAGTGATACAATATATGATTTATTATGATATGGTTAATTCATACTTTTACAAATTAAATATTATAATTGGAAGCTTCTGCTAATAAATTTATGGTCTCTACTATGCCTGATTAATTGATCGAGTTTAGAAAAGAAAAGGACTGTTAGTATTTTTTTTAGTTTAGGAATAAATCGTTTTTGACTTTTATTGGTTTAAAAGAGGGAAAAACTTTTTATTTCCTTAAAAGAAGAAAGAGGAAAACACTGCATTTCTTTGTTTCCTTCGAAGATGAAAGAAGTAAATATTATTGTTAATGGTTATTAATGGTGTTTAATGACTATTAATGAATATTGATGATGTGTAATGGCTGTTGAATACCCTTGGTGTTTAATGACTGTCTAAATACCCTTAATGGTATTTAATGGTTGTTGATGGCTATTAATCATGACAGTTGGATACCTTTAACAGTGTATAAATACACTTAATGGTATTTAATGGTTGTTAATGGCTATTAATTATGACTAGAAACGTTTCATCTTTCAAACCTTTTTCTTCTACTGAAAAGTATAAATAGGGGTAGTGGTTCTCAAGGAAAGATTATCATTTTTTCTGAAAATATTATTTCCCACACAACACTTGATTGAGAGAGTTAGTCAGGAATTAGTAGAAGGCTGCAATCTGGAGTCCCAGTTTCTGAACATGTTGTGTGAAAGCTTCAAAAGGTTAGAGTTTCACAATTTATTCAGTTTATATTATTATGCTATTATGTATGTTCATGATCTTGAATAATGTTTCCGTTGTGCATATTCTAACAATATGGACTTAAGCAATCATCTCCTCATGGGCTAGCTTTTGGGGTTGAATTAGGTCTAGGTGTCATATCTGTCATATCTTTACATGGTATCAGAGTTAGGTTCATCCTCGTTTGGGCTCCCAATCCATGCTCCACTCGGGTCCATCCCCATTTGGGCTCCTGATCTATGCTCCACCCGGGCCTGGGCGTGAAGGGTTTGGGCTCTTGATATCTTTATATAGTATCAGAGTTTGGTCCATCCCAGTCTCCTGGTATCTTTACTTGCTATCAGAGCCAGGTCCATCCCTATTTGGGCTCCCAATCCAGGCTTGAGCAAAAGTCTCACATTAGTTGGGAAATTGACTGATGATTTGCTTATATGGACTTGAACAATTCTACCCATGAGTTAGCTTTGGGTCTAAGTTAGGCCCAGGTGTCATATCTTTAGAGTTTGCAAGCACATTTAGTAAGTTCGGAGATTTAGGAAGTAAGTAGTTCGGAAGAGCCTACATTAGCTTCAATGTAAGCTTCTTTTAAATTTAATTAGAGTATTATTTACCAAAGTGATAAATGTACAGCTCATCAAAAGAAATAGCTAACACATTGTTCTACTAATTCTTCATCAAGTAAGGAATATCTATATTCCTTTTAACATATGGTTTAATCATGAAAACTTATGTTTTTTCTCATAGTTGACAAGGTCCAAGGTCATGCTAGAACGTTGAAGTGGCATATCAAGTTAAAATTGATGGGCGGCAATAACTTTAGGTACATTTTCATTTAGACTTGTTGAAGGAATGCTATAACAAGTTTCTCTAAGTTCTTTGTTTTCATGACACCATTTTTCTGTTTAACAGGGTTGGTTATCTTCGACAAAGGAACCACCACTTTTGTTTTGTTGAAGAACAAACTCTTCGGCCGTTGAATCATTACTGGACTCTTTCATGAGTATTTGGTAAAGACTACATAATCTCTCAATATTTTACTCTACATAATGGGGAATATTAAAACATTTAACAAGTAATGATTATCGAGTATACAGATTAGCTCCTTTGCCCAAGTGATACTATTTTTCTAGTTTGTTTTCTGTTGTCTCTTTTGATAAAATAAATAACCTTTTCTTCTAAATTGTTAATCTCCTAGAAAGGAAAAAACTGACCGAAATGTCATGAGATCTGATGCAAACAAATGTTTTTTTGGACCGAAATGTCATGAGACTTGTACATATAGTAGAAGCTTCTCTAGTTTTTGTTGATTGTATTCAACAATATTCCTTTTTCGTATTTAATTTTTAGGAGACAGATTGGAAAATTTTGCTTCAGTTGTGACTGTGGTTGCACAAAGCTTGAAATTTCAAGGTAAGTTAGTAGAGAAGTCTATCTAAGATTCTTAATAGAAATTCTCGTTACTATCACTTTCATTAAAACTCTAGCGATTGAAGGACTTCAACAAAGAAAGTTACAAAAGACTGCTATTTATTGAATCTTATAGCAAAGAGTGCCCCATTGGCTCTAAAAATGTCCTAGGCCAACTGAGGAAGAAAGGTAAAAGCAACAAGAAAAGATAGAAATTAGACACAAGAAAAGGTCAAAGCGGATATGAAAAAAACAGACGAGCATACCAAAAGTAAATCTAAATACAGCTAAACTAAACGTAACTGGACCCCATAAGCCCAGAAAGTATACTTGTGCACAAGTTTAAATGAAACCCGAATGGACTCCCATAAGCCCGACAGGTACACAGAAAAGCTAAGACTACAAGTGTGAAGTGCCTCAAGTGCAGATCCTATAAGTGTACTCCACGCCTTGAACCCCAAGTGATGGCCTCTAAAGCGAGGTAATGACCTCGAACCATAAAGTGTCAGTCTCAGACTGGAAATAATGGCCTCGAACCGTAAACATCAGCCTCAGACTGGAATAACAGCCTCGAACCATATTCATCAGGCTCGAATCGTAAACATTACCCTCAGACTTGAATAACAGCCTCTAACCGTATTCATCAGCCTCGAAATGAAAATAACCAGAATAACCAGTCAACACCTCACCGAATCAGTCATCAGAAGGCTCTAAGCCTAGAACATCCCAATCCCAAGTCGCTGCGAAAGCACATAACCTCTGGTAACACATCAAAGCCGTAGAGATAGGAGAGAAGACAGAGAGTCTATAAAGCTACGAAGTCATTTTAACTAAGGTTCATGCTATCAGACTCAAGTCTGTTATTCCATTCTACAAGGATCTAGTCCATCAAAAATAATGTCATGACAAAACAAAGCTACGAGGATCGCAAGTCTAAGGCAACACTTGTCTATCCTAGACTAAGACCGAACATGCTCATTACCAAAATAATAAGGCAATTAAATCAAACAACTTGCATCACCACATAGAAGCCCCAACTAGCATGGTACTAAATCCGAAACAAATGTCGGTCAATCCTAAGACATGGTATCTAGAAAGATAAATAAGAATAACTAGGTACCCGCTCCTAATTCTCTCTAATCAACATGCATTCACGCATTCAAGCTCAATCTAAATAGAGAGGAAGTTGAAGTGTACCTTTAGGCCAACCGCGCGTACTCCAAATCACAAGGACAGAGTTTTTCCTTTGCGAACGGCCTCCGAATACTGGCACGCTATCATAAATAGGATCACAACGTTAGTATGATCATTTAGACACCAAAAACACATAAAATAGAAATGGATCAATTTCGGACTCAAATGGGAATTATGGGAACCATGCCGGAATTTCAGAATTGACTTCGTCAAGAGGTCCTAAGCCACGCCCCAAACTTGTGTTCCAAAATTGAACACAATTCGGGCCCGGATCAGCAAACACAGCAAGATGCAAAATTTATGTAACACCCGAAAAATTTGTAAGCTAAGATCTGAACCATCTTATCTTATTTTATATATATATATATATATATATATATATATATATTAAGATAATCCTTGGTCCACCTATGTGGCACCCTTGTAATTAAGAAATTTATTTTTATATTCTTCTTCGTACTTTTAGGGTTTTTACCCCCTATTTTATTTTTACTTTTAAACCCACTTCTTCAATTCCTGTGTCCCTTCAGACTGTTGTATCGCTTCGGTTGCGTCTCTTCAGGAACTGCGTATAAAAACTAGGCAAATCATACATGTTCTTGTATCTTCTTCTTCGAGAAAAATTTCACCCCTAATTTCTATGGAACTTCACCAATTCCTTGGAAGTCTACTTTGGATCTTCACCAAAAAAAAAATAATGAAACAAAACTATAATTTCCATGTAGTTTTTTCCTCCATTCAACATGTCAAAAGAAAAACTATTGCAACTGCTCAATTTTTAAACAACTGATCACAATGACAATTTTTTGGTTCGTACCTACTTCTTTTTGTGGGCCTTTTCCTTCTGTCATCACTTTGTCCGACAACTTACATTATTGTTTTATTCAATGATCTGTAAAATGTTATCTTTTATGAATTTTTATTGAATTACTTTTGTATTTTTGGTTATGAGAACTTTTTAAGCATTCTGATGGAATCAAAATTGAGGAAGAGACAACAAAGAGAGAATAAATTTCTCCGCAACTTGATAAGATACTTGTACCTATTAATATATTTTATTGGGAGTTAAAATGTTGTTGTATTAATCAGATCTCCAAAATATTGTAAAGTTTGGCCGATATGAAAAAGTCACAATCCTTTGAAAAAGTCACAACTCATTGAAAAAGTCACAACCCATTGAAAAAGTCACAATCCTTCAATGTGAAAAGGTGTCTTCTTTTAATATATTTTATATTTTATAATATAAATAAATATAGTATGGAATATTTTGTAGGATTCAGGCTAAGACTTTTTGGTATTAGTACTTATCCAGCATCTTTGAGATAATCAATAAATCGGACCAATGGTCCATAAAGTTTCTTAAAAAATATAGTATGAAATATAGAATAGTATACGTACTAAATTCGGTGTTGAGATGAAGAAGAAGAATAGAAAACTTACAAAATTTATGGTTTAAAAATTTGAGAGAACCCCTGTATTTATAGCCAACAAAGGGTAGTATGAACAAGTGCTTATTGTGACTTATCGGAAAAGTCACAATCTTTCGGAAAAATTACAACTCTTTGGAAAAGTCACAATACATCGAAAAAGTCACAACTCTTTGAAAAAGTAACAACCCTTCAGAAAAGTCATTACTCTTTGAAAAAATCACAACCCTTTGAAAAAGTCATAATCCTTCAATGTGAAAAGATGTCTTCTTTTAATATATTTTATATTATAATTTAAATAAATATAGAATATGTAAAATATTGGATGTTTTAAGAAGAAGAGGAAGAAGAGGAAGAAGAAGAAGAAGAAGAAGAAGAAGAAGAAGAAGAAGAAGAAGAAGAAGAAGAAGTCACAACCCTTCTGGAAGGTCACAACTCATCAAAAAAGTCACAACTCTTTAGAAAAGTCACAACCCTTAAGAAAACTCTCAACTCTTTGGAAAAGTCATAACCCTTTGGAATAGTCACAACCCTTCTGTAAAGTGTAACACCTCGGAATTTGGAAAGTTGGAAAAAATGAGAAAATGCTGATTTTTTGCACCAAGGCAGGTTCTACGAGTCCAACCTACGGACCGTAGGAAGTCCTATGGGTCGTAGGAAGTGAATCATGGAACCCAGTGTTGATTTTTAGAAAATTTAATTTCTGAAGTTTGACCTATGAATGAACATGATAGGTCGTTGGGTGTTTGACGAGTCATAGATAGCTTTTGTAGAAAGATTCCAAACTTAGTGAAATGTTGGACCAAAGGTTGGATTCTATGGATGGGGTCTACGGGCCATCGACGAATGGTAGATTGGTTTCGTGGGAAATAAGGTGAAACTGAGTTTCTGAAGTTAGTTCTACGGTTGACCAGTACGGTCCGTAGGAAGTTCTACAAACCGTAGGTCCAAACCATAGAAATCATCCGACAGTTTTAATTAAGGGTGTTTTTGGACTTTTCCGACCTACGCAACCCCTAAACTACGTCGTTTCTACCCTATAACTATCCCTATAGCTTATTTAACCCATAAAAATCCCTCAACTCCCAATCCCTTCATAGAATCCCCAAGTTCTCTCCTAGGTTTTCCTCTAAAATCCTCTCTCAAGTTCAAGGAAGAAGAAGCTAGGGTTTCCAAATCAAGTCTCCTTTTCACTATTACTTTTGGGCTTTGAATAGAAAGGTATGTAGGTCTTCATCAATGGGTTTCATTCAACCATTGAGCCCCAAAAATTCTCAATTTGCAAGTTCAATTTCTCCAAAATTGATTAGGTTTTCATTCAATTCCTCATTGGTTCTAATTGTGTTGATTCAATTGTTTGATTTTGATCTTATTATGATTGATTTGACTCAATTACATGTTTTCCAATTATTTCCACTTGAACCCATGCATTAATCATGAATTTTGACCATGAACCCTAAAAGACACGAATTTATGAAGAAACTATGAATTTTTGATTGATGTTTTCATAGAGGTTATGGATGATTTATGAAAAGAAAGGTTTTATGAATTAGGTTGATTTAAGATGAGCATCAATGAAATTGTGAAAGGATTTTCTCACATAATAAGAAATCATGGTTTGGTGAAAGGTTTTCTCACATATGCTTGATTCAAAATTTAATGAGCTACTCTATGATATTTTAAGCTTGGATTAGTAACTTGACTGTGTTTTTCCATGTATGATAATATGTTATGAGTATGAATATTCCATTGGGATTTAACTTAGCACCGAGAGAACTTTGAGGTGGAGGCTCAAATAGGGTAGTCTCTAGTAGCAACCTCTAGTTCCAAACTACATGTCCCCATAGAATCGCCTTGAATGGCCTAGCTAGTGGATCCACATATAGCATATGATATGATACAGAGTTCTACCTTGGCAAGTAGACTCTCCCTTCTCGATGTGGGAGTTACATCGGATTCCATGCTATAGCTCGCGTGGATCCACATATAGCATATGATATGATACATAGTTCTACCTTGGCAAGTAGACTTTCCCTTCTCGATGTGGAAGTTACATCAGATTCCATGTTATCGCTCGCATGGTCCTTTATCAGTTAAAGCAAATATCCCACAAAGTTTTTATAAGTTACCCTCAAAGTTTTTATGACGCTTTCCTTATGTTTTAAGATGCATTGACCATGTTCATGTTTACGATTCTTCTTTAAATGATTTCTATGATGTTTAGCTTGGTCATGCATATCATGTTTTCGGTTATGTCCTCTTATGATCATGTTTTCATATTCTATGCATATCCCTCATACTTAGTACATTCCATGTACTAATGCATTCTTGTGCCTATATTGTCTAATAATGTCGGGTGTGGCGTTTCCTCTCCTTCCTCTTGTGGCTAGTTGATCATTCAAAGTTGAAGACTTGGTGAGTCCTCATGTTCTGAGGACCATGTTACCTTTATTTCTTTCTTATGTATTTAGTTTACGGATATTGTACGTGGTGTATGGGTTATGTCCCAACCACTTCTATATTGCTTTAGATTGGCTTGTCAAGACTTATGATTAGACAACCACTTTTATGTCAAAACTCTTTATAGTATGAATTTGTCTTTTGAATCTAATTTCTATTATCTGTGTATGTCAAGTGGCTTATGTAGGTCCTCTCGGGGTCCTATACGCCAGGTTACACCTAGGGTATACTTTGGGTCATGAAAAAAAGTCACAACCCTTTGAAAAGATCACAATTCATCAGAGAAGTCTCAACTTTTTGGAAAAGTCATAACCTTATGAAAAAGTCACAACTCTTTGAAAAAGTCTCAACCCTTCAATGTGAAAAGGTTTATGCTTTTAATATATTTTATAATATAAATATTTAAATAAATGTAATACAATATAAAATGTAAAAGATATACTAAATTGGATATATTAAGTTTGGGGTATTATAATAATTTAACATTCAAGTTAGGGAGTTCATGCTTTTAAGGTAGTATAGAAGATAGATATAGATATAGATAGATAGATAGATAGACAATTACATGGAAGAACAAGGAAAACTATCTGCTACTGGCTAAAGAATGAAGTATAGGCTATCAAATTGAGTATCATATACTTTGCATGCGTATGTACCAAACAATAGAAAAAGTGATAATTGACTAATCTAGGAAAAATCATTCAATATTGAGAAGCCAATTATATCACAGAACAAATATTATAATAGAAAATATGTAAAAGATAAAATTCATTAAAGAGTATATGTGAAAATACCAAATTTCTAATATTCGGATATTAGAAAATGATCATTCATAATCTTAATGAGGTCATGGGTTAACGCGCGAAGCGCGAGTAAGTTATCTAGTATAGATATAAAAAGAAACACAAAACTAATATTGATACGTTTTACTGTAGTTGTTATAGTATAATGATGATATAAAAAAAACATTTGATATAATACAATATAATAAAATTGTTTTTTTTTTTCAAAAAAGAAAAAATATTGTTATGCGGAAGATAGATTGTTATAGATAGATCACGGCATATTGCATAATTTATTTTTCTTTTTTCATTACTGTGCAGCTGTCCCACTTTGTAGCCCTTTTTTCTTTCTTTTGTTTATCATTTACTTGACATTATTGGGAAGACTTGGTGGTGGACTCCAGCACTAAAAAGCAAAAGCAAAAGCAGATAGTAGATGGAATGAGTCTAAACTCATCTTATTTTTCTCTTACTCATCCTTAGTAAGGGATTTTTTATGAGAAATTAGTGATTTTCTGCTATTAAAATTGTCCAAATAAGGCAAACGTTTTGCAGATTTGATAAACTTTGGGTTTCGATTGGGTTATTCGTCTTTTCAATTGTGAAATTATTTCTCTATTTCAATGATTTAAGGATAATCTATTTGAAAGATTATAGTAATTAATCGGGATTATTATCCATAAACACAACATTTACAAATGAGGTTGGGAAAAAACACTTGTATTTTCACTTCAATAATACAGAACATGACTCCACTTGTCAATTGTAGGGAAAATTCCAAAAGCAAATATGACACTTTTCATTTTATATTTACTTTTCTGTTTGTGCTATTTTTAAATATTATCTAATCAACACTCCAACTTCAATAATGCTTTCATTGTCATATACCAAATTCTCTATTACTCCTCTTGTTAATCTTTCATTTAATATCTCACCTTTTACTTGCCAGTAACTAAGAAAAACAGTTCAAAAAGAGATAGCTATGGATTTCTTATGCAAAGTTGTGGACAAAATGGCAGATTGGTTGATCGAGTCAGCTGTGCGAGAGATTGGGTATTTCTTTACCTATGAGAGCAACATCACACATTTGGATAATGAATTTGAGAAGCTGGAGAATATGAGAAGTGGGGTGCAGCTAGGAGCGGAAGCTGCCCGGAGAAACTTACAAGTCATTTCTCCCAACATCCAAGGTTGGTCAACTCGTGTTGATACAACTACTGCTCATGTGGCTACTATATTCTAGCGTAGAGCTGAGGTTGAAAGAGGTCATGGGAGCTTTGAGAGATGGTGGGGTCACGATTATTGGGATATGTGGTCTGGGTGGTGTTGGTAAGACAACACTGACTGAGAAAATCAGATAGAAGCTAAAACAAGAAAGGTTGTTCAATGATGTTGTCATGGTAATTGTCAGTCAACAACCAGACTTGAAAAAGATTCAGGGTGAGATCGCAAGAGGAGTGGGGCTGAAATTAGAAGGGGATGGTTTGTGGAGTCGTGGAGATCTGCTGCATACAAGGTTAATGGGTCAGGACAGCCACATCCTTATAATCTTGGATGATGTTTGGAAGGCTCTTGAACTAGAGAAACTTGGAATTCCCAGAGCTAGCAACCACAAACATCAGTGCAAAGTGACATTCACAATGCGTTTCCTATCTGTTTGTGAAGCAATGGGAGCTCAGAAGATCATGGAAGTTGGAATATTATCTGAAGAGAAAGCATGGATCCTTTTCAGGCAGAAAGTCGATAATTTTGTCGACGATCCTTCTCTACTTTGCATAGCAAAAAAGGTTGCCAAAGAATGTAAGGGGCAGCCGCTTGCAATTATTAAAGTTGCAGGAGCACTAAAAAAGCATAAAACCAAGCGTTCGTGGGACTATGCCCTTGAACAATTACATGGTGCAGTAACAAAAATTATCCCTGAAGTGCTCACAGATGTGTATAAACCTCTGAGGCTAAGCTATGATTACTTGGCAAGTAACAAAGCCAAGTACCTCTTTTTGCTTTGTTCCTTGTTCGAGGAAGATAGTAATATCTGTCCTAAAGAATTACTTAGATATGGAAGGGGGCTTCACATCTTTCCGGAAAACGAAAGTTTAGAACATGCAAGAAATATGATGTGTTATCTGTTAGAAATATTGAAAGATGGTTTCTTGTTATCCCAAGGTTCAAACAAAAATTATGTCAAAATGCATGATGTAGTCCATGATGTGGCTATAAGTATTGCGTCTGAGGGAGAGAATAACTTTATGGTAAGTCACCATGTGAACTCGAAACAGTTTCCAAGAAGAAAGTCTTATGAACGTTTCAGTCACATGACAATTATTGCAAAAAACATTGATGAGCTACCTAGCCCAATCGTTTGCCCAAAACTCAATGTCATACGCCTGAGTGGATATAAGGACTCCATTTGGCCTTTTCCAGCATCAATTCAGAGGTTGTCAAGTCTAATGACTCTGTGTCTGATTAATCTAAGATTGGATGACATATCCATTATTAGGGAACTTGTCACTTTAGAAATTCACAGCATAAGAGATTCTGAGTTAGAGGAGCTGCCAATGGAGAAGGGAAAATTGACCAATCTAATTATGTTAGAGTTTTGGAATGAGAAACCAGCACTTAAAAGGATTTCAGCAGGGGTCTTATCAAGACTAGTTTGATTGGAGGAACTACATATGGTGGGAGTAGAATATTGTAGTTACTCCACCTTAAGGGAACTGGAATCCTTATCGGGATTGACTGCACTGACATTAAGTGAATGTTTCGGAGATGTGATCTGCAGTAACTTGGGCCTTCCCTCCAAGTTGAGACGGTACACTCTTTAAGTGGGTGGAGCTTACATTGGGACTTCAAGAATTGATGATTAAGACAAGAATATTGCTTTAGAGGTCACGGAGACCACCCCATTGTGTGATTGGATCTGCCACGCGAACTTGTAGATTCAACCGGAAAGCGATCTAATAATGTGTTGGCTGAGCTGCAACGAAATAAATTGAAGAACTTGAAATGTATCATCCTCTCTGATTGTGATTTACTGACACATTTATTGAAGAGGACACATGAAGTAATCAAGTTCCCCAATTTATACGAGTTTCACCTTGAATCTCTGGAATGCCTGACTCACTTTTGTAGTGACAATGTTGAGGTCATTTAGTTCCCTCAGTTAAGGAAAATATTCTTCTATAAGTTACCTGAGTTCAAAAATTTCAACAACTCTTTCACTGACTCAAATCCTCTTTTTGATGAAAAGGTTTTCTTCTTATCATGAAAAAGAAAAACTTTTTTAAATATGAAACTAGCTTACTTTTTCAGTTTTTCATGAATTAAAATACTCACCCAAGTAATTTTTCAAAAATATAATGTGTTTGAGATACTAAAAAACTTTTTTAAATATGAAACGAGATCATATACAATTTTTTTATATATTTATTTCGCTTTTTAAAAATATATAAATGTGTCTAAGAACTTTTGGATTCTCCACTTATGACCTAGTGTTTTCTTCCAATATCTCCAAGTGTATCTGCAACAAAGTTTGATACTTGAACATTTGCAGGTTTCTTGTCCCAACCTGAAAGAGATAAGTATATAGGGGGCTGACAGCATAAGTGTTGTATGCTCTCACCAACTTCCAACTACCTACTTCAGCAAACTTCAAACGTTGGAAGTATCGAATTGTGGAAAATTTAGAAACTTGATGTCTCCATCAATGGCTAGATGTCTTTTGAATCTAAAAAAACTATATATAGGTGCTTGTGAATCAATGGAAGAAGTGATCACAAAAGAGGAACAACAAGGCGAAGGAATCATGACCTTATTTCCCCTCTTCGTATATCTGTACCTTTGCAGGCTAACTAAGTTGGGGCATTTTTTTCTGATGGAGCATGCTCTCAAATTTCCATTGCTTGGAGTAGTGAACATTAAGGACTTCATTGAAATGAAGATGTTTGTCCAACAGGGAATATCAGTGAGTACATCGGTTCTCAAATGGGTGAACGATGATTATAAGGTGAAAGTACATGATCTGAATAAATGGATACAACAGAGGTTCAATTCTAATGTAATGACCCTTCAGGTTATTTGCGTGTTTGTGCCTCTTTTCTTTCATTTAAAGCATTCCTGTAGCGACCCCAAGTCATTTCTGACTTGCTGGCACTGTAGGTTCGGTTGCCTGGTCATTCGTTTGGGTTTTATGCCTGTTTTACTGTTTTGGAGCTTTTGAACCTTGAAAAGTTGATTTCGGTCATAACCTCAGGTAAACGACCTCAGATGGGAATTTTGATGGTTCCATCAGCTCCGTAGCGGCCAAATTAGGCTAGAAGCATGGTTGTCCTGAGTCCTGAGGCTTTCGGTGTGATTTTGAGGCCAGTTAGCTCTTAGCTTTCGAAATTTGGCTTAAAGTTGAGTTTGGTAAACATTCTTGGTAAACACACTCGGATGAGAATTTCGTCAGAGCAGTTAATTTTGAAATGCCGAGTTTGGTCTAGAATGACATTTCGTGCGCTTCCGGGGGCTTCCGGTCTTATTCCGAGGCTCGTTGTGGAAATTGGCTAAAAATGACATTTGTGTGTGGGACCCACTTTTTGTCGAAATTACCTCGTATGGAAATTCCAACTGCGCCATTGAGTCCGGAATGTCAAATTTAGTGGGGTAGCATATCTGGTTTATTTTTCATCGAGTCCCGAACGAATTTCGAGGGTCCGTTCGGACACTTTGAAAAATAGGAAAATTTGGTGTTGCTGGTGCATACCTTTAGCGAGAAGAACTGCTCCTACTTAATAGCGAAAAATCATATTCTGGCCTCATTGTAAAACTTCGATATCTCGAGTTCTAGAGCTCCGTTTTGGGGGATTCGAAGTCCCATGTGCTCAGAATCTTGTTGGCTGTGTGGGTGACTGTCCAGAGCGTGTCGTAAAGACTCCGATTGTGGTGTATCTGCGTTGTAAGTGGCTGCCCCAAGTCTCTTTTTTGTGTAAAGTTTTGCATTTCGTTTGTTGTTGCATGGAGCTGTTTCGAGCCCCGAATTGTGCTTCGTTTTAGAACAACAAGCTAGGGGGAAGGTTTAGAACCTCTTCACGGAGTCAATTCCGAAAATTTTGGAGCGGGTCCCACATTTCCTGATTTTGACTCCGAAATTGGTCTGTCTCCGATTTTGATGATTTTAGTGTCTAAACGACTGTATTGACACTGTGACTCTATTTTTGGACAGTGTGGCAGCAGTTTGAGGCCGTTCGGAAGGGAAAAGCTCCGGGAGAGTGACTTGGAGCACGCGTGGTCGGCCTTCTGGTAGGTTACAACTTCCCTTCTTCTTAGATTGAGCTTGAATTAGTAATTGCTTGTCGACTGGTGTGAATCTGGGTTGGGTGGCTAGAATTCCTGTTCTTCTTCTCCTATTTCTTCGTTTAGAGTTGATTTTGGACTGTTCGAGGCTAGTATCATGCTTCTGTTTGGGTTGTTGACTTGGGCTATTGATGATTTCTTATGGGTTATCTGTTGTTGCATGCGTGGGCTCGGGTTATTTCCTTGTGTTTTGATGATTGCGATGATTTTTTTTTACCTTAGAATAGGTTAAGGTAGTAATGCCTTAGTCCCATGCACCTGGTTGACTTGAGTATGTATCCGATGTTGATTCGGATGGACTAGATCCTTGTAGACTAGTATAGCAGACTTGGGTCTGGTAGTATGGACCTTAGTTTAGGCGAATTCGTGGCTTTCCTGGTTATGTAGTCTTTCTCTTCCTATCTCTGCGGTTCTGGGATGCTGCCGAAAGATTTAGCTATTTTACCGATTGACGGTTGGGTTCTGCTAGGCTGGAATCCTTCGGTTGATATCCTAGTGGGGGTGACGTCCCGTGGTGCCTAGCCTTGTGTGGAGCTGGTTGGTGGTGGCTTGATTCGGTTCGAGGCAGCAGCTCCAGTCCGAGTCTGACATTACACGAGTTCGTTATTTCCAGATTGAGACTGTTGAGCGAGGGCGGCTTAGCTGCAGTCCGAGGCTGACGTTACACGTTTAGAGTCTGTTATTTCCAGCTTGAGACTGTAGAGTGAGAGGTGTTATTTTCCAGTCCGAGGCTAACGTTACATGGTTAGAGTTCGTTATTTCCAGCTTGAGAATGATGGTTTTGGTTCGAGGCCCAGGTTCTATTATTTACGGTTCGAGGCCGTTATTTCAAGTCCGATGCTGACGTTACGCAGTTAGAGTCCTTTTTTTCCAGCTTGAGACTGACGGTTTCGGTTCAAGGCCCATGGGTGTTAAGGCTTTTTGGAGTTAGGTTCCCTTGTTTCTGTAGAGTAGATTCTCTGTGTACCTGTTGGGCTTATGAGGGTCCGTTCGGGTTCTTGTTTGTCTGTGCTTGAGTGTGCCTAGCGGGTCTTATGGGGGCCCAGTTGGGTTTAGTTGTGATATTTATAGCTTTACTTTCCGTATATTCTATTCCTGTTCTGTTGACCTTTGTGGTGTTTGATTCTAGCTTGTCTACCTGCATTTACCTTTCTTGCTCAGTCGGCCTATTATGCCTACTGGGTACCTGTTGTTTTGGTACTCATGCTACACTCTACATCTGTTTTCGTGATGCAGGTCCGAGCACCAGTTCTCAGCGTTGAGTTCGAGCCTGTAGTTGTCTGTTCTGGAGACAAGGGTGAGAAGATGGCGTTCTAGATTACCTGTCTCCTTCTGTTATATTTTGACTTGTCTTTTGCTTTTGAGATAGCTTGTTTTTGTGGTCCACTTTTGGGACTTGTACTCGTTTAGTAGTTTTGTACTGGTGACTTCCAGGTTCTGGAAGGTATTGTTATTGTATATAGATGTTTCGCTTCTGCCCTTTCTTTATATTTGTTCCTTTATTTATGCTTCCGCTTAGTTGAGGTTAGTTTCAACTCTCAGTCCAATTACCGGCTGCCGTTCAGTTGGACCCTTTGGACGGTGTTATGCCACTGCGAGAGCAGAAGATGCTTGGGGTGTTTCTCAGTCTATCACCGTCGAGGTGTTTCAGGGCTGTAGGGGAGGACACCCATGATTTTATTACTGCTTACCAGAAGTGACTGCAGACTTTTGGCCTAGTGGAGTCGAGGGGAGCCGACTTCACGGTATATCAGCTAGACGGACCGACCAGACAGTGGTGGCGTTCTTTCATCGAGACCAGACCAGCTGGATCACCACCAGTATCGTGGATGGAGTTTTTAGAAGCTTTTCTAGCCTGATTTATTCCACAGAGTGTTAGGGATCGACTTTGTGATGAGTTCTCGAGGTTGGAGTAGGGCTCCATGATAGTATCTAAGTATGAGGCAAGATTTCTTGAGTTGTCCCGTCATCCCACTATGATTCTGCCTACAGAGGAGGAGCGGGTCCGATGTTTTGTTAGAGGTTTGAGGCTGCAGTTGAGGATTGAGTCGCACTCTACGTTATCACCGGGTTGTTATTTTCTAGATGTGGTGGACCATGCCTGCACCATTGAGCAGCTCCATCACGAGGCCCACGGGGGAAGCGGTAAGAGGGCCAGACCAGATGATAGCTACGGCGGGACCCGTCATAGGTCGAGGGATACTCGAGATCGGGTACATCAGAGGTACAACTAGGTCAGCCCAGTCGTCCATTCCAAGCTTCATTACAAATCTTAGAGGGTGACCAGTACTGTCAGAGTGGGCATAGTGCCGGCCCGAGTCAGAGCCGAGGTGGGTTCCAAGTGGGTTCATCAGGTCGGGGTGGCGTGCCTTCAGCGGTGAGCAGATCTTCGCAGGGTTGCTATACTTATGGGGAGCTTGGTCATTGGTCTAGGGAGTGCCCTGTCTCCAGATCAGCTTTACCAACTCCTCAGGCGGCAAGACCGATTTCAGCGGTAGAACCTCCAGCTAGAGGAGGAGGGTAGCAGCAGGGTGCTCGGGGAGGTCCCCGGGGTGGCAGGACAAGCGGGAGAGTGGATGCACGATTTAGAGGCGCCTAAGGCCATTTCTATGCAGCTCCAGCCAGATCAGAGGCCGAGGCGTCTAATGATGTGATCACAGGTACGGTTCATTTATGCCATCAGCCCGCTTGAGCCTTATTTGATCCTTGTTCTACTTATTCGTATGTATTGGCTTATTGTGTGCCTCGATTGGGAGTGAGTCCTTATCCCTTATCTGTTTCTTTGCGTGTTTCGACCCCAGTAAGGGATTCTTTAGTAGTGGATCAGGTTAGTAGATCTTGTGTGAGGACTATTCAGGGGCAGGACACTCTGGTCGATCTGATTGTACTTTGTATGGTGAATTTTGATGTGATTCTGGGCATGGATTGGCTGTCCCCTCACGGGGCCGTCTTGGATTACTATGCCAAGACTGTTACTTTAGCCATGCCTAGTATTCCGCCGATGGTGTGGCAGGGCTCTCTTAGTCGCACGCCAGCCGGAGTGATATCTTATTTTTAGGCTCGGAGGCTAGTGGCTGGCAGATGTTTGGCGTATTTGGCGTATGTTAGAGATATTAGTAAGGAGGGCCCTACAGTTGATTTAATGCCTATAGTCCGAGAGTTTAATGATGTGTTTCCTGCTGACCTTCCTGGCCTACCCCCAGAGCGAGATATTGACTTTGCCATTGATTTGGATCCGGGTACTCATCCCATTTCTATCCCATCGTATCATATGGCACCAGAAGAGCTCAAGGAGTTCAGTGTTCAGCTTCAGGACCCCTTGGGTAAGGGGTTCATTCGGCCTAGTGTATAGCCTTGGGGTGCCCCAGTTTTGTTTGTGAAGAAGAAGGATGGCACTATGCGGATATGTATTGACTACAGGTAGCTGAATAAGGTGACGGTGAGGAACTGCTACCCCATCCCTCGGATTGATGATCTGTTTGACCAGCTTCAGAGTGCCGCAGTGTTTTCGAAGACTGACTTGAGATCTGGCTACCATCAGTTGAGGGTTAGAGCAGCGGACATACCTAAGACAATATTTAGGACTCGTTACGGCCATTATGAGTTCTTAGTGATGTCTCTTGGGTTGACTAATGCCCCTGCTACCAGAGAGTTACTAAGAATTAATTATAAGCTTTCTAAAGCTCATATTTGCAATGCAGGTATCTGTTTAACTAATGATTTCATCATAATTGAAGATATCATTTTAGGAATACCTTTTATTACCCAAATAAAACCTTATTTGACCGACTTAAACGGAATAACTACCTCGGTTTTAGGAAAAGATTTACATTTTCCTTTAATTAAGACTCTTTCACAAGATGAAAGTAATACTATTCGACAAAATACAATTTTTCGTATTAATAAACTTTCTCGACATATCACCTTTTTAAAGGATGAAAGAGAAAATGGTCTAAAGCCCCCCCAACCTATACCCGAAATCCCAACTACACACTCCAACTTCACGGGTGTCCTATTACCCCCCTGAACATTTTATTTCTCTATTTACTACACACCCAGTGCTGAGCTGTCATAGGAGGTGAGAACACCTCCTCTAGGCGCGTGAGAAGAGGAAAAAACGTTAGAAAAAGGAATAAATTTGGAATGGTCATCTTCCCCAAATTAAATAAACCATTGTTCCTTCTTCCCCACCATTAATCCTCATTTCTTCATCAATATTTTGACGATTTTCTTTTGGGCTTAGCTAGGGTTTAGTTGTTTATGTTCATTTCAACTTTAAATCTTAAAGTTAGGGTTTGTAATCTGCTCTAATTTCTTATTTAGGTTCTTTGAATTTTCTCTAAATTCGTCAAAAATGGCAAATGAAAACTTGAATAAGCTTTGTATGGATGAAATTTCCATTTCAATGGCAGAAAAACTTTAGCCAAAGAAAAGGAAATACATATATTTATAAAAGAGATTAAAAATAAAGTTCCAATATATGTAGGAAATACATATATTTATAAAAGAGATTAAAAATAAAAATTATGTTGGTATTGTAAATTTTTTTATTACAAATGGAACTTGAAATTTCCATTTCAATGGCAGAAAAATTTTAGCCAAAGAAAAGGAAAAAACAAAAGAAGAAGAAATGGGCTGAAAAAGAATAGAAAAAAATATAAAAGGGAAATAAAATAAAGAAAAGGAATAATAATATTTTTATATAAAATAATTGCAGAATAAAGATTTTTTTTTTTTAAAAACGTTAATATTACGTGGCAGGGCGCGTGCAATTCACTTTTTTATATAAATCTGGGTGTGCGTTTTTAAGGGGGTATATATTATACTTTTAAAATGTTCAGGGGGGTAATAGGACACCCGTGAAGTTGGAGTGTGTAGTTGGGATTTCGGGTATAGGTTGGGGGGGTTTTAGACCATTTTCTCAAGGATGAAATAAAGATTAAAAAAATCAACCAAATTAAAAAAACCCCGGAGATGGTTACTAAGATAGCCAATATTCAAAAAATATTTGAACATGAAATTTGTTCCGTATTTCCTAATGCTTTTTGGGAAAGAAAAAGGCATATAGTTGAGCTTCTATACATTGAAGGATTCAATGAACAGGTCATCACCACTAAGGCAAGACCCATTCAGATGAATCAAGAAATAATGGAAATTTGCAAAACAGAGATTTTTAATCTCTTAAAAAATAATATTATTCACCCCTCAAAATCTCCTTGGAGTTGTTCAGCCTTTAATGTTAATAACAATGCTGAAAAAGAACGAGGAGCGCCTAGGCTTGTAATTAACTATAAGCCTTTAAGCTCTGTTTTAAAATGGATCAGGTATCCGATACCTAACAAAAGAGATTTATTAAAAAGGACTTTTAAAGCCAATATTTACAGCAAGTTTGATATGAAATCTGGAATTCTGCACAGAAGAATTACTCTAAAGTTAAATAGGAAGTCTTATCTATAGTGCTATGTATCACTAAATTTCAAGACGATCTTATTAACAAAGAATTTTTACTAAGAGTAGATTGCAAATCTGCTAAAGAGATTCTTTTAAAGGATGTTAAAAACCTTGTTTCTAAACAAATATTTTCTAGATGACAAACTTTACTATCTAGCTTCGATTTTCAAATTGATTTCATAAAAGGAGAAGAGAAATCTTTGCCTGATTTTCTAACAAGAGAAATCTTTTCCTGATTTTCTAACAAGAGAATTTTTACAGGAAAAGCATGAAGCCTTTCAGACCTAACCTTCCCCTCAAGGAAGAAAAAACTCCAAAACCTCAAATGGCCAGGCCATTTAATCTCCCACCTCTGTCTCCAGTAAAATCCACAAATACACAGAGACCAGAAATACCTTTCAAGAACAGGTACACCATTCTAGCTGATTATCCTAAACTGCAAGCACCAGTACCTACCCCTTCATCAAAGTTGATCAATCTTAGGCCAACAAAACCTTTCGATATAGGAGCATCTTCCAGCTCCTTAGTCAAAACAAAAGAAAGTTATTCAATGAAGACCCTAGAGTCTTTTGCTCAAGCCATTAACCCATCATTAAACTTTCCAAAGAAAAACACATCTTCTCCCAAAGAAGAAAAATTTGAATTTATCACCTCACAAATACTGCCTCTAATGGCGATAGACAAAGAATATGAAGGTTTCGGAGTAGAAAACCTCATCAAGACATATTACACAGATACTAATTATGTGGATGTTGACAATCCATATAAAACGAGAAGATACTACGAGGCCATCCTCATAGATACAGATTCCATAGAAGTTGAACACACCATGGATGAACAAAATTTAGATTACATTAAGTATTCAAGATTTACCATCAAAAAGATATTATCTCCTTTTGAATGGTATGCAGATCATATACATACCCCAATATCGTTGTCAATGATGCACATACCTCAGACCTACAATTGGTTCGACTACAAAGCCGCATGGTTTAACTTTTTATATCTCAGGCCAAGACACACTTGGTTTATTAGATATTGTCCTAATGTAATTAAATCAATTATCCCAAGGTGGTTCTATGAATGGTGGAATCTCTTTGGAGGTAACAGACAAATACTTCCCCAACAATTCCTCAATAGTTTCGAAGAATTTCAGACCAAGGAAGGGATTACAACTCTCTCTGAGCATATTAAAATGTGCATATTCTTTATCCAAAAAAGGATATCATTTATTATTACTTGGAACTTTGCCAAGACAGAAATCGAAAGAATCAAATTCATGTCCAAAGAAATCAAAATCAAGGGCTGGACCCCAAAACAATCAAACACCAAATCAATAAAAGAAACTTCCACTTCTAGCAAGGTATCTCCATCAAAAGCAAAGCTCAAAGAAAGGCTCAAGCAAGCGTTAGTGAACCTCAATAGCTACAATGAATATCAAGTCATGCAGATAATCAACGATGTCGCTTCTTCAGGAGAAAGCAGCAATGGAGATATGTGCAATCCCAAAGGATTAGCATTAGCCTATATGGACCCCAGTTATGAATAGAAGAAACGACTCTTGAGAAAAAGTAGAGGCAAAGCCGGAATTACTTTTCTCAAAAGACACTTTACTATTCAGGAATCATGTGACAGACGAATACCCTTTTTCAAAAAGGAAATTTCTCTTTACTTTATAAAAGTAGTCTCCACTGTCGGCCAAAAGACTGTCTGAAAAATCTTATCGTTACACTTGTATGCCTAAGAATAAAGGCACCTTATAGTTTATAAATAGAAGATCCTCTCAAAGGAAAGAGGCATCAGAAAATTCACCATTTTCTAAGACCTCTCTCTCTCTCTCTACTATTTTGCAATAATGTTTTCAAACTTGAGTGAATAAAATCAGTAAGTTTGTTACTTCCTCTTTACTTTAATTTATTGTTTTGTAAGTTTTCTTGAAACTGTTATCAGTAAACCTTCAGAGGTTTTCCGCCGATCACACCATTTTCTAATGCCTCTCTCTGTCTGTACTATTTTGTAATAATGTTTTCAAACTTGTGTGTGTAAAATCAGTAAGTTTGTTATTTCCTCTTTACTTTAATTTATTGTTTTGTAAGTTTTCTTGAAATTGTTATCAGTAAACCTTCGAAGGTTTTCCACCGATCCCTTATTGGTATCAGAACATAATTTGGAAGTACTTTTCTCGAAGTACTGAGTAGGAACAATACCTTTGGCAATGTAATTTCGGTCTGCACCACTATCAAGTAAATCAATTTTGTTTATAACAAAATGTTTATTTACCACAATTTTGATAGGTATATGATGACTCTGAGGTCTGATAGAGGTGACTATTGAAAATCCTAGGCCAGTAGAGGTTGAAAGAGTATCAACAGGTTTAAGAGGAGGATCAATGAAGTGATCGTTGTTGATAAGGGTTTTATCTTTATCTGAAAGATCTTCGGATTCAATATTTTGAGCAGTGGCTTGCTTAAGGACTTGTTCTATAAGAACGTCTAGTTCTATCTTTCCCCATCTAGCTTTGAGATTTCTTATCTCAGTTTTGAGTTCGGAGACTTTGTATCTAAGATCAGATATCGAGGGCTCGAAAGGGTTATCGAAGCGAGACGTGATTTGCTTCATGCTGAAAGGCTCAATGATAGGTTTGAGTTTAGATTTGTTATCCTGGTAGTTTAGGATAAGGTTCTTGAGTTCCTGGAGGTAATGATTCCTGGACTCTTCATCATTGATATGTTGGATAACATCAAAGAGTGCTTCTTTGGATTTGTCCGTTAAGACGGAAACTTTTTGAGGTGTGTTATCACAAACAGAGAAGGTTTCTGTGCAGTTTCAATCGCCACCTGATTGGCGTGAGTCAGTTTCATATGTGACATCGAGATCATCGTCGTCACTATAATCTTCTGATGTGGAATTCGGAGAGTTAGAATAATCTCCTTCAAGAATAGAGAAAAGTAATTCTTTGGTTTTATCGCTGATATCGAGAAGGCTGATTTTCTTCTTCTTTTTTCCTGCTCTACATTTGCTGGCACAATGTCCGGTTTTGCCGCAGTTCCAGCAGACATCAGCCTTGGAATGTTTATGTCGTTTGGATTTTCTTTTGTAGGGTTTCTCTGAGTCCCTACGAGATTTGCTTCGATGAATCCTTTTGGAAGATTTAGAGGTTTTATCCCTCTTGGAAGAACGGGTAGAAGGAGCTGTAATGGAGGTGAAGCCGAAATCTTGGCAAAAGATGCCTAATTCTTGTCTATAAGAGATTGCTCCTTTTTGAGTTGATGTTTCAACCTGATGTCCGTGCAGAGTTCAAGACCTAGAACATTGATGATGCTAACTAAGTCTCCGTAAGTCATTTGATGGTAAGGAATTTTCCCATCGCATCGATCTTGGATTTTAGTCCTTACTTTTTCTGCCAACATAGGGTAAAGACCACTGGCGAATCGTTCTTTCCAGAAGTCAAGATGGCAGTCAGGTCGAATCATGACCTTACTGATGAATTGGTTTTTATACCAGATGAAATCGTCAAGAGTAGGACAATTAAGGTTGTTAAGAATTTTGAGGCTTCTATCTTGGAAAAGTTTTGGTTCTCCAATAAAATGTTTCGCTATTTGATAGAGAAGTGTAGCACAAGCGTCTTCTCTTGTGATCTGAGTGGAAGTTTTAGAGGTTCCCTCAGTTTTAACAACGGTTTCTAAGGACGTTGAAGAAAAAAATTTTGTTTGACATCTTCGGAGAAATAGTTATCCCACCAGTGTCGCAGCATGCTAGTGAATCCGGCGACAATCATCATAGCAGCCTCTTTGTCAGAAGATCCTCTGATTTTATAGGCTGTGATGGAAACACCCATTTCATGGAGTTTATTGTAGATCTAGTGTTCAGCCAGTCTGATAATGTTCCATTCAGTGATGCTTCTTCCTTCGTGAGAGGAGGTAGAAAGGAAAGTGTTTTCTTCCTATTGAAGATCACGGAACGAAGGACGATTATGATAGTTTTTTCAGTTATGATACCAATCATTGGAAAGTCTTTTAAGAAGGACATCCTTTTCATGGAGTGTAGCTACTCTTTTTTGGTTAGAGTCTTTCTTTTAGATATGTTGAAGTAGCAAGTTGTTCATTGATTTTGTCACAAGTGAACCCTGAGTCTGGCATATCATAAGCATACCAAAATCTGACTAAGTAAGCGGAAGCATAACTATAAAGGGAGTCAAAATTAAAAGAACTCCAAGTAAAAATATATCTGAATATCTATGGGAAACAATCCCAAAACACTAAACACTGACTCTATGTCTAAAAGCCTCTAAAATTGATGAGCTGCTGGGACAAATCCCCAGCTAACTCTAATAATACTGAAAGACTAATAATAGATTGACTAAACTAAAGCATAAAGAAATGTCCTCGGACAATGAGGACTCACCACTGAAGCTGCTGAGTACGAACTGGAAATCGATCTAAGCGAGGTTTGGATGCTGAGCGCCTGAACCTACATCATGAAACGATGTAGCGCAAAAGTATGTGTCAGTGCTTTGAATGTACTGAGCATGCAGGATATAGATTGTAAGCTGAGCAATATAAGTTGTACAATATAAACTAAATATGGAAGTAGGCTGTACTGAAATGTAACTAAAAATTGAGCTAGATGCAATGACCAAGTACTAATCATGAGGATAACATGCTGAACTATATATTGAAGTAAATACTGATAATATGGTCGATGCATTAAGAGTATGACTGTAGGAGTTACTGTTAACCGACATAAACCACGTGAGCTAAACGTGGAGTCCAATGTATATGCCCCATCGAGAGGACCCAATATACCTTGCCAAGGTATAAAGGCATGACTGTGGCGTGATCAACAAAATTGATGCCCAATAGAAGGGACTTCTGAACCTATGTTGGCACGTAGTTCTGGGAATTTGAAGGTACGCTAAACCCTAGTCCAACTCAGTGCTAAGTCTACTCCCAACTGAATATACAAAGCTAACAATGCAACGGATATACTGAGTAGCTCAAAATACTGACATGCTATCTGGAAATGCAACAAAAATATACTGACAAATATGGCATCCAAATACTGGAGCATGATTTTCTAATTGATCTGTCTAGCAAGTATAATTCATGAAATGCTGATAATTAATACAAGCTAGGGTTTTGAATTCTATACATGGGACTACGGAAGTTTTCCAAGAAAGCATGGCATTTTGATCATGGAAACTATAGCAGCTAAAATCACAATGAATATCCAAGATTATGGAAACCCTAGGTCTGAACAATTTATAAGAAATTGAAGAACTAGCTGAAATCTAGGGACCTAATGGGTGAAAGGAACCCACTAGTGAAATCCCACATACCTGGTGACGAAAACTACGGAGAAATCCTTTAGGTTTGGGGGCTGAACTTGAAGAACATCTTTGCTCGTTCTTGGGAGAAATTGTCGCCTATTCCTCTTCTTTTCTTTCTAACCTAGATGATTTTGGGAGAATGAGGGTTTTAGGTAGTTTCTGACTAGATTATTAGGCTTAGACTGAGTAAAACGACATCGTTTAGGTATCAAACGACGTAGTTTAAGTTCCCAACACATAGGGGAAAAGACCAATATGACCCTGACTTAAAAGATGATGCCTTGACTTCAAGACACCCTTCACAGGTTGTATAGTGCTTCAGGGCCCGTATAGTGGGTTGTGAAGCTTCAACAGCCTGATAGTGTTCCACTAAAATGGGAATAACTTTTTAATCGGAACTTCAAGTAGGGCAAACTCAATGGCTTGAAAAGAGGACTGAAAGACCTTTAATTTGATAGGTCATGGGCCACCTAATTCATTTTTTTCTAAAAGATATGATCGTTTGAAGTTGACCTTTAACTCCAAGTTTGACAAACCCCCTTCACGGACGACTTCACAGATCGTGTGGGGCCTCACACACCGTTTAGATGCTTGTGGTCCTTGACCAGTGACTAGGGGAGAAACCCTTTCTGAATGGGCAACCTCACGAC
The DNA here is from genome assembly GCA_018342035.1 of Solanum appendiculatum. Taxonomy (NCBI): domain Eukaryota; kingdom Viridiplantae; phylum Streptophyta; class Magnoliopsida; order Solanales; family Solanaceae; genus Solanum; species Solanum appendiculatum. The sequence continues at coordinate 614,590 of JAGDQO010000356.1, forward strand.
CACTTTCACGGCTCGTGAACCTCACCACGATCCATCTAGGCATCCGTGGGAGGGAAGCCATCTGGGCCAACCTCTGGGAACATGTTCACGAGCCCTTTAACGGGCCGTGGTCCCCTTCACGAACCGTCTAGTCTGTCGTGAAGGGTCCATGGTCCATTTTTTAGCTTCGTGGACCTTTCTCAATTTCCCTTTTTAGCCCATTTCAAATCCGAGGTGTTACAAATATAACAGCTTGAAAATAGTCAAATTTTTTAAATATATGTTAAAATAAATTTTTCCATGCCTTAGACAGTATATGTGCTTAGATGCTCATGCTAAGTACATATACAACTAACATAGCTCTGATATCAATAAGAGATCGGTGGAAAACCTCTGAAGGTTTACTGATAATAGTTTCAAGAAACTTACAAAACAATAAATTAAAGTAAAGAGGTAGTAACAAACTTACTGATTTTATTCAAGGGATCGGCGGAAAACTTCCGAAGGTTTACTGATAACAATTTCAAGAAAACTTACAAAACAATAAATTAAAGTAAAGAGGAAGTAACAAACTTACCGATTTTATTCACACAAGTTTGAAAACATTATTGCAAAATAGTATAGAGAGAGAGGTCTTAGAAAATGGTGAATTTTCTGATGCCTCTTTCCTTTGAGATGGTCTTCTATTTATAAACTATAAGGTAACTTTATTCTTAGGCATACAAGTGTAACGATAAGATTTTACCGACAGTCTTTGGGCCGACAGTGGAGACTACTTTAATAAAGTAGAGAGAGAAATTTCCTTTTTGAAAAAGGGTATTCATCTGTCACATGATTCCTGATTAGTAAATTGTTTTTGAGAAAAGTAATTCCGGCTTTACCTCTACTTTTTCTCAAGAGTCGTTTCTTCTATTCATAACTGGGGTCCATATAGGCTAATGCTAATCCTTTGGGATTGCACATATCTCCATTGTTGCTTTCTCCTGAAGAAGCGGCACATTAATTAACTTTAGTCCTGTCAACTTTCTCAACCTTATTGTCATAACAGGAGGTGTTTTCTCATGAAGATAGAATAAACTCTTCTCCTTGTTCACCTTTTGACCTGATACCTTCTCATATCCACTCAATAACTTCATCATTTGCATAACTGAATATATGTCCACTGATCCAAACAAAATGGTGTCATCTGCATATGCAAGATGTGTTAGGATGTTGGACAAATTCTAAATAGTTGTACATATCTATGTAATAGATCTAAATATTTGTGTAATGATAGTGTCAATTACTTTCCATATATAGTAGATATAAGGGATTAATGTAGCATATTTTTAGTGATATTATAATTAGGAATAGCAGATATTTGGGGGTGTGAATAGCAGATTTTTAGGCATGAAAATCAAAATTCTTTCTATTTAATGGAAGAACTCTCCATGTGAGATACTCATTCTGCAAACTTGACAAGATGATTTATTTTAGGACTCCATTTTGGCAAACCAAAATTTTTTATTCAACTAAGACTCCTAAAAAGCGTGTTACTCTGCCAACTAAATAGGAACTTCTAATTACGTTTGAATCAATATTCAACACTCCCCCTTGATTCAAAAATACAAACTCCAAGTTTCTGCCGGAACTGATCATGCTTGGCTTGTGGGAGTTCCTTGGTGAGAACATCTGTAATTTGATCCCTTGTACCACAAAACCTCAACTCTATATCACCTTTGCTATGTGGTCACGAATGAAATGATAATGGATGTCTATGTGCTTTGTTCTGCTGTGAAAAGCCGAATTCTTTGTCATTGCAATTGTTTCCTTGTTATCGCATAATATGTTTGTCCCACCCTCTTGCCGATAGAAAACATCAACTAGCAATCTTCGTAACCATAAGTCCTAATATGTTGCTGAAGTTACAGCAACATACTCTGCTTCCGATGATGATAATGCAACCACATCCTGATTTTTTGAGCTCCAAGAAATCGCTCCAGATCTTAAATTGAAAATATTTCCAGAAGTGCTCTTTCTGTTATCTATACTTCCTGCCCAATCACTATCACTGTATCCTGTCAAGCTGAAATCTGCATCTTTAGAGTACCAAATACCAAAGTCAACTATCCCAGCAACATAACGCAAAACTCTTTTGGCAGCACCAAAATGTTGCATGGTAGGACTATGCATATACCTAAACAACATACTAACAGAAAACATAATATCAGGACGAGTATGTGTCAGGTAGTTCAAACCTCCAATCAAGCTTCTGTAGTAACTAGGATCAACAAGATATGTGCCATCTTCAAGCTGAAAATTTTCATTTGCATTCATGGGTTTGGCAGCCGCTTTACAATTATGCGTACCAAACTTGAACAGGAGGTCTTTTGCATACTTCATTTGAGAAACAAAAATTCCATCTTCTACCTATTTCACTTGAAGACTAAGAAAGTATTGCAATATACCTAAATCTGACATTTCAAACTCCTTCATCATGCAAGATTTAAATTCAACAACTAAGGTTTTGCATGACCCTATATAAATCATGTCCTCTACAGAGAGACAAACTACCAAAAAATCACTCGTACCTTGTTTCTTTATATACAACGTAGGCTCATTCTCGCTCCTTTCAAATCCATTCCTCAGGAAGTACGAGTCAATTTTTTGTACCATGCCTGTGGCGCTTGTTTTAGCCCATAAAGAGCCTTCTTGAGCTTTTATACTTTGCTCTTATTGCCACTAACACCAAAACCCTCAGGTTGGGAAACATAAACTTCCTCTTTCAAATCCTCATTTAAGAATGCAGATATAACATCAAATTGATAAATGGGCCAGCTCAGCTTAGCCGCCAAAGATAAGAGTATTCTCACCGTTTCAAAGTGAGCGACGGGTGAAAATGTCTCATCGTAATCAAGACCTTGATGTTGTGCATATTCCTTAGCTACAAACCTTGCTTTGTATCACTATATGCTCTCATCTACATGACGCTTGGTTTTGAACACCTATTTGAGTCCAATGGGTTCCTTTCCTTCCGGTATATTCACCAATTCCCATGTCTGATTCTGCTCAATTGCTAGCATCTCTTCTATCATTGCATTTTTCCATGCTTGACTCTCTACAGCTTCCTTGAAACAACTGGGTTTAGTAACATACAAAGCAAAAGAACAATTTTCATAAATCTCCCCTAACTATCTGAATTTCATTGGTGCAGTCTCATTGGAAGAATCTCTTGAAGAAGAACTGCTACCACTTCTTTGGGGGGTTAAGCTGTGATCACTTGATGGAGCAGAGGTTCTTGATTGATGAGTAGCAAGGTTTCTACTTGCTAGAGAAGAACTGGATGGTTCCCTGGAACAAAAACTGCTATAGGTTCTTGCTCAAAAACTTCATCAGTAGGCGACAATTTAATATTTGAACTAAAATTTCCAGAATCAAAGATCCAGCTAGCATCTTCATTAAACATAACATTTTTACTGATCATAATTTTTCCACTTACTTGATTATATAGCTTATAAGATTTGAATTGTGTGATATATCCAACAAAGACACATTTCTTTGATTTTTCATCAAGCTTGTATCTAGCTTGGCAATTCACCAAAGAAAAAGGTATACACCAAAGACACGTAAGTGGCTTACCTTGGGCTTGTTACCACTCCATGCTTCATATGATGTTTGATTAAGAATACCCTTGGTGGGTGAAATGTTCAGCATGTAGACAGTAGTAGCAACAGCTTCAGCCCAGAAATATTTTGGTACACCTCTAGCTTGCATCATGCTTCTACCCATTTCAACGACTGTCTGATTCTTTCGTCTGGCGACACCATTCTGCTCTGGAGTATATGGTGTTGTGAGCTCCTTGTGAATACCATTTTCCTCGCAATAGGTGTTGAATTCATTTGATATAAACTCACCACCTCTATTGTTCGAAGAGTCTTGATTCTAAAACCATTTTTTCCCTCAACAAAAGACTTATATTTCTTGAAATTCTCAAATGTTTTAGATTTGAATTTCAAGCAATATACCCATCTCATTCAACTATATTCATCCGTAAAAAGCAAAAAATATAGACTTCCACCTTAGGACTCAACACTCATAGGACACATAGATCAGCATGCAGCAATTCAAGACAAACAGAAGCTCTCCAAGACTTGCCTACAGGAAATGAATTTCTATTTTGCTTCCCATACACACATCCTTCAAAAAATTCAAGAGCATCAATTCTAGGAAAACCAAGAACCATATTTCTACGACCTAATAATTGTAACCCCTTTACATTCAAATGACCATACCACAAATGCCACAAATTAGCTTTTGTATTGCCTTCGGTAATTAATGCAAAACTTTTAACATCGTAAACTTCAAGAGGAAACATTCTATTTTGAGTCATTTGAATATCAACAATTTTTTGTCCTGATTTTTCATCTTGAATGCTACAAGAATTGTCATCAAACAAAATAAAATATCCACAAGTCATCAGCTGCCCAACACTCAACAAGTTATGGGCCAAACAAGGAACATACTACACATCATGGAGAAGTTTGACATTACCATGAGAAGTTTGTAGAGCGATTGTGCCTTTCCCGTCGACTGTCATTGCCTTGTCATTTCCAAGACGAACGTCTGACTTCTCCGATTCATAAAGTTCTTTGAACAGTGACCTTCTGACGTACATGTGGTTGGAGCAACCACTATCAATGATCCATATGTCATCTAAACCAACATCTATTGAGGAGCGAGCCATGAACAGATTACCATCATCTTGTTGTTGCTCAATGAAATTGGCATGTTGTTGTTCATCCTTCTGTTTAGTGTAGCAATCAGCTTCCTTGTGCCCCATTTTTCTACAATAGCGGCACTGAATATTGCTCTTAAACTGCCATTGCTCACCACCAAACTGAGCTCGTCCTCTGCCATGACCTCGTCCACGGAAACTACCTCTGCCTCCATATTCTCTAGCATTTGATACTTCTGATTTGCCTTTGAAAGAAGACTACCCCTTGATCTAAAATGCCTTCTCTTCACCCTTTTCTTGAGAAGCATTCAGTCTATCCTCATGAGCTTGCAATGAACTCATCAATTTATGAAAACCATAATTAGATAAATCATGGGACTTCTCAATAGCAGCTACGACATGATCAAATCTTTTATTAAGACTTCTCAAAACTTTAGAAACTATAGTTTCATCAGTAATTTTGTCACTGTATGCCTTCATGTGATTAACAATTGCACTCATCCTAGATAAGTAGCCTTGCATAGATTCACTATTTTTCATAGATGAATTTTTGAAATCACGTTGGAGTGATTGAAGTTTGACAGTCATTACCTTTGTCGAGGCGTGGAATTCTTTTTTCAGAATTGCTTTGAGGTTTCTGCAACAGCAATTCTGGAAAAAACTGAGTCATGCATCGCTTTTTGGATGTAAAACAGAGCCTTGGAGTCCTTCTTTTTGTTCTCCCACAACCTTTGTGCTTCATCTTTCTCAGCATAGCCATTCTCCACCAAATCCCACAATTCTTGAGACTTGAACAAAGTCTTCATTTTTATGCTCAAAAATTCATATTTATCCCCATTAAAGATGGGAATTAGTTATTGAGATGTGGCAGATGCTCCATTGGTAGCCATTCTTTGCCCCAAATTTTCACTTTCTTCTTGCTACTAATTTCCTCTCAGTATGACCTAACCTGGCTCTTGATACCAATTTTGTTGGAGAATAAAGAAAGAAGAAACAACGTATAAGAAGAAGAAAAAGAAGAATTGCAAAGAACTTTTCACGTTATAATTCAGATCTTTAAAGCAAGTACATAGGACACTTTAAATAGGAATTAAGACTCAACCACCTAAGAGAAACATGACCCACTAACTTAACCACAACCTTATTCAGTAAGCTAAATATTAGCAACTAACAAAAGATATGCTTTGACTCAACTAGGACTCATAACAAGCGTGTTACTCTGCCAACTAAATAGGAACCTCTAATTACGTTTGAATCATTATTCAACACAACTTGAGGGGGGATGTTAGCATGTTGGACAAATTCTAAATAATTGTACATATCTATGTAATAGCTCTATATATTTGTGTAATGATGGTGTCAATTGCTTTCCCTATATAGTAGATATAAGGGATTAATGTAGCATATTTTTAGTGATATTATAATTAGGAATAGCAAATATTTAGGGGTGTGAATAGCAGATTTTTAGGCATGTAAATCAGAATTCTTTCTATTTAATGGAAGAACTCTCCATTTGAGATACTCATTAGCAAACTTGACAAGATGATTTATTTTAGGACTCCATTTTGGCAAACCAAAATCTTTGAAGTTATCGAGGTGTCACGACCCAAGGTAACCCCTAGACGTGACAAGGCTTACAAAACCCCGAGAGGCCTCATACAAGCCACTTAGCATACATACATACAAGATAATAGAGATTAAGAGTTCAAAAGAGATTTTCATATCAAAGCTTTTAAAGGAAACAATGGAAGTCTATATCTCATGTCTCAAAGCCAATCTAACATAGAAAATAAAGTTTGGGACGTAACCCAATACAAATCCGAAATGAAATAACATGAAAATAAGAAATACTAGACTATGTCCTTGGATGGATGAGGACTCACCAAGTCTTTTATCAATCTTCTACTAAGCTCTAGCCACGAGTGGATGGTGAATCGCCAAGTCCTACATAAAAGAAGTTAATGTAGGCAAGAGTATGCGTTAGTACAATCAAGTACCAAGTATGATTGCAATGCACATAAAACACATAAAACATGCTAGAATAAGACATAATCATGACATGCAATGGCCAATCTAAAACATGATAAAGCGTAAGAAGCATGAAGCATGAAGCATAAACCATGGCCAAAGCAAGCTAAATCATCTTTCTTTACTTTAGATTATCATAACAACACTTGAGTTCATTAGTTGTGGGGAATTAGCCTTAACCGATATATAAGACCATGTGAGCTATCAACATGGAATCCGTTGTCTACCCTACACCAAAAGAGGGTTGCCCTACTTTCCGAGGTAGGACCATAGCTTCTTAGCTTACGTGGATCGACTAGCTAGTGTCTATCATAGACCATCATCCTATGGTGGCACATAGGTTATGAGACATGGGTAATCGCCACTTGTCCACTCAGTGCTAAGCATATTTTTCCCACGGATTAATAATAGTACATTTGTCATAGGTAGACATGGGTAATCAACTCTTGCCTACATTAGGGAACATGGGTAATTGCCTCTTGTCCCTTCATTAGAATAGCTCCTTAAGAACATGGGTAATCACCTCTTGTTCATTTAATTCATAGTGTGAGCATTACGTGAGAAACCCTTTCACAACACAATACAACATCATCATGTCACGACTTTGGTACTTCACTCTCAAAGCACCCTTAATTCATCATTAAATTCATATGAGACATGCATAAGTTCATAAGCTTCATATTTACATAGTTCACCATGCTCATAATTCATGAATCATAGAGTTCATATGGGTTCATAAAAGTTCAACTTAAATCATGCAATTCAATGCAAGTTCATGCTTAGAAAGCCATAAATAAGACAATTTACCCATACTTGAAGGAACTCACATAATAGAGGAAAAATAATGCTTTTGACTTGAACATACTTTCGTAAAGTCATCCTCAATTCATTCATAATTCATGCATAGCTTCATAGAGATTTCATAGAATTCCTCAATTCATAGCTCAACCCACCAATCAAAGCATAGATTAGGAAATTGGGGAGAAATAGCATGGGTTCATGGGGATTCATTCAATCTTTACATCAAATCATATAATTCATGCCAATTCATGCACTAAATTACTTTATCACGCTAGATCATGCACTAGAAATCATAAAATCAACAATTGAAATCATAATTGAAGAATCCATAAGAATTGATCAATAATTCTAATTCAATTGGGAAAATTGAACCTTGGAAGCCTTGAAGAAAGTTGAGGACCCATTGGAGGAAAGGGCTCCAAATGGTGAACACTATCATACCTCAACAAAGTTCACAAGAAATTGATGAAAATTGATGGTCTTCAATGGAGGATCTTAGCTTTCTTCTTCCTTGAGAGTTGAGAGGATTTTCTTAGAGAGAGGAGAAATTTGGGAATGAATTAGAATGAGTGAAATTAGGCTTAGAAAATATATATAGGATCTGGGTTAAGGGTATAACCGACTTAGATTAGTAGTTAAACATTTAGGAAAAAGACCAAAAAGCCCTTAAATAATAACTGTCGGGGGCAAACTACGGGTAGGACCTACGGTCTGTAGATCAATCGACGGACCGTCCTGTCCTTCCGTCAATTGATTCAGAGACTTCAGTTGGGGCTGAAAATTTGGCTAAGTTTGGAAGGGATCTATGGAACCCATCTACGGACCGTCAACCGGACGACGACCCGTCCTGTTGCTCCATAGGTCGAGGTTCAAAAACTTGGAAACCCTGAAAGTTCACAGTGCCAATGACGGTTCCCACCTATGGCCCGTCATTCCACCTACAGTCCGTAGGTGACCTCCGTAGTCATTGACACCAAGTTGAAAATCTACATTTTCATTTCTTGGAAAGCTTTAGGGTATTACAATATCTCCCCCTTGGTAACATTCGTCCTCGAATGTGAATAAGACATCCTAAGAAGGGTAAGAAACACGGACTAACAACCCAACCTAGCATGTAATCACATAATGCACATATCCGAGGAGGAAACAATAACTCCAAGCTAAAGCATATTCAACACATTATTTCATGAAGACTTTATGCAACTCATACTCAATGCACATAATCATATTAGACTCTTCATGAACATTCATAATCAAGGAATCATGGAAAAAACAAAGAGACACAAGACCAAAAGAGTGAACCATGAGGAACTAGGTACCTAAAGCTAGAGTAGGATCGAAAGGAAAGAGATGAGGATATCGGGACATCATATCGGCCTCGGCCTCCCAAGTAGCACCCTCAACTAATTGCTTCCTCCAAAGAACTTTCACGGAAGCAACTTCCTTATTCCTTAACTTCGGAACTTGCGGGTCTAAAATCTCAACCGGAACTTCTTCATAGGAAAGACTATCCTTTATGGTAAGATTCTCTAATGGCACTGTTGATACCAAATTTTGGTCTGATATTTTGCTAAGTTAATATTTTAAAAATATTTTATCTTAAAATAATTCAAAAATACATGTTTTGCAATTTTAATGCCATTTGTTGATAATTATCCTTATTTCTCAAAATATTAGGATTTTTATCGGTCAATCTTGTTTACATTATTTTTTTGTCACAACCGGTTTGAATATATTCAAATATTTGTTCGGTTTGATTAAATCATTATTTTTTGTTAAATTGCATTTTTTATATGTTGTTGCTTACATTCATTACATTTTTAATATTAATTTATTTGTTACATTTGTTAATATTCATTTTGATATTTTTGCGTAGTCTAGAAATTCATTCAAATATGGATAAGATTTCATTCACAGATATTTTATTAACCGGTGGTTTTGGCCCATGGTTTTAAGATAATGGTATTGTACTATTGGAGGTTTTCAATTTTCTATTTAAGCAATAGCTTGGCCATTAAGTTATTGCTGGTGGTTAAGATTTTAGGGGTAATTTTCAGATTTTTAGTGTTTAATAAATTCTTTTAGTTTTCATAATTTTCCGGTGACAAGCTCACCGGAGTTCCGCCGGAATTAGGTGAGTCCACCACCAAAAACCCCCAATCAAGTTCCAATTTTTCTTTCGGCTTCTTACTCAGCTCACCGGACCACACAACTCTTTCTCTCCCTTTATCAGCGTAGCACAGATCCACCATGCCACCACTGTCTTTTTCTTCTCCAGCCGGCTCAACACCGGAAATACTCTCCAAAAAACCTATCGATTTCCAGCAACAACAGCTCCAAATCAGCTCCACCAAAGATCCATTAACCCTTTTTCCTTTTTTTTGGTGAGCTCGTAGCCGCAAAACAACAATAGACCACCCGAAACCCCTCTGTTTTCCTTATCAGAACCAGCCGCACAAATCCGAACAATAGCAACCCACCACCACTGGAATACAATCAACCTCCGACCATCATTAGACCACCACAAACCCAACACCTCCAATCCACCTGAAACCCCATCGGAAAACAACCAAACAACCCAAAGCCCGATCGAACCAGACCGCCAGAGAAACCAACGAATCAACAAATAACATCAACAATAGTTCCATTTCTGGCCAACTCACGGAGTTTCGGCGAACAAGCTTGTGACCACCGGAACAACCGATAGAGGACACTAACAATTCCATTTCTGGCAAGGTTCACTCTTTCCTTCTTTATTTTGATTACCATTTTTTATTAAGATTACCTTCACCTTTTGTAGTTGATATTTTAACAATTGCTTTTCAATGTTGTTCAACTTATTTTTTTTACGCTCTCTCCTCACATTTATTTAGCTTAATATATGCTTCGTTATATTATTGTATCTTTGTATTGAAGTGTTTCGTATGAATATTTTAATTTTTTTCCGGTGATTAGGTTGATTATTTATAAATCTGTTATTGTGTTCATTTAGCTATAGTGTTGTTTTATTTTCAAATCTGATTCATGATAAACTTATTATTTATTTTTTTTTATTTAATTTTATGCTAAATGTTTATCAATACTTATATCTGGACTAGTTTTTTTTTAAGCATTATTGTCATTTGATATTTTAATTCTTAAATTTGTTATATACTTGTTTGGTTGATTTGATTTTGTTCATAATGTTGTGGCGTTTTTCTGCTTTATTTTATCTCCTCCATGAGATTTTACCACGTATTTTAACTACATATCTATTTTGTTGGTTTGTTGCGGCTTATTTTTTATTCATGTTTGGATTCTTGTTTTATTTAGTGAAGTGAATTGTGTCATTTGGTTACTGAACATTTTATTGCAAATCACTATTAGTTTTGTGTTACTTTGTGTTTGAAAAAGAAAATTGTACGTTAAAATTGGCCAATGAAAAAATCTCTCCGTCGGTTTTAGAGGCCTCCCCAATGTTAAAAGACGGAATTTTAGTTAAGTTCATGTTTTTTGTATGTTAAAATTGGCCGATGAAGAAATTACCGTCGATTTTCCAGGCTTTCCGTGTTCATAAGACGGATTTTTATTTTTTAGTTATTATTTGATTCATTTATTTTATTTTTATTTATTTATTACTAACACTTTTACTAAGTGTCTTTACAGGTAACCGGAGTTGCTTTCCAAGGAAGCTATTCGAATGAAGTTCGAATTATATTTTTATTCGTTATTGTGTATATTATTAACGTTAGGCAAACCTTAGGCCGTTTTTATATTATTGCTTTATTTCATTATTTGTGTATATCGCGTGTTTATTATACTTGTATATTATTTTTACCTCCTCCTCAATTTGAAAAAATGAATTCAGTTGAGACCCACAGTTGTGAATTCTGAAGGATACCTAATACCTTCCCTTCAGAATAACTTGAACCCTTACCTAGAATCTATTGGTTTCATAGACATTTTTTAATAATTGGTTTCCTAGTTTTTCTAAAATTAGGTGGCGACTCCCTTTAAAACCCTATTCTTTTAAATTTGAACTAGTTATTATTTTTTGAGTCATCGCGACGTTGCTCCTTTTTAGGGATGTCAATAGGCACTATAGATGTCGGATCACCAACACACTTCTTCAATAATGAGACATGGAAAACCGGATGCACCGATGCCAAATCATTAGGCAAGTCAAGCTCATAAGAAACCTTACCAACACGTCTCAAAATCTGATATGGGCCTACATAACGGGGACTAAGCTTCCCTTTCTTCCCAAATCTCATTACACCCTTCATGGGTGAAATTTTCAAGTAAACCCAATCATCAACATCAAATTCTAAATCTCTCCTTCTAACATCGGCATAGGAATTTTGTCGACTTTGGGCCGTTTTCAACCTTTCTCTGATAAGTCAAACTTTCTCCATAGCCTCATGCACCAACTCGAGGCCTATCAAAGAAACTTCACCAACTTTAAACCAACCTATAGGAGATCTACACCTCCTACCATAGAGAGCCTCAAATGGAGCCATACCAATGCTAGAATTGTAGTTATTATTATAAGCAAATTCAATCAAAGGCAAATGATCATCCCAAGTACTCTTGAAATCAATTACACAAGCTCTCAACATATCTTCCAAAGTTAGGATAGTACGCTTCGTTTGCCCATCAGTTTTGGGATGAAAGGCCGTACTAAGCTTAACACGAGTACCAAGACATTTTTGGAACGACTTCCAAAATTGAGAAGTGAATTATGCACCACGATCGGAGATAATGGATAAAGGCACTCCATGCAGCCTAACCATTTCCCTCAAATACAACTTAGCATAATCCTCTACCGAATAAAAAGTCTTGACGGGAATGAAATGCGTTGATTTCGTCATTCGATCTACAACAACCCAAATCGAATCATATTGTCGCCGTATGTGAGGTAAACCAACAATAAAATACATATGCACATCCTCCCACTTCATAGTAGGAATACTAATATCTTGGGTCAAACCTCCCGGCTTTTGATGCTCAACTTTCACTTGTTGACAATTAGGACACTTAGCCACAAATTCCGCAATATCTTTCTTCATTCCATTCCACCAAATTAGGATCAAGATCTTGTTAGCCTTTACATCATGTACAAAAGAGGATTCGGAACCATTGTGAACCGTAACACCACCTTTAGCATAATCAACCAATCGAACACCCAATCGAGTCAATCTATGAACATCGTGAACCAACTCTTTCTTACCTTCCTCAACATGAGATACACTACCCATAGATAGTCGAATAAGAGCATCCGCCACCATATTAGCCTTACCGGGGTGATAAAGGACACTCATATCATAGTTTTTTAACAACTCAAGCCACCTTCTTTGGCGACGATTCAGATCTTTCTGTTTAAACACATATTGTAGACTCTTATGGTTGGTAAAGACATCCACATGTACCCCATATAAATAATGCCACCATATTTTCAAAGCAAACACAACCGCCGCTAAATCCAAGTCATGAGTAGGATAGTTCTTTTCATGCACCTTGAGTTGTCTCGAAGCATAAGCAATAACTTTCCTATTTTGCATAAGAACACATCCTAACCCAATTCTTGAGGCACCACAATAAACCACAAACCCATCGGATCCTTCTGGTAGAGTCAATATCGGAGCCGAAGTATGTCTATTTTTCAACTCTTGGAAACTCTTTTCACATGCCTTGGACCATATAAACTTAACCTTCTTTTGAGTCAAAGCCGTCAATGGAGAAGCAATAGAAGAAAACCCTTCAACAAACCTCCTATAATAACCAGCTAAGCCCAAGACACTACGGATATCCAAAGGTGATAGAGGTCTAGGCCAATTCTTAACCGCATCCATCTTCTTAGGATCTACCTCAATACCCTTACCGGAGATAATGTGACCAAGAAAAGCCATGGACCTTAGCCAAAATTTACATTTACTAAATTTCGCAAAGAGTTGTTGATCCTTGAGGACTTGCAATACTATCCTCAAATGATTAGCATGCTCATCCTCATTCCTTGAGTAGATCAAGATATCATCAATAAACACAATCACGAACATGTTAAGGTATTGCTTGAACACCCTGTTCATCAAGTCCATAAATGCGGCCGAAGAATTTTTCAACCCAAACGACATTACCAAGAACTCGTAGTGACCATACCTAGTCCGAAAAGCCATTTTTGGAATATCATCTTCTTTCACCCTTAATTGGTGATAGCCCGAATGAAGGTCGATCTTACAAAAACAACTAGCCCCTTGAAGTTGATCAAATAATTCATCTATCCTTGGAAGAGGACACTTATTCTTAATGGTAACCTTGTTCAATTGGCGGTAGTCAATACACATACGGAGTGAACCATCTTTCTTTCTTACAAACAAGACCGGAGCACCCCATTGAGAAACACTTGGTCGGATGAAACCCTTATCCAACAAGTCTTTTAATTGCTCCTTTAGTTCCTTAAGTTCCGCTGGAGCCATTCTATAAGGAGGAATAGAAATAGGTTGCGTATCGGGGAGAAGATCAATACCGAAGTCTATTTCTCTCTAGGGAGGAATATCGGATAAATCATCGAGAAACACTTCCGAAAATTCATTAACGGAGACCGACCCAAGAGTAGGGGTTTCGAAATCTATATCCCTCACCCTAACAAGATGGTATATGCAACCCTTAGAGATCATCTTTCTAGCTTTTAGGTAAGAAACAAATTGACCTCTAAACATATAATTTCCCCCCTTCCACTCTAGGGTAGGCTCATTCGGGAATTGAAACTTGATCATTTGGGTCCTACAACCAATAGAGGCATAACAAGCATGCAACCAATACATCCCAAGAATAACATCAGAGTCTAACATATCAAGCTCTACAAGATCAACATGAATGACTCTATGGGATAAGGAGACGTGGCAATTTCTATAGACTCTCTTAGCCATGATAGATTCTCCAATCGGAGTAGAGACAAGAAAAGGATCTAACAACTCATCCGGAACAACATCAAACCTCATAGCCACATATGGCATCACAAAAGACAAGGTAGCACCGGGATCAAGCAAGGCATAAACATCAAAGCGAATAACTTTCAACATACTGGTAACCACATCGGGAGATCTCTCTTGCTCATGACGAGCTTGAAGTGCATAGAATCGGTTTTGCTTCTGATTTCCACTAGAACTTGATGGATTTTGAGATTAAGTCCGTCGACGATTTTCTCCCTCCTTCTTAGCCACTAAGGGACAATCCCTTATCTTGTGATCCGTCTTGCCACAACCAAAGCATGAATTAGAACCGGCTAGACATGAACCCTCATGCTTTCTTCCACACCTAGTACAAGTAGTCGATGAATAACCACCACCATTTTCTCCTTGAGGCTTAGGGTTAGGCACCCTATTTTTCTTGAACTTAGGAGGAGCATTGGAAAGACCTTGATTAGAGAACCTTTGTCAAAATCTAGGACGATCATGTCCATCGGACTTTGAATGTGAAAAGTTACCATCACCGGTTCTAACCCTCTTAGTTTTTCTAGACCTTTCCATGAGCTTTTCTTCCTCTATTTGTTGAGCATACACCATAAGGCGAGAAATATCCATATCATTAACAAGCATAGCGGTGCGGCTCTCTTTAACCAACATTTCAGACACTCCTGAGACAAACTTACTCATTCTTGCCCTAGGATCGGCAACTATAGAAGGAGCATATCGAGACAATTGTGTGAACTTCAAAGCATACTCTTTCACACTCATGCTTCCTTGACGAAGGTTGAAAAATTCAAGCACCCTTGCCTCCCTCATCTCAAGGGGAAAGAACCTATCAAGGAAATCAACCTTGAATTTCTCCCAAACAAGATGACCCTCATTAACCGCCCTCTCACTTTTCCATTGGTTGAACCAAATTTGGGCAACACCCTTGAGTTCATAAGTGGCCAACTCTGCCTTTTCTTCCGGCATCACACCCATAGTCATCAACTCTTTGTACACTTCATCAATGAATTCTTGAGAATCTTCCTCAACCTTAGAGCCACGAAATTCTGGAGGGTTCATTCTAGTGAAGTCCCTCACTCTTGATGCCGCCGTACCCACATTTGGGTTCACGGGAGCCACAACCTCTCTATTTGCTTGAGCCGTCACGGCTTGTGCCAAAACTTGAAAAGCTGCCCTAAACTCCGCATTAGTCACTTATTCGGCCAAAGGGTCGGCCGAAACTTGAGGAGCTTGAGAAGGAGCTTCTTGTTCCACATTCTCTCCCATATTTCTTCTAGCATAAGCTCTTCGAGTTGCCATATCCGGAAACGCATAGGATAGGGATTAGGAGAGAGACATACAGAGTTAAACTCTATAGAATTAAACTCTATGGCACGACTTAGGAGTAATGAAAGAAGTGAAGTTTCTTAAACGTCTTATAGCATCTCATTCATAAATGTGGTGCGCTTCACACTCATGAACAAGACTTCACTTGACGCGACTTATGAGACATCCTAGGATCTTTCTAAAACCTTGTGCTCTAATACCAAGTTTGTCAGACCCAAGGTACCCCCTAGATGTGACATGGCGTACAAGACCCCGAGAGGCCTCATACAAGCCACTTAGCATACATACATACAAAATAATAGAGATTAAGAGTTCAAAAGAAATTTTCATATCAAAGCTTTTAAAGTAAACAACGGAAGTCTATATCTCATGTATCAAAGCCAATCTAACATAGAAAATAAAGTTTGGGACGTAACCCAATACAAATCTGAAATGAAATAACATGAAAATAATATCAACTAGGCTATGTCCTTGGATGGATGAGGACTCACCAAGTCTTCTATCAATCTTCTACTAAGCTCTAGCCACGAGTAGATAGTGAATCGCCAAGTCCTACATCAAATAAGTTAATGTAGGCAAGAGTATGCGTTAGTACAATCAAGTACCAAGTATGATATCAATGCACATAAAACACATAACACATGCTAGAATGAGACATAATCATGACATGCAATGGCCAAGCAAAAACATGATAAAGCATAAGAAGCATGAAGCATAAACCATGGCCAAAGCAAGCTAAATCGTCTTTCTTTACTTTAGATTATCATAACAACACTTGTGTTCATTAGTTGTGGGGAATTAGCCTTAACAGACATATAAGACCATGTGAGCTATCAACATGGAATTCGGTGTCTACCCTACACCAAAAGAGGGTTGCCCTACTTGCCAAGGTAGGACCATAACTTCTTAGCTTACGTGGATCCACTAGCTAGTGTCTATCATAGACCATCATCCTATGGTGGCACATAGGTTATGGGACATGGGTAATCGCCCCTTGTCCACTAGGTGCTAAGCATATTTTTCCCATGGAGTAATCATAGTACATTTGTCATAGGTAGACATGGATAATAGCCTCTTGTCCCTTCATTAGAATAGCTCCTTAAGAACATGGGTAATCACCTCTTGTTCATTTAATTCATAGTGTGAGCATTACGTGAGAAACCCTTTCACAATACAACACAACAATATCACGTCACAAATTTGGTACTTCACTCTCAAAGCACCCTTAATTCATCATTAAATTCATATGAGACATGAATAAGTTCATAAGCTTCATCTTTACATAGTTCATCATGCTCATAATTCATGAATCATAGAGTTCATATGGGTTCATAAAAGTTCAACTTAAATCATGCAATTCAGTGCAAGTTCATGCTTAGAAAGCCATAAATAAGACAATTTACCCATACTTGAAGGAACTCACATAATAGAGGAA
This sequence comes from Solanum appendiculatum, assembly GCA_018342035.1. Classification (NCBI taxonomy): domain Eukaryota; kingdom Viridiplantae; phylum Streptophyta; class Magnoliopsida; order Solanales; family Solanaceae; genus Solanum; species Solanum appendiculatum. Next base: position 631,823 of record JAGDQO010000356.1, read on the forward strand.
AAATAATGCTTTTGACTTGAACATACTTACTTTCGTAAAGTCATTCTCAATTCATTCATAATTCATACATAGTTTTATAGAGATTTCATAAAATTCCTCAATTCATAGCTCAACCCACCAATCAAAGCATATATTAGGAAATTGGGGAGAAATAGCATGGGTTCATGGGGATTCATTCAATCTTTACATCAAATCATATAATTCATGCTAATTCATGTACTATACTACTTTATCACGCTAGATCGTGCACTAGAAATCATAAAATCAACAATTGAAATCTTAATTGAAGAACCCATAAGAATTGATCAAAAACCCTAATTCAATTAGGGAAATTGAATCTTGAAAGCCTTGAAGAAAGTTGAGGACCCATTGGAGGAAAGGGCTCCAAATGGTGAACACTATCATACCTCAACAAAGTCCACAAGAAATTGATGAAAATTGATGGTCTTCAATGGAGGATCTTAGTTTTCTTCTTCTTTGAGAGTTGAGAGGATTTTCTTAGAGAGAGAAATATTTGAGAGAGGAGAAATTTGGGAATGAGTTAGAATGAGTGAAATTAGGCTTAGAAAATATATATAGGGTCTGGGTTAAGGGTATAACCGACTTAGATTAATAGTTAAATATTTAGGGAAAAGACCAAAAAGCCCTTAAATAATAACTGTCGGGGGCAAACTATGGGCAGGACCTACGGTCTATAGTTCAATCGACGGACCGTCCTGTCCTTCCGTCAATTGATTCAGAGACTTTAGTTAGGGCTGAAAATTTGGCTAAGTCTGGAAGGGATCTACACAACCCATCTACGGACCGTCACCCGGACGATGACCTATCCTGTTGCTCTGTAGGTCGAGTTTCAGAAACTTGGAAACCCTGAAATTTTACAGTGCCAATGACGGTTCCCACCTATGGCTCGTCATTCCACCTACGGTCTTTAGGTGACCTCTGTATCACTGGCACCAGATTGAAAAACTGCATTTTCATTTCTTTGAAAGCTTTGGGATATTACACTTGGTCATTAAGATGATTTAAATTTCTGGACAACATTTCTGCCGCGATGATGAACAATGTGGAAGATAAAGGATCCCCTTGCTTTAATCCTCTAGTGGAGTGAAGAAAAACCATAGGCCTGTCCATTGATCAATACTGAGTACCAATTAGCAGAAACCAACCTCCATACCATGTTTATGATTACCTCCGTAAATCAAAACTTCCTCAACACTTTGGTTAAGAATATCCAAGCCACTCTATCATACGCCTTTGCCATATCCAATTTAACCACTACATTCACCTCCTTATTTCTTAGATGAATGTCCCTTATAATTTCCTGAGCTAATAGTACATTCTCTGTAATGCTTCTACCTTTAACAAAACAAGATTGATTAGGAGAAATGATGATAGGGAGGGTCCCTACCATTCTTTCATGGAGCATCCTCAAGATAACTTTATTTGTGAAATTGCTCAGGCTAATCGGCCTCATATCTTTAAATTCTTGCACATTCTCTTTCTTCAGGATCAATATCAGATTATTGTGTGTAATCTATCTGGGAAGCTCCTGCCCACAAAAGAAAGCTCTTACTAACCTCGTCAAGTCCTCTCCTATGATATCCCAACAGTGTTGAAAGAACTTCCCTAAAAAGCCATCTAGTCCACTAGCGCTCTCCCCTTTCAACTAAAGACCACTCCTTCCACCTCTTCTGGACTTGGAAGTTTGATCATATCTTCATTTTCTTATCATTAATCATCTTGGGGATCTGATGAATCATATCAAAATCCAGATTTCGCTCCTCCTCTGCAAACTGATCTTTAATGTATTTTATAGCTGCCTCTCCCATTTGTTTGTTAGTGTTTACTTCATTCCCTCTAACATCCTTGATCTTTGTAAGATTTAGTTTTTTCCGTCTTCACCTTACATATGAATGGAAGAATTTTGTGTTTCTATCTCCATCACTAAACCATCGCATGCCCGCCTTTTGCTTCCAGCATTCCTCCTTAATAGCCAACTACTTCCTCAATTCTGCCTCCGCCTTGCTTAGCTTGCTTCTATTTAATGCCGATGGGTGACTCTCTAACTGCATTTCTTTCACCCTAATCAGATCTCCAAAGTGGCAATTTTCTGAAAAATATCTCCAAACGTGGATTTACTCCATCCTGATAGTGCCTTCTTAGTATTCTTAAGTTTATCATGAAAAACTGCAAAAAGGCTCCATTCAGTGAACGTTCTCCAATGTTGTCTGACTACCTCTTTAAAACCCTTATGTTTAGTCCAAAAATTAAGGAATCTAAACGTTTTAATGTGTGCTTCCTCTACAGTGTTACATATCATGTGTAACGGGGCATGATTTGATCCTTATCTCACAAGGTGATGGAGTTCACTAGAAGGATATAGGCCTAAAAAATCCTGGTTCACCAATACCCTATCCAGCCTCTTGAATATGCATTCCCCTTCTATTCAGCCATTCCACTATGTGAATTTACTACCTTGAAACTTTAGCTCTGATACAGCGCAACTGCTAATACATTGAGCAAAGTCTACTGCCTCCGATTGGGTAAAGGTTAAACCTGCAAGTTTTTCTTCCTCCTTAAGAATTACATTAAAATCGCCTCCTATTACCCATGAATCTTCATATTCTTCAGCCATATTTTGTAAATCTTCCACAGAGCACCTCCTTCTTGTGTACTACACTTAGCATACACGACAGTAACCATCACGCTTGTGTTGTATCTTGACAACTTAATCGTTAGTTGTTGAGATGAATCTAAAATTACTTGCCCTTCATAATCTTCATCCCAAAAAATCAAAATTTTACCCCTACTATTTTCCACAACTTTCTTAGGTATTGTTCTAGCTCACTTGGATCCCTGAAAGGTTTGATGATTGCTATGTATTTGTAGTGATGTCTTCTATTAAGGTCAATCAATCTCTCAAAGGATTTTTGAGTGTTGACTGATCTTATATTCCAGAATATTAGCTTGTTAATCATTGATCAATAGCTAATATCATTTCCTTATTGCTCCTTGTTCTGACTTGCAGAGGTAAAATATCTTTGCCGTTTCTGATACCCTTCTTCAGACTATCCACATGTCTTGAAGATAAATCTCCTGCTCTGCTTATATACTTAATATTCTCATCCATTCCTTCATCCTCTTTTATGGTTTGGGGTTGCTCTTCTTTTATGTCTATCATGGCTCGTGATTGTGGTATTGGTGTCCCTACCACCACTAACTGCATGCCTGATGGACCCTCAACATCTTTGATATTTCCCCCCTGATGATATATTTGTTCCCTCATTGGACATTCTGCAAATCCTTCCTCTTGAGTATCAATGTCTTTCTCTTCTCCATCTATCGTCATTAGTTTCCTACCCTCCTTATCATTGAGTTCCCCTTCCTCCTTATTTTCCTCCCTCGATAGTTCTTTGATTGGCTCATAGAAAGTTTCATTCACCCATTGCTTTGTGTTTCTATCTTGCTCCTCTATGTTCTCCTGGTCTTCCTTGGCAGTGTCTTCATCCACATTCTCCTTAAGTGCATCATATTTGTTTGTGGTGATGACCCCTACTTTGTTCCAAACCTGATTTATTGTCCTCTTCATTTTTCCCCCTTTATTTTGCCTTTTATCTTGGAATCTCTCGTTGTTGTTTTTGTCATCCACTCTCTTCCCATTGATAACAACCTTTTCCTTTTTCTCCTCCTTTGCCCTCTGTTCTTTCTCCTTTTTAGCCTTGTCCCCTTCTACTTCCAATGCCTTGTCCTTCTGATTGGTAGGTGGTAAATCTGGATATTCAACATAGCAATGTTGTTCATCATGTCCCTGTTTCATACAAATCTTGCAGTACTTGGACATGTAGTCATACTTAATCTTGATCCACTTTTCTTGTATCTCTCCACTAAGCTGTCTCATACCAATGTTGATTCTTTTAGGGAATTCTTCTAGTAGATCTACCTCCACCTTAACTCTGGCACAACTAGGTCTTGTTTGATTTTTTGTCTCCATATCCACCTGTAACGGCTTACCTACTATTGCCATTGAAAACATTGTTTCCTTCCCAAAGAAGTTTGGTGGAAGCGATGGGAAATATATAACCAGCATCCATTATTTTTGAAACTGAAAGCAAATTCCTTCTTATCGATGTACATAAAGAACATCTTTTAAAAATAGAATTCTGGATCTACTAAAAGAAAAAGAAATATTTACTATTGCTAGGATTGGTGTTGATTCCCCATTGGCCAGAGAAATGCAAACTTCATTCTCAGCTAGCCAACGCGTTTCCTGAAACCCCTGCAAAGAAGTGCAGACATGGTCAGTGGCTCCCGAATCTACAACCCGTAATTGGGTAGAAACAGCCGCTAAATAGGCTTCAACAATATTTAAACAAGAATTACCTTTGTTCTTCATTTTGGCTTGATAGTTAGGGCATTGCCTCTTGTGGTAACCAGTTTGCTAGCGGTGGAAGCACTTGCCCTTAGGCTTAGCCACACCACCTTTAGCACCTAGCTCTAGGTTCCATAACCTTGCAGGACTTCTTCTTCTTCTTTTGGGCTTTCTCTGGCTTAGACAAAGAAGCGACATGTTTGTCCACCATATATACCATAGAGGGAGGAGCCTGCTGCTTGATAATGGATTCCGCCACTGTCAGTTCATTCAACAGTTTCCCAAGAGACAATTCATCCTGTTCATGTTATAATTCAAGTGAAACTGTTGAAAACTGTCCGACAGAGTCTATAGGACCTTCTCCACCTAAGATTCCTTATCAATGGCAGCGCCAAATATCTCCAGCTCATTCAGATAACTCATCATGTTCAGCACATGTTCCCTGACAGGTGATCCTTCAACCATTTTGGTGGTCAAGAGAGCATTCATGGAAGTCTGCTTGGCAACATGATTCTGCTCTCTGAACATCTCTTTGAGAGATTCGAGCATATCGTAAGCAGATGTCATGGACTGATGTTGATGCTGCAAGACATTCGCTATTAAGGCAAGGATGTAGCACCTTGTCATCTCATCAGCCTTGACCCATTTATCATAAGCCTTGATCTCTTCATCAGTAGCATTCGCTGGTTTAATGGGGCATTTTTCAACCAACACATATTTGAAACCTTAGATGTTAGAACAATATCGAGGTTTCATTTCCATTCCACATAGTTAGGACCTACCCGTTTATTTTGGTTCAAGATAGTGGACAGAGGATTGAAGTGAGACATAGTTAATCTGAGAGATATCTAAAATTGATCATTAGGAACATATGCTTTGTTTTAAAAAACAAAATAAATAAGACACATATAATCTGCTAATGAACCGCTAGAATCTATAGGAAAACTTAACTATTCAAGCAAATATATGAGCAAGTTCATATATAGTACCACTTAAACAAGGCAGGTCCAACTCAGTTAGAGAGTAATATGTGACATTTAGTCAGATATATATATATTGTCTCTTGTTCATTGATTCAACATGCAACTTAGTTGGAAAGTCAAAACAAATCATCAAATCAAAAAGACAAACAGAACAGTATCAAAATATACAAATTTATCCGATAGGGAAGAGGACCTATGTCAACATATAAACTCAAATATTAACTGTAAAAATCATTTATAAAAAGTAGGGATGAACCTTTACAATTCTAGAATATAAAAAATAATGATTTTTAAACAACAAAAATTGTTCATCAAAAGAACAACATGATATATACAGATTTAATCAAACATTTATCGAAATCATGGACTCTTATTACATTATCAGTTATATGTAAGAAGACTCGTGATACCAATTGTTAGAATATGCACAACAAAAGCATTATTCAAGATCATGAACATACATAATAGCATAATAATGTAAATTGAATAAATTGTGAAACTCTAAGCTTTTGAAGCTTTCACACAACTCGTTCAGGATTGCAACTTCCTACTAATTTCTGACTAACTCTCTCAATCAAGTCTTGTGTGGGCAAGAATATTTTCAGAAAAAATGATAATCTTTCCTTGAAAATCACCACCCCTATTTATATTTTTCAGCAGAGGGGAATAATTTGAAAGATGAAATGTTCCTAGTCATAATTAATAGCCATTAACAACCATTAAATACCATTAAGTGTATTTAGACACCGTTAAGGGTATCCAACTGCCATGATCAATAGTCATCAACAACTATTAAATACCATTAAGGATGTTTAGATAGTCATTAAATATCATCAATAGTCATTAATAGCCATTAAACACCATTAAGAGTATTCAATAAACATTAAACACCATTAATAGCCATTAACAACAATATTTGTTCCTTTCATCTTCGAAGGAAACAAAGAAACACAGTATTTTCTCTTTCTTCTTTTAAGGAAATAAAAAGTTTTTTCTTCTTTTAAACCAATAAAAGTCAAAAACGATTTATTCCTAAACTGAAAAAAATACTAACAGTCCTTTTTTTTTTCAAACTCGATCAATTAATCAGGCATAGTAGGGACCATAAATTTATTAGCACAGACTTTCAATTATAATATTTAATTCGTAAAAGCATGAATTAACCATATCATAATAAATCACAGATTGTACCATTAAAAATTTGTAACTGTACTCTGCTATTTAATTTCAAATTTTACCATTACAACTTATTTAACTCCCCATGTTAGAATTACCGATACCAATCAATTAAATCAAACTTCTGAAAAATTTCATCCACTGATTAATTTAATCATTTATCTCTATGCTTAAATTAATTCACATGATGGATATATATATAATCCACCTGCAGAATTTTCACGTGACAACTTATAAGCAATCATAATGGGGTGTCTTCTTTCTCATATCCGAGATATGATTCTATCATCTAATTATTATTTCACGAATGTAATTTGTCATTATTCAATCAATTAGGAATATGTTGACTCGTTATAGAGTTTTACCTTTTAATAGATTAAAATAATAAAACAAACTACACAGATCATAATAACTATATCAAGATTAAGAGTATAATCACATGTAATGGACTAGAGATATTGTTTATTAAAATTCAAACTCTAAACGAATATCTCAATTTGGTCCGTTCAATACATACAAAATGTACTAACATAAGAAGTTCGAAGTTTACCATTGTCATAATTAAGATCGAATTATATTTAATCTTATGCTACAACCATCAAGATGTTTGTCCAACTTCATCTTTGATTGTGAACATTTAATTATAACTTATAAGAACCGACAATTTTAATCTTCCGTGTATGAGTTAAACAACTCCATACACAAAAATCGTCTACTATATAAGTAATGGACACAAATATAAACACAATGATCTATTCAAACAAAGACTTTATTATAATAATTAACATAAAATGCAAAGTCTTTATAAAGGATTAAAATCAATATTATAACTCAACTATATGGTTAATAGTAATCTCAACACATATAAGTAAACCATCAGTCCATTATCCAACAAATGTGAGACTTTTACCCACTTTAAACCTACACAATGCCTTTCCAAACTGTTAAATTTCCACATAAAGTCGAAGTTTCATTAGAGAAGGACAGGGAACTTGCTGGTTGAACTACTCATCCTACAAAACAAATGTGGTGGTTCCTCTGTGAAACATAACCAACAACAACAACAATCCTGTTATCAGCAAAATTGTTTTATGAGAAAAAAAGGAGCGCCAAAAACTTTTTATAGCATTCCTCTAACAAGTCTAAATAAAAATTTACCTAAAGTAATTGTTTGCCGCTCATACGATTTGGCTTGATTTACCACAGAGAGGTTTTAGAATAACGTTGGAACCAGTAACCTATAAAGAAAAAAAACATAAATTTTCATTAGATAGATGTACCTTACTTGAAGAATTACAAGAAGAACAATTCAGTTCAGAAACAGAAACTTACGTCTGTGCTTAATTATCCTCCCACCCACTTCAATTCTTGGAATATGGGAAATTTTGGACCACTTGGAGTTGGTGCAACTTTCTTCTAACTTTGGGCAGCCTTCAATTTGCAGGTTCCATAATTTAGTGAGGCGTCGCATGGCATCTCGGGATGGCAGATGCTTTAGTTTTTCACAGTTCTGTATAATTAACTGTTCCAGAGAAACAAGGTCACCGAGCCCATCCGACAGAGCTTCTAACAGTGGACAATCACTGATATCCAAATATCGTAATTTGGTGGGGCGTCTCATGGCATCTCTGGATGGCAGATGCTCTAGTTTCTCGCATTTCTGTAAATCTAACTGTTCCAAAGAAACAAGGTTGCCAAGCTCATCCGACAGAGTTTCTAACAGTGGACATTCACTGATCTCTAGATACCGTAATTTACGCATGGCATCTGAGAAGTCCAGACGTTGTAGCCGTTTGCACCTCACTAGCGTTAATAATACAAGAAAAGTAAGGTTGCCAAATCTATGAGGAAGAGCCTCGATTTCGAAATCATATATCCGGATCACTGTTAGGTCAGAGAGTTGCATAATCTGATAGGGCAGAGAATCCCAGTGCAAACGTCCTACCACACACAAACAATGAAGGGACAACAACTACGGATTGCCATTAAACATCAATTGGAATGCCTCAAATGTTAGAAAATAGCATACGCAGCGGAAGTATTCATGAATCATACAACTTACATGAATATAGACAACAATCACAAATATGTGTAACATACAAAGTATGCTGAAAATTAACTCAAGAATTACCTCTTGAAACGTGTGCAGATATCTTGAAGCAAATCCGACTCCAGCTCTACGGTCTTCTACAGTGATCCCAAATTAACAACTGAACTCTCTCAATACTTGGGTGGGCAAGTATCGAATAGAATATTGAATTTTCTTTCTAGGTTAGAAGAATCCTTATTTATAGAGATTTCTTCCTAGTCCAAAAAGGAGAAGAAAGTATAAATCCTTTTTGTTCAAGAAAACAAAAACTTACACGTTTTCTTTTCTTTCCAAGAGAACAAAATTACACGCTTCTTTTTCCTTTTTTTTTCTAGAAAATAGGATTCTGAGTTCTAGTTAAATATGTGCACTGGAAGGACCACAAAATTAATTACTGAGACTTCCTATTATGGAAATAATTCCAAAAATTAATTTGAATTATTCTTACCATAATAAATTACAAATCATTTCACTAAAAATTCGTAATTGCACTCCTCTATTTATATTTCGAAATTTCCCATTAAACACTTATGCATTCCCCATGTTAAGATTACAGATACTAATCAATAAATTAAATTACTGACGAATTTAATTCAATGATCAACTTCCTTTAGATCAATACTTAACTTATTTCATGTGCCAGATTCATAAATATACCGGCCGGGTTTACACATGAAAACTTATAAGTTTCTCATAAAAAGGTGTATCATCGATCTCTATATTGAGACATGGACTCCATCAACTAACTAATTATTTCACCAATATATATTATTATCATCCAATCTACCAGGCATATTGACCCATATCAGAATCTCACCTTTTAATAAATCAAAATGATAATTAATATGTACATATCATAATCGTTATATCAAGATTAAGAATATAAGTACATTTAATAGTTTAGAGAATATGTATTTATCAGTCAGTCTAAAACATCTATCTCTACTCGGTCCCGTTCAATACATACAAAATGCACTAGCACGAGAAGTTAGAACTATACCATTCTCATAATCAAGATAAATTACATTTAATCTCGTGCTACAATCTTTCTGATGGTTTGCCCAAATTTCCATCTACGATTGTGAACTATAATCTTTAACTTATAAGAACCGATGATTTAATCTTCTGTGTATAAGCTTAAACTCTATACACCAAATCATCTACTATATAAGTTGAGGACACATATATGACAAATTGATCTTTTAATGTAACACTTTATTGAATTGAATAAGTAATTAACAATTGTTCAATAAATAATACTAGATCAAAACCGCATGGTTAATAGTATATCCTAACATCAAAATCCACCATCTCTGACAAAGGACCGATTTCCAAATGTCATAACCCAGTGAGACCGTGAAGGCCTCCTACAGGTACACTGATCAATTTGGGACATTCTGACATATCCACAAATGAAAGCGAAGGCATTTCCCACACATGTAAAGGCAAGGAAATCAAGTTGTTACAGTTGCTGATCTTCAAAATATCTAGAGACCGGCATGGAAATGTAATGGATTGACCCACTATTGCTAATCTCAACACATGGGACCATGAATACACCAGCTTGTAGATATTTGGTTTCCCCTGTAAATATGTTGTTCGAGCCTCTTCTTTATTTCCGACTAATTGGAGACGTATGATCGTCAATTCACCTCTAAGGTTTTTCAAATGACCTAATTCTTCTATTTGTTGACCTTTCTCTGAACCTACATAGAAAAGCTGTAGCATCTGAAGACTAGTCAATTGCCCCATATTAAGTGGCATCTGAAACTGATCATGAATTTCTGGTTGGTAATATATGTGTCTCAAACTTATCATATTTGCCATTTCTTCAGGAAGCTTCCTGAGTGAAGAACAGTCATTGACTCAAAGTGTTTGCAAATTGTAGAGCTTGCAGATAGTGTTGGGAAAGTCTTCGATCTCAGTGTTGGAGAGATCAAGATATCTCAAGTATATTAGCTTGTTGATATTGGATAACAAGTCCTCGATGCCTGATCTGGAAAAATTTAAAACTCTCAAGAACTGAAAGCTCAAAAGCATATCATCAGATATATTGCTTTTCCTGAACAATGTGCACAAACGTCCTGGCTCATTTAGCGTATCCATTTAATCAATTGGTGAGTCCCATCCAAGGTGTTGAACTTGAGAAAGATTTTCTCCTCCAACACTCTTCGTATCAAATAGTTTAGATTTTAATGAATCTCCAGCCAAATCATGCACAAGATTATGTATCTTACAGTGTGTTATATTGTTGTGCTCATCTAGCTCTACATATTGCAGCAAGGAATATTGCAACAAAGTTGAAAAAACTTGTTCCCGACATCTTCCATCACAGGGGTCTCTTGACATGGACGAAGAAAGCCTTCTGCCATCCAGAGCTGGATTAGTTGGTCCTTTTGAAACTCAAAATCTTTTGGAAACATTGCAAAGTAAGCAAAACATTTTTTTAGATATGGAGATGGTAAATAAACAGAGCTGAGGTTTAGGATTTTCTTTAGGCTATTTTCTCCATTGTCACCTTCACCAGCAACAAGGAGGTTTCCATCAAGAATTGCCCACCATTTATGTTTCTCCTTGTTGTGCAAGAGGCCTCCCAAAATACTTGCTGCCAACGGTAGACCTTGACACATTTTAACAATCCTGTTCTCAATGCTCAGTATTTCCTCTGGAACTTCCCCATCAACAAATGCTCTTTGTTTGAAAATGGACCAACAATGATCTTCTGCTAACTTTCCCAACACATGAAGATCTACTGCTATTGTGGATGCCACTTGTTTCATGCGAGTAGTCACGAGAATGCAGTTTCCTCTGGAATTGTTTACTCCTCTGAAGCTGTCCATAAACTCATCCCACACTGGAAGGTCAACACGCCACAAATCATCTAAGACAAGCAAATACCTTTTTCCTCGTAGTTCATCTCGCAATTTCTTGACTATTATAACCCTGGTTTGGACCTCAAGTTTCCTCTCTGTCAATGATTCGAGGATCTGTTCAAGAAAGCTCTTAGTCTCTGATATTTCAGGTAGACACAACCACACTCTCTTTTCAAAGTGTCTTTCGATCTCTTCATCATTGAAAATTTTCTTAGCAACAGTAGTTTTCCCTAAACCCCCCATGCCCACTATGGTAATGGTGCATAGAACAACTTCCTCTTTCATGTTCAACATCTTCTCCTTAATTTCAGCAATATTGTTGTCTCTACCAACAACATCCGAAGCAACTACTAAGGAATCTGTTTCTCGAATCGGTAGTATTTGCTGAGAAGGAACTATGAGTGATTGGAGCCCGAGGTCCTTGGCTAACTGATTGATAGACCTCAACGTTTCATTGATGTTTTTTATTTTTTGAGACATTTTTCTCTTAAAAGCAGTATGAGAAAAGAAACAACTGACCTTTCTCATTGGGCTGTTTCGGACTTGTGCTTCGATAGATTCATATCTGAATTCGTCACACACATATTCAGCAGCTCTCTCAAGCATCTTGAGTCATTCTTCCACAGCATGATTGTCAACTTGTCGTCTTTGAGCATCATGAATGAAAGCTTGAATGATGGATATATTTTGTGTCATCATTCTGAGATGTTTGTTGCAGTCCCTTGAGCTACTGACTTTCTCAACAGTGAGAAAAAATAGCTTTTCAAGCAAAACTTGAACTGTAGCACCAATTACAGGATCGACCATTGTTGTGTTTGCTCCTTCACGAAGTCTTCTTCCTCCTTCACCAAAGTCTTCTTTTGCTAGTTGTTTATGAACCACTAAAGGAAAGATAATAATTCAAACAGTGGGAAGAATATGAATGGTGGTCATGAGTCCAATGACACAAATATTTCTCTAACAAATAATACAACTTTCCTTCAAACTTTTGGATTAGCTGATTGTCAATAACTGATAAATTATAAGTATTGAAAAATATTTTTAAGTACTAAAATAAAGCAATTAGTATATGTTTGGATAGAAGTGCTAAAACAGATAATACACACAATATTTGGTAAAAAATGTTCATAAGTTATTTGTTTTGTTAAGGGAAAAAGGTCAAAAATACCTCTCAAACTTTCATTCATTAGTTGATTTACCCTTGTCGTTAAAATAAATTTGTTCTTATCCTTGTTGTTACTATACTTATTACCCATACCCTTCAAACTAAAGTTTTCTCCAAATCGATCTCAAATTCCCATTTTCAACCCGAATTACCCATATAGAACAAAACCCTTTTTAATCTGGCCCAGATAAAAAAACCCAGCACCGTTATCAACAAAACCCAATATAATTTTCACTTTTCTCCATCTTGCTAAGTCCAACGAAAACAAAAAAGAATCAATTTCTCCCTTGTCATTGAATATGTTGTAGTTGTTGCTCGTTGTGTAAATATCTTCAAGCCATTGTTATAAACTTGTAAGGGTATTAGTTGTTGAATTGGAGCCTGAAACTTGAAGAACCAACCATGAAAACTTCATAGCCATTAATGGAGCTTGGAGCTTGAGTTCGAATTTTGGGTTTTTATAAGCGAGTTCCAACTTCGAAGAATCAATAATTTCAACTTTTTTCCCAAAATACCCAAATCGAAAACAACACACCCATTTCTTCACAATTGAAATCACAAATTTGAATTTGTGTAATTAGGTAATTTTCCTTCCAAAATTGCAGTAGCATGGTTTTTTTAGTTTCTTTCTTGTTGTTGTTGTTTTCTGGTGGAATTCGACCACCCCGTGCTGCCATTTTCGCCTTCGTGTGCGGCGGATTTGAAGAACCGACGAGCATATCTATACAAGTGACTTTTGGGGAAGAGGGTTTTTGGATTATTTCAAAACAACATTATTCTTGTTTTTGCGCATGAACATAGGGTTGGCACGTCTTCTTCCTCTACTTTTGCTTCCAACATTGCTTCTTAAAAGCTCATTAATGGGTGAAAAATTCTCTATTTCATTAGGAATTGAAATGGGTTTTGGTGAATCTATTTAGTGATTTTACTTTTCTTTTTTTTGTTTATGCATTTGATATATAAGATCAAATTAAATGGGTTAGGGTCTGATTGGATTGAGAAATTGTTTTAAATGGGTAATTCGGGTTGAAAGTGGGAATTTGAGATCAATTTGGGGGAAACCGTTAGTTTGGAGGGTACGGGTGATAAGTTTATAAACGATAGGGGTAAAAATAACTTTATTAACGGTAAAGGTAAAGTCAACTAATAAATTAAAGTTGAGGGATATTTTTGACCATTTTCCCTTTTGTTAAAATTACTAAAACTCTCTTAAGTTTTTTTTTTTTTAAACTTACAAATTTAACATCATCTTTTAAAGAAAATGAGAAAGGACGTGTACCCATTTCCTTGTTCTCAAGAATATCCCTGTCCCTGAATGGCTACCAGCGTGAATTCGGATTGATTGAACTTTAATGTGAGTATTAAATATCGGATAAAAAATTAAAGCTGAGAGTGGTTTTTCACTTTTTAACAATGGACACTTTATATGGAATGAAGCACCATGTAGGCCTATTTGCTTTTAGCATTTTGATGTTTGTTGTGTCATGTGTGTAAACTTTGCTATTTGTTTAATTTCCACGAAGGGTTATTCAGTACCCAATGAAAATGTGGATAATTTTATTTTGCACTTGCAGTAAAATTTGATCTACAATATTAAATGAACAGACTTTAGAGCAAGCCTTTTGCAATGCCTCTGTTTGGAAAGCCATCAGGTAATCATAGTTGATGTAATTATTAGGATAGTAATTACCAATCTAATAATTACACAACTTAGTAATTATGTTGATATGTTTGTTTGTCACATTGTAATTACAAATGTATTGTTTAGTTGGACAGTTGCAATCATAAAGATATATTAAATTTTAAGAATAAAAGTTAATTATATAAAATTAAAATTTTATATTAGACAAATAAGAGACTTTATATATGATATTGAATTAAAATATTTAAGATATGTATTATTTTCTAAAAATATATTAATCCACAAACATATGTTCTTAACTAATATTATTAAAAAATAATTGATTTATGTTTTTCAATTTAGTATAAATGACTTGCAATGTGAAATATCAAGTCAATACTACAAAAATAAATGAAACTGAAAATACAATATAAGTTCTAAATTCAAAAAAAAATTAATGTATTACTCTTATGTCAAATTTCAACATAACGTACGTAATTTAAAATAAAAGAAAAATGTAAATCTATAACCTTATTTAACAATGAATTTTCCTTCAATTTTAAAATTAGAATACTAACAAAATTATGCTAATGAAAAAAAAATAAGTATAGAATAAATAAATAAAATTTATAATACGAAAAATTGCAAGGAATCACAAAAAGTAAAGGTTGAGAATGAGAAGGAAATGAAATATAAAAAGAAGAATTAAAAAGTAATCATCTTATAATTACACCATGAAATTACCAACAATTCACAGCCCCTCCTGAGAATAGGAGAGTGCAATTACCCCATGTCAATTACGCTCAATTACATGGTGATTAACTAATTATATGGCCAACCAAATATGTCAAACAGTGTAATTACACCAAATTCAATTACCCACGTGACTTTCCACACAGGCCCAAATGTATGGAAAGAGGATATATTCGTCATTTAACATATTATTTAGTAGAAATACTTAAAAATAAAAAGGGTCTGATATACCTCTCAACTTTGTCATTTAGAGCTGATATACCTCTCGTTATAAAAGTGGCTCACATATACCCCTACCATTATAAAATGGCTCACATATACCTTCACCATAAAACAAAAGTGACTCGCATACACCCTTTTATCCAACGGAAGTGAAAAACTCAATTTAAATTTATTTTTTTGATTTTTTATTTCAAAAAAATTCATGTAGGCTACTATATATGATTTTTTTCATACAGAAAATTTTTGACTTCTTTGATTACCATTATTTGAGTTTCTTATTATTATTATTTTATTATTCTTTCATTTTTAGCATAAAAATATGAGAAATAAAAAAAGTGTGAGTGACAAAGGAAAAAGATTGAGAAAAAAAAATTTAAAACTATTTTTCCGGATATATTGTAATTTATTTTTTGTTTGCGTAAAGATAGTTGGGGATATGTCACGCCTTGAGCGTACACCCTAGACGTGGCCGACACTCGAGAACCATTGTTGATTCTCAAGTTAACCCTTGGCCTGATTGACCGCTTAGCGGAAGATTTACTCAACATTTATAATTTAAAACACTGAATGAAAAATGTTTAAGTCAAATGCTGAGTCTAAACTATCTGAAAATACTACATGCAATAGATATAGTTTTTTAAGCAAAACATCTGGAAAGGGAAATACTGAAAAAATCTCAAATATTGTCTATCTATGAAGTCTCTACCATTTTATGATAGGCGTGGGGACAAGACACATGACAACCTTAAACAACTACTAAAAGTAAACTAAAGACTTGAGTCCTCCAAAAGCTAAGAGGCCTCACCAAAAGCCGACGAGTGACTGGATGATCTCAACGAAACGCCTGTTGATGATCTTGAACACATGTATCTGCATCATAAAACGATGCATGTCGAATGACATCAATACGTTGAATGTACGAGTATGTAATATAGTTGAATGAAATAATAACTAAACTGAAAAGGCTGAAATATAACTCAACTGAAGGTAAAACATAAGCATGAGATAAAATTATTTAAAGCTTCACAAATAAAAATAAATGTAATAACTCACAAAACTGAATATATATGTATAGCAAAATACTCTTTACTTTACTAGGAGTTTTTCTAACTGATAACCATCACTATGAGCCTTGTGATGATACAACGTCTCGCCACGCTGCCAGAACTGTCTTATACCTTGTTGGGGTATAGAACAAACTCAACTCATGGATCCATATGAAAGGTCTACTCATAGGCAGTAAGGAGTCGCTCGAAAGTCGGTGTGATCCTATCCCACGCTGGCTACGTAGTTTATGGAGGCTGTGAGTTTTCTGAACTCTCTCCTATATCGGTGCTCAATACTACTCTAAAAAATGAATAGCTGAATTGCTTAAGTAAAAATACTCTCTGAGTTGAGATAAGTTCTCAAAAGGGCCTCTTTAAGAAGTAACTGATCTGCACTGAATCTGTCTGAAAACTCTTTATACTGTTTATGAAGTAGAACTCTCTTTCAACTTAATAATGGTGATTTTGGAACAGTTTAGATTCCCTTAAACTTCTATGAAAATAGTGTTTTAAACTTTCTCGTCAACTCACTTTAAATTTCCAAAATCATTGTAAAGAAACTACTGTCTTGAAAACTTTTAGTATAAACTTAGTAATTAGGGTTCATGTGAAAAACAAGCATGAACGAAAATATCAAGAACCTTAACGCATAAATAATTTTCAATCTCATAATATAATAATTTAGAATTTGAAATAAGGATAAACACATATCAAGAATTCCGTAAATAGAGGACAAAACCTTTAGATTGAACTAACTACTGACTGAATTAAGATGTAGGACGTGAAGACGAACTAGACCAACACTATGAATAGCCTTACATATATGGAATAACAAAGTTCTTGAAGAAATTTGAAGAAGAACTTGATTGGGAGCCTTGAAACCCTAACTTTTGTCTTCCTTGTGATTTTCTTTTTGAGTTGGGGAGTTGAGAGTGTGGAAATAAAAGAAAATTGAGTGTTTGGTGGAAAATATTCCCCTAATGGAAGATAAAACGTCATGGCTTAGGCTTAGGAAAAGTGAGAAAAGACAAAAGAAACCCCGCTTTAAAAGCTGTCGAAATCCTTTCACCGGGCAATCTACGGTTCGTGGTTTGATCTGCGAACCGTAGATCCCATCCTTGGAATTCATATTAAAGTTTTAAGGCTAAAAAGTTCATTCTACGAGTCAAAACTACGCTCCATAGAAGTTTCTATGATCCGTAGATGGATCTGTAGGAATTGGAATCAAAATTTTGACTCCCAGTACTTTTTACACTAGTGAACAGACTATGGCCTGTAGAAGTGACTCGTAGGTCATTGACTCAGAGAACTCTGTTATGGTAGTCTCTGGTAAAATAGTCATAACATTTTACTCTAAACTTCAAATGAGGCAAACTTGGTAGCGTTGGAAAGAGGACTCATAGACCTTTAATTTGATACGTTAGAGGATACCTATATCATTATGTGCTGAAAGATATAATTATTTGAAGTTAACCTAAGTAGAATCTTATATCAAAACTTAATTGGTAAGGAAGTTGTCAACTCAACTTTGTGCTAGGGGATTCTAGTGACCTTAATTCATATCGAATTCCATTCTCACACTAAATAATTGACTTTAATGCCTAAAAACAATTTAAGAATCACCCGATACGGCCTTATAATCAAATGAAGAATCGTTTGAACCTTAGCTTAGAAATTTTTTGAGTGTTACAGGATATATGATAAATTTTACAAGAACATTACTGAAAAAATACATTTGACCATCAAAATAATAAATATAAATTAGCCGTTGAATCAAAGAAGCCAAAAAAATGTGTGAAGGACATCAACTTCCTTCAGATATGATTTTTGTAACAGTTCTTCTTATGAGTCTCATACATTAAAAAAGCTATGTCTTCTACGGAATCATCCTTTTGGAAAGAGGTTATCAATAGTGAGATTGATTCAATCTTGGGCAACCATACTTGGAAGTTGGTTGATCTTTCTCCACAAAATAAACATTTGGATTCAAAGTGGATCTTCAAAAGGAAAATGAAAGTTGATGGAACTATTGACAAATACAAAATAAGACATATTGTCAAATGCTTTAGGCAAAAACAAGATTTTGATTATTTCGACACATACTCGCCAATACCTAAGATTATATTCATTCGAATGGTAATTACATTAGTTGCGGTATGTGGCCTTGGAGGATGAAATTTACATGAAACAACCCGAGGGTTTTGTGTCTCCCGGCAAAGAAAAGAAGGAGTTCAAACTTGTTAAGCCACTCTATGGATTTAAACAAGCACCCAAAAAATGGCATGCAAAGTTTGACCAAATCATGTTGGAAAATGTAATTATGATTAATGAATATGATAAATGTGTTTACATTAAAGACACTCCAAACACAAGAACATTGTTGTTTTTATGTTGATGGCATGTTGATCATCAGTAGAAACACTTTTGACATAAATGCTACTAAGTGTATGCTAGAAAACAAATTTTATATGAAAGACCTTGGAGTTGTTGATATTATCTTAGGTATAAGAATTCTTAGAACTCCACAAGGTTTAGCATTGTCACAATCTCATTATATTGAAAAAAGTACTTGACAAGTTCAAGTATTTGGATTTTAATACTGTCAAGATTTCAATAAATACAAGCTTTGTACTTCAAAAGAATGAAGGTTAAAGTGACTCACGATTGAATTAAGCTTGAGTATTGAGAAGTATGATGTATATCACGAAATGTACGCCATCAAATATAACATGTGATATTAGTAAACTGAGTCGGTTCATAAGTAATCTCAATCAAACTTATTGTATGACAATAAAAAGAATTTTAGGGTATTTAAAGCATACTCAAAATTATGTCATGCATTATAAATAATATCCAATAGTATTGAAAGAATATAGTGATGCAAATTGGATCACCGGGTCAAATAAAGTAAAATCCATGAGTGGATATGTATTTACTCTTGGTAAAAGAGCAATCTCCTAGAAATCTTCCAAATAGACGTGTATCGCTCAGTCGACAATAGAATCTGAGTTTATCACTATAGATAAGGCCGGTGAAGAAGCTGAATGGCTTTGAAATTTCTTGAATAATATTCCTTTTTGGCCCAAACCTTTGGCACCGGTATGCATACACTGTGATAGTCAAGCTGCAACAGGTAGGACATGGAGAATTATGTATAACAAAAAGTTTCATCATATAATTAAGACATAGAAATAATATCGTTAGAGAACTACTCTCTAGTGGAATTATCACAATTGACTATGTGAAGTCAAAGGATAATGTGTCGGATCCATTTACAAAAAGGCTTAACTATAGAGGCTTGAAATAACATCTAAGGGAATGTGTTTGAGGCTTAGGACAAGTCATCATGACGGTAATTAACTCTATCTAGAAGACAAGAGATCCCAAGAGCTTGGTTCAAGGAGATCAAACAAAATTGTGACTGACGATAAAACATTAAGGTTTTTTAACGAGTTAATAAATCTTAAAATTTTTAATGGATTCTAAGTTTGGGAGATTTGACCAAATAATGTATCCACGTGACGACACGGTTAGGAATCACCTATGTGAGTGTGAAGTATAAACAGCTTCAAAGAGGATAATTGTAAAAGTCCATTCTTCATACACTCAAGAAATTAGAAGGTGTTCATGGATGAAATGAACACAATCGTGAGAACCACATACTGTAAAGGATTGATTGTGTGCATGTGGTTGTTTAGGTATACACCAAAACTCGACGGTTCAAAGATATCAAATCTACCGATTGACTGAGTATATCAAACATATGTTCACTATGAAAAGTTCAAAGGGAGACCTATTTATCCAGATGCAATTAATCCTTACTTGTAAAGTACACACTTGTCTGTTTCTTTGTCTTAGAGTCACTCCCCATTCATGCGGGGGATTATTGGGTTTTAAAAAGTGTGAATAGAAAATAAAGAGTTATGTTATGAAGAGTACTTATGATTTTTCTGAAGAGTTGTGACTTTTATTAAGTTATAACTTTTATGAAAAGTTTTGACTTTTATGAAAAGTTATGATCTTTTTGAAGAGTTGCGACTTTTTCGTAATGTTGTGAGTTTTATGAAGGGTTATGGCTTTTGACTTTTTCAAAGTGTTGTGACCTTTTCGATAAGACACAATAAATGCATGTTCATACTAACCTTTGTTGTCTATAAATATAGGAGTATTCTCTCATTTTTCAACCACAAATTTTCTGAACTTTTTCTTATTTTGCACAAATAAATTTTAATTTAATGTACTTCACTGCCTTTGAGTGGTTTGTTGACACTGTAGTTTTAGGTACCAATACACCAGTGAGTAAGATCGTTCTATCCCGAGAAGATATATTTCATTAATCTCAGGTACTTGAAATTAAGGAATAATTTCCTTAAGGAAATATTGTGCATTCAGTGGGCTCGATTTTTAAGTTTTTAATTTTTGAGAATATTCATTGAACTTTGTTGTTTCATACGAAGTTTCTATTCTTAGTATTTTAGTAATATAGAGTAAGAAGTATCAGTAGAGGCTTCATAGACAGTCAGTTAGAGTTACTGTATTCAGTCTATTTAGTTCTAGTTTCTTTTCGTATTATAGTTGTTGTAAATAAAACTTTGTTCACTAATGTGTTGAACCAATTTATTCCATAATTATGCTTCAACTCAGTCATTTTATCTCTTATACACATTTATATTTAGTTGCTCATGATTTATGCTAGTATCAAGGGTTAGCTTTGGAGAACTTATTGTTCTAAGCATTGTGTTACATCAAGGGTGCAGTCTCAAGGCATGAGATAGTACTAGCCATCCTCGCTGATTTTGATCGTTTGAGGCCGTCATTGCTTGGATTGTTGTGAGGTCTTGGTGTTCAAAGTCTTGATGTTTTCCTTCTTTTGTACTGTCTATATGTTTTCTACTTTGATTAGGCAGGCTTATTGTATATAGCTCTATTCTATACTTTAGACGCTCTTGTACTGGTGATATCAGGTTCAGGCTTAGGCCCCTGTGTATACTCTTCTTTCTTGGTCACTTTTGGTCCCTTGTTGTATATTTTGTACCGTTTTGTACATATCTATGCTATGAACCCCTTTCTCATCTTGTTATTGCTTCTGCATTAGTCATTTCTAGTTTTATTTATCACGTGTTGTTTGGGTTTTGGGTTGCCTACTGAGATTTAGGGTAGGTTTTTTAAAAAGTTTTATCAACTAATTTTACTTTACTTCATTCAAAGAAAGTTCCATTAAAGACTATTGGAGTCCAGATATGATTCTCACGTGATTTTTAAACAGAAACAAGAGGCACTTAAAAGATATTTTATTTTTACTTAGCTTTCAGGATATTGCTCTAAGTAGAATTTTTTTGTGGTTGTGTTTTCTCTCTCTAAGTAGTCATGGAGTTGATCCCTGCATCGGAGACTAAAGGGAGAGTGGTGATTAAAGGATAGAAGAATTGATCACATCTTAGGAAACTATGGAAAATTTCTCTTGAAGAGAAAATCCAAAGAAAGATTAAAATCTCCGTTCTTTTTAATATAGTTTTTGGTTGAATACTCATTCTTCATTCTTGCAAGAGTAAAGTGCATTAGAAGCCTACTTTGTAATATTTTTGTCTTTGATCAGCTCTTGTTTGACATTTTGTCTCTTCCCATCCTTATATGGCCCTCCAAGTCTAATCTATGTATTGTCACGTGAGATAAAGTTGAAAGAATGACATCAAAGAGCCTAACACCAAAGATATTTTAATGCACCAAAATTGGTTGGCCTATCCCACCTCAATGTTGTAGTTAGGTCTCCAATTATGGTAGAAGGTTAGAGACTCGGGAGATCATAATTATATTATCAACCCCGTTAATTAACTAAGCCTAGGTTTGAACCCTTGTCGCAGGCTCCCCCTTCATCTTTCACTAGGATAGGTAACTCAACCAACAAAGAACTTAGGGGTTGTTTGGTAGGCAGTATTAGGAGAAATAGTCCATGTATTATGTATGGTATTATTTAGTACTATGTTTGGTAGAAATTTTGGGTCTATGTATAACTAATCCATGGATTAGCTATACATCCTACATGGTATTATAATATGTATTACTAATGCATTCCATTTGGTGGTATTAGTAATACATAGGATTTAATACCATGAGATTAACTATGTAAAGACAAATGTACCCCTCAAATCCTTTTAATCATTTTATTTATTTTCTTGATTTTATATTTTATATTTGTATTAGTAAATTTATTTAAATAAATTAGCTTACAAATTTTATTATTTAGAGAGAGTTGTTTGTTGCTAAATAAATCCAATATAAATTAATATAATATTTGAAATGTAAGTTGTTTAACATTTTTGTGTGTGTGTGTGTGTGTTTATAAAACTACATACATAGTAAAACTACAACTTGCAACTTTTATGTGTAAATGTAGATGATTTATTTGATTTTACTAGTGTTTACCGTCTTTTCGGTTTCAAAAGTAGATGGTCGATCTTTTTAAAACTAAAAATTATTGTTTTGTGAGTGATCAATTTATTAAGATGACAATTATTTACCCTCAAATAATTCAAGTGAGAAAATAGCAAATATAACAACAAAATTGTTCATGTCCTAGCTAGTTATAAGGCCATAAAAATAATATTGTCCGGCAATTATCTACCTTGACCTATTTACATGAAATAGAAAATCCCATAATAATTCAAGGGTATAATTAGAAAGATGTTTTTTGTAGAGTTTTAATCCAAACACAAGATGAGGTGGAAAGCAATGCACCAAACACTCGATAAAAAATAAACACTGCATTACTAATCCCTGAACTATCAATCCCTACATTACTAATCCCTGCACTACTTATTCCTACTTTATTAATATTTGTACCAAACGACCCCTTAGTGTTATACATGATTGCGAAGTACACCTTGACCATGGAATTCCCTTCTCATTTCTTACAACCCAAGTACTTACGTCCCCTATCAATTTACTTTACGTTGGAAGTTACAACACAACAACTTTCTGTTGGTTACAATGCACTTGTTAATCTTAATATTTAAACTTGAATTAGTTATTTGCTAAGAAATCTTGTCCATGTGGGTTCGACATCCGGCTCCTAAAAGAGCCATTATCTTACTTGTGTTTTCGAACGCAAAAAGTTTTTTGCACCATTACCGGGGATTTGAAAAATCATTAAATTCCTAATTTTCAAGTTTTACTTTTTAGTTGATAAGTTCTTGTATATATTTTAACTTTTGTACAAATATTTCTTTTTCTTCCAATATTTTGGTAGTCTTATTGATATGATAGATTGGAACAGATATTGGTTGGATGGTGGATATCCTTATCAGTATTATAGAGGACCCCACTTGGGTGTCAATTATCATACTATTCAAAAGAGCGGGTTGTGCGCACCTACCCAATCTTTTGAATGGAACGTATGCCATATATGTGATGTTCAGGATGACCATTGAAATGATTGTCCTAGTTATTATCCCCCTCCCCTGAGCCCTTATTGTGATTCTTCTTTTGTTTGTGATGTTGACAAGAGTAATGATGTGAAGGATGAGGAACAAGAGGATCGCATTATTGAGTTATTGAAACAACTAATGGAACAACAAAAAGAAATACGGGAAGCCATGGAAATAAGTCCTTCCAAGCTCATGGAAATGTAGGCTATGGTTGACAGTTGTAATCTACAAGTTACAAGCTTAGCTAATACTCAATTAGAAGAAGAGAGGGAATCCCTACAAGAAGAAAGATGTGAAGAAGCAGAGATAGTGAGTCAATTTTGACTACGGGAAAAAGGTCAACTTCTTATAAAGTTTCAGGAGTATCTCTGTGGTAGTCTTGTAAACATGGCAACCCAAATGAGAGAAGGGTGAGTTGAGCTCTGAAAAGAGATAGACCAATTTGGCGTAGATATTCACGAGTTGATGGCTCACTTGAACAAAAAGGTTGAGGCGTCTAATGTCCAATCACCATATGTCGTGGATTATGACCAACTAGTGGAGTAGAAAGTGGAATCCCAACCATTCAACTATACTTTATTCCTTAATATCGATGTTAAGGAGAGTACAAAAGTGAGAATGCTATAAATAATGTTCTTTGTAGTTGAGGCGACTTGGACCTCATTCAAAATATTTTTCTACATTATGCTTGGACAACAACATGAAATTCAAGTCAACTGAACTAGTAGAGGAGTGTATAGATGAGGAACAAGGCCCTACATCCTAAAGTTCTCCTGTTCACATAGACACAGCGACATTCCTCACATAAGGACCAAGGAATGCAAGATGCTACATTCATTTCTTGGACCTTTGCTCTTTATACTATCGCTCCTTGAGCAGAAAAGAAAAACGGATGCAAAACTAAGGGTGCAATTCATATCCTCAAGGTGTGGGAAAAATGGTTGGTGACTTGTATCGTGCCGCGACGTTAAATTAAGCGCTGCTAAATGGGAGGCAATCCATGTTATTTTGTTTCTGTTTTAGTAATATCACTGTTGTTTGTTTTTTTTTTTTTTTCTTAACAGGCTTTGGGGAAGCCTGAGTACCCAAAATTCAGAGCTAAGGAGCGTAGCGAAGAACTACTATGGGGTCACACGCCCCTCTTGAAAAAATGGATATTCACATGTAGATAGCTAGGCCTAGAGGCCTCAGGGAGTTTTCCTAACCCTTGTTTTAAATTTTAATTGATGCTTTGGGGACCTAGCATCTTTTCAAGTGCGCGGTGAGGATTCTTCTAAATACATGGTTTAGGGTGGAGTGTGCTTTAGGTTTGTTTAATATTCACGATAATCAAAAAGAAATTGAAAAATTCTCAAAAATACTAAAAGATTTTAGTTTTTGTATAATTTTTAGCTTTTCATTCTTTAATAGAAGCACACTTAGCTCACCCCTTAGTTTTTGTTTTTGGTTCTTTTCTGAGGGGGAGTACTTTTTTTAGGATTGAGGCAGTAGTCATAGGTGGGAAAATTTCCCTATGATGAATGGATGACGATTGTCTTAAGGGTAACTAAGTCATTTATTTTAAGGTGTTCTTGTTAAGCTACATGACTGCATGAGGCGAGTTTGAAATTTGGAAAGCATGTTGAATGACTATGTTGGAGACACCTATGCTCTTCTATTTGACTCAAGTTAACTTAGGCTTAAATGTGAATTCTTTCAATTGTTTGATCGAGAGTATATAGAGATCCTTCTTGATTAAAATATGTGCCATGTGGTTAAGGTTTTGTTACATTTCATGTTGCATATTGATGTCTAGAACATGTACGGTGTGTGTCTAAAGTGAAATTAAGAATGTGAGTTTAGGAAGTGATACATGTATTTCTTGATAGCCTTATTTATACCTTGCTTTATCTACCCCAATGTGTGATTCTAGTTAGCCCCTTTGACCCTTTAGCTTATTCTTTGGCAGCCTCATATGAAGCTTATTCCCATTTCTTTAATAACCCATGAATTTGATAAAAAAATTCCTAAGCGCTTTAGGAGAAAAACAAATTCGATAAGGAGAGAATATTGAAGAAAGGAAAAAGTGAAATTGGAGTCGCCAAAGTAATAACTATTGGTATGTGAAAAATCTTCTTTCTTGTTGGTCGGGATCACAAAAGAACTAAAAGTGTTTAAAAATAAATAAATCAAGAACACCCTACTAAAGGTATGTAAGCTAGCTTAAATAGAGGTGATAAACAAAGAGCATTGGGGAAGATAAACGTGGTGTGGAATAGGTTAACGTTGTTTGAAGATGTTCGTAAATAAAATTGCAACGTATTAAAGCGCTTTGGAACGTTAGTCACTATTCTTACCAAAACAAAAGTTCCTTCCCGTCCCTTAGCCCCACATTACAACCCTCAAAGTTCTATTTAACTTGAACTTTCATAATCTAATATTAGTGGAGCATTACACTAAAAGTACGCCTATGGTTCATCTTATGTTGCATGAGAATTCTTTTGGGAGAATGAGCAAAATTCTATTTTTACACCCATGCTTGTGATAACTTTTATACTTGTGAGTGATTATGGGTGACACTCTTGTAGTGAGGGCACATGTTAAATGAAGGATAGGTAATTTATATGATTTCTTGAATGAGTACTATGTATGAATTTGCTAACTTATAGAGTCAATTCTTGAGGTTAGGAGGTTCTGAGGGGTCATTTGCATGATTTATGTTGATTTTGTGAACATGGTTGGTGTGATTGAATGCAACACTTATAGTTGAAAAAATAAATGTCCTTGACTCTGCTTAAGAATATTTTATAATTTTATTTGTGATGATATGAATTTTGTACTTTATTAAAAGTGTACGATGATGCAATGTGAATCTCAAAATTCACTAGTGATTATGAACTATGATTTGTGTGGTGTCACAACATGAAAAATCAACTAAATAGAGCTAGTTGTTTTGGAGTTGTTTGATGAAGAGACTAAGTGGTTAAGAGAACTTTTAGTAAGTTTCCAATTGAAATATAACCAACATTTAATTGTTTTGTGGTTATATATATTTTGATTGCCAAACAAAAACATTATAACGGAAAATAGATTTTTTTTCATTAGCAATTTGAGACACAATGTGATAAAAATAGTGCAGTGAGATGAATTATTTACGTAAATAGATTATGTGTAGTCGAAGGTGAATCTGATCAATTCACTGACTAAATGAAACATCGAGGGAAGTAAGACTTTTGTTATTAAAGAAGATCAACAATAATGGTAACCCAATCTATGTGATTGGAGATCACATGAATTAGATTCATATGGGTAATAACAAGTCATTAATTAGCTGATCAAATTAGCATTATAAAATTATGTGTCATGACCCAAAATCAGGTGTGATGGCACTTGTCCTATCCCACCACGACAAGTCAGCCTAAAACCCAACAAGTGAAAATAATATAAATAAAGAAGAGAAATAACCAAGCAGAAGTCTTTCAACTTAAACAAAATCAACAAGACTGGTTGTCACATGTACAAACCACTAATACAGAAGTTCAACAGATAAATACAAGCCTCAATATCTTTGTGTCTCAAATAGAACAAAGTATAGAAAAAGGATCTAGAGGGATTGCCGACATCGAACACCTACCTCTCAAGTATCCACAAAAGCCTCAAGAGAAAGAAGAGAGAGATCAAAATCACGATCCGGGCTTGCAACCTACACAGGTGTAGAAACAAGGGTGAGTACCAAAAACACGGTACCCAGCAAGTCAACCAATAAAACAAGGCCAACCTAACTAAACTCACGAACCCCTTTCCTTCCAATCGAACTTTCACAACTACAACCTGCACAAAAATCAGCCCAACCTAGACTACACAGTTCATATCGCACATAGATCATCAACAATCCACAAATATCAACAATAGAACACATAAGCATTGAACACACCAAATACAGTGTCATGGGACATAAACACAACTCCACAATGTCAAGAAAAGGATAATGAAATGCAATGCAATGTCAAGTAGCATGATGCATGTCTGACCTACGATACACATTCGTTGAATCTCAGACCGGAACCCATGGGGCCACACATGAACCATGTATCCACCAGAAACATTTCCCATCGGCATAATCATCAATCGCCAAAACCATTTCCCATCGGCATAATCATCTCTCGCCGACACCATTTCCTATCAGCATAAATCATCACTTGTCGGAACTATTTCCCATCGGCATAATCATCAAAGTGTCTCATCATAGGGTTTCAGAACCAATGCACATAAGCATGTTCACACAAATAATGAGAAAATGATAGTCTTCACAATCACAACGCCATTCATATCAATTCAAATCACGTCACACTATCAACAATATATCAACATCAATAGTCACATTATGTATGAAATGATGAATCGCCTAGTCTCCATTTAACTAATCCTGTTATCACAAGTAGGATTAATTGCTAAGAAAGATAATCAAGTCTAATTCCATGGTTCAAAATGAGCAAAAGACATATTCATCACTTTCACGATTTCATCAAGGCTTTCATATCTCTTTACCAATCACAACACAACACACAAGATCACTACAACTCCACTTAGTTCACAACATTAGCATATAAGCCTTTTTACTACCCCATCGATCAAATTAGATTGATTTCATACAAGATTTCATCCCATTACTCCCCATCTCAATTAAGGAATAAATTCGGAATTTAACGAGGTTCACAAAGTTTTAAAGGTCCACTTGCCTTAATCAAAACACGTTTATTCCACAACCGGAGCTTTTCCTTTTCGAGAGCAATCCAATGCACCACAATCTACTCAAAATAAGAACCACAATCACAATCCGGATCTAACAATGTAAAGAACATGAAATTCAGAAAGAGAAGGTAAAACAACCCAAAACTCCGATTTCGGAAACAAAATTTGAATATGAAATTTCTTACATGAAAAGGTCCCTCAAGGCGTTAGCAACCCAAAAGAGAAAACCATTTGGAAAAAGTGGTTCAAATCAGTCCACAATCCTCAATTTATCACAAAAATCGGAGTTCAATCAAAACCCCCAAAATTTCCATGTTAAAACCCAAGTCCCAAATTAAAATCATGTTTAAATCAATGGGTATCCAAGGCCAAGGGTTAAAATCGCGTACCCACACTGATTCACAAGAAAATCCTCTTCAAAATTTGCCCCACCAAGCTCCAAAATGATAAAAATGGGACATTTCGCGACTTCTACACTGTTCAGGCATATTTTGTTCTCCGCGAACGCGAAGACTAAATCCTGATCCCTCCGCGAACGCGCCAGAAGCTCCGCGAACGTGGAGGTTCAACACCTTACCCTCCGCGAATGCAGGAACCACTCCACAAACGCAGAGGGCACCAGTCGTACCCTCTGCGAACGCGGGCAACAACCCTCCGGAACGCGGAGGCCAAAACGACTGGCTCAAGATACAGCAAAATTAGCAATTTCAACAAGTCTCTGAATGGACCCTCGACCTTTGTTCGGAACCTCGTGAACACAAACCAGATATGCAACCTTACTAAATTCGACGTTCACGGCTCAATGGAACCGTCGAAATTTTAATTCGAGGTCTCCTTGACCAGGAACCTGATAAAGCACAACGAAACTAACTTAAGCTTCAAAAACTCAAAATAAACTCGATACCTCTAAAAATACTACCAAGGCCACCCCTAGGCCTAAAATCATCCCCCGAATCCAATGAAGTTGTCAGAATTAAATTCCGAGCATCCGATCTCCGAACATTGACCAAAGTCAATCCTATGATTAAAATTTCATAATTTTCCAACTTAAGACCTCTAATCCACGATACATCCCCAAAACTGGTTCTGTCAGCTCTCCTAGACTAATTTCCATATTCCAAAACTGATGGAATATATGGAATTCCCATCCGAGTTCCGAAAGTTTGAAAGACCTCAAAAACCATATTTTTTACCATTTAAACCTTTATCAATCAAAAGTTTCAAAAAACCACAACTTAACAAGAATATTCACAAAACTAACATAGGATATCATCCAAACATGACTCGGGGCAACTCTCGAGAGGGGTAAAATGGTCATTTAACAAATAATACAAAAAATGACCTTCAGGGTCATTACATTATGTCCCTCCTATGATGTGTGAATATAGTGCAACAGTCTGTAGGGTAAAGTGAGGCTGAGTTAATCTCCTAATCCAAATCATATCCTTTATAGGTTGTGTATTGCTTTGTAGAATACACTTGATGATTAAACCTTTATGAGTGTGGAGTGATGCCGCTTCTATGAAATTGTGACAAATTTCTAGACCACCTGTGAATACCAGGATACACACATGACCTCCTAGTGCAAAACTATGATAACGATAAAGATTATGGGAGTATGATGTGATAGAATAAGACCCTGCGAGTACAAAAGAGTTATCGATTCATAGAAGTTCTAAACATCACCAATTGTTCTGTAAGTTTATATGTAATACCACAGATTCAAAAAAGGGAAAATTTCAATTTTTGGGAACTTTGGTGACCTACCAACCGTTTGTGGACTTACCAACAGTAGGTAAGGGAGTAAGGTTCATTGGTAGGCTACCTAGGGGAAAGGTTTGAAAAATATTCTAAGTAGTGACCTACTATCTTGACTTACCTTTGGTCGTTTGACTTACTGGCCGTAGGTCTAGAGCAGGGAGGGGAAGGTCTTGGATGCTACTGGTTTGGGGTAGGATTTAAATTAATTTTTGTGCTAAGGTAGGACTGAGCTACGGTTGGTCACCTACGGGCCGTAGGTCAACCTACAGACCGTAGGTCTGGTTCGTTGGTTGGGCTGTTGGTGATTTTTGAAGAGGGGTCATTTGGTATTTTCACCTAATGGCCTATTTACTTAGCTAAGTCAGTTATTAATCCATCTTAACACTATATAACACCTTCTAATCCGAAAAGCTACCCTTCCCAATCACTTTACAAGATTTCCCCAAATTCCTCCACCTCAAATATTTCTCTCTCTAGAAGTTAGAAGAAGAAGAAGAGGGTAACCTAGGGTTCAGGAAATCAAGCTTTTCTTCATCAAATGCTTAAGGAATCAAGACCCTAAGGTATGATAGTGTTCATCCATGGAGCCCTTTCCTCCATGGAATCCCTAAAATCTCCAGTTTTCAACTTAGAAGCTATCAATTGAATTAGGGGTTTTCTTCCATGTTATGAGTTCTTTGTAATGTTGCTATAATTGATTGATTTATGAACTTTGAAGTATAAATTGAGTTGAATTGCATGAAACTAGATGAAACCCCACGAACCCATGAATTTCCCCAATTTCGAGATTTAGGTTTGATAGGTAGGTTGGAATTGTGAAGAGATTAATTACTTGAAGTCTATGAACCTATGTGTGAATTATGATTCCTAAACTATGATTTTCATGATGATATTATGAATGACCTTGGGTTGGGATTTATGAAGGTAAGCATGTTCAATCAAAAACATGATTTTTCTCTACTATGTGGCTTCCTTCAATTATAGATAAATTGCCTTTTTTATGGTTTTTTGTTAAACATGAGTTTGCATTGAATTACATGACTTAAGATGAATTCTCATGAAGCTATGTGAACCCTATGGTTTGTAAGTTATGAGCATGATGAACTATGTAAGGATGAAGTCCATGAATTTATGCATGTCTCATATGAAGTTAATAATGAATTAAGGGTGCTTTGAGATAGAAGTACCAAAGTTTATGATATGTTGATATTGTTATTGAGTTGTGAAAGGAGTTCTCACGTAATACTTACACTATAAATTTGAATGAAAAAGACACAATCACCCATATTCTTAAGGAGCTATTCTAATGAAGGGACAAGAGGCGATCACTTATGTTACCTAACGTAGACAAGAGGCGATCACCCATGCCTACCTATGATAATTGAGCTATGTCTAATCCTTGGAAATTATGTTTACCACCGAGTGGACAAGTGGAGATTACCCGTGTCCCATAAACTATGTGCCACCATGGGATTTTCTAGATTGACATTAGATAGTGGATCCACGTAAGCTACAAGTTAAGTAAAGGGTCCTACCTTGGAAAGTAGGATGGCCCTATCGGTGTGGGATTAGACTCCGGATTCCATGTTGATAGCTCACATGGTCTTACATGTCGGTTAAGGTTACTTCCCACTATAATGAACTAAAAGCAACTCTCAAGATATCTCACAAATGTGTTAAATGTGTTTAGTTTGCTTTGATCATGATTTATGACTTATGTGTCTAACCTTTTTGCATGTTTTAGCTTGATCATAGTATGTCATGAAAATGTCCCGTTTTAGCATGTTTTAAGTGATTTTGTGCATTGCTATCATACTTGGTACTTGATTGTACTAACGCATACTCTTGCCTACATTGACTTTTTGATGTAGGACTCGGTGATTCTCCATCTATTCGTGGCTAGAGTTTAGTAGAAGGCTTATTGAAGACTTGGTGAGTCTTCATCCATTCGAGGACGTAGCCTTGTTGTTCTTTTATGTTCTTTCCTTTTGACATTATATTGGGTTACTTCCCAAATGTTATTTCTCATTCTTATGTTAGATTGACTTTGAGACACTTTATGTAGACTTCCGCTACTTTTATCAAACTCTTATGATTGTAACTTGGTTTTATTCTCTTTTAAATTCTATAATCTTAGACTATGTATGCTAAGTGGCTTGTATGAGGCCTTTCGGGGTCTTGTAAGCCATGTCACGGCTAGGGGGTACTTTGGGTCGTGACATTGTATATGATTTTATCTAGGTCTGGTTTATAGTCTGTGGATACAAGATTCAAGCATTGTAGTCATATGTGAAAACACAACAAAACTTCTCATTTAATTTTATTCATTTATATTTTTTTTGAGATATGTAGGAGATTGTTGGAAAAATAATTCTAGTATCTCAAAAAGAAGTATTCATATCATTGCTTAGGTTCATTTCATTATATCTTGTTAATAAATATTTAATATATTAATTATTCTAATATATTTATAATGACTATTCAATGTCTTTAATAGTCTTGTTTAACCTTTCTCCTAACATAATGTCTATAATGTTACTTTTCTAATTGTAACGTTACTTGGACATTATTTCTCTTAATTAGCCATTAATCTTATTGATAATGCTTTATTCTTATTTTGATGGTTGGAGCTATTTATTCTCCTCTATTGTGATGGGTTTTCATTTTTATTGAATCTTTATTAGATTATGGCTCCTAGTTTTATATTAAAAGAGTTAGTTGAATCTTGGGAATACATTCATACCGGGTAAAATATCCTTAAGGATAGGAAACTCCCTCTACTCAAGAACTTTCACAAACAAAAGGAATTTTCAAGAATAATCAAGCGACAATCACTAATTCTCAAGAAGTGACTCACAACCACTAGTCAATCCAATAATCTCCCTTGACTCAACTTCGGAATTTATCACTTTCACCAATCCATTTTAATTTGCTTACACTCACAAGAAAGAAAGTTTTCCACAAATGCACACACAAGTATTAACAAGACAAGGGACAAAAACACAAACACTCACACTCACAAAGAACATCTCATGCACACAAGTGTCACACCATAGGCTTGCCCTTAGTTTCAATCATCATTGGCTCAAACACAATCGGTCCGAGATCACAAAGGACTTTTATCAAGCTTGTAATGAAGGTTAAGGGAAGGTTAGGATAGTATTTTGGGTAAAAGTGACTATACCCTCCTTGAACACTACAATAATTCTTCATTTTTCTCAACTTCACCACTCTTCTTCATTTTTTTCAAACCAATGCACATTTTTTCATTTCACTCGAGATTCCCCACATGCAACAATTTTATACATTGAAGGATTCAATTTCTTTTATTCTCAACTTTTCTTATTTTTCAAGACTTTTCTTTCTTTAAACTTTCTCCTTCATTCTTTGATTCTCTTTTTTTATATATTACTCAAAATCAAGCCTTCATGTGATTATCATTTCCTCTATGAGTTTTCCACAATACTCCAACTTAGGCTTTTTAGCCTCAACTTTCACAATTATTGAGTTCAAAGATGGAAGTATTCAAAACAGAATTACTTTTTGAAAATGGAAATGGCTTGTAATGAGGTTGTTAAGAAAGTGGTATTAAGCTCAAAGGGGACAACTAGGGATACATTTAATGCAAAGGTGGGATATTTAGGTGAAGTGGACTTTAAAAATTCACAAAGAAAGCCTAAGATCATGTCTCCAACCAAAAGCAATCAAGACCAACCAGGCAAGTTCTAGTTAGCAAAAATGAACACAAGGAATTA
The DNA here is from genome assembly GCA_018342035.1 of Solanum appendiculatum. Lineage (NCBI taxonomy): Eukaryota > Viridiplantae > Streptophyta > Magnoliopsida > Solanales > Solanaceae > Solanum > Solanum appendiculatum. The sequence goes on from JAGDQO010000356.1 coordinate 665,791, forward strand.
TTTTCAATAACTCACCACACATGACATGCAAACTATTCAAAATGGATCAATTTCACTTCTTAGCCAAGAACAAAGGAGTTATTTTCCACATTCACCACCTAGTAAGTAAGGAGTCACAAAAAGAGTAAAAACATTATCACAAAGCCATTCACTTCCACATATTGCCTTTTAACAAAAATTTAGGAGGGGTGCTCATTTATGATTTACAAGGCTTGGCTAAGTCTATTAGTACCAAACAAGTCACAATCCCACATCAAAGCACTAACAAGTCTAACAACCAACAAAATGATGATTTGCCTTTATGAATAACGTCATTCAATTTATCATTGGGAAAAATTCAAGCCTTTTTGTCGAGTTCGGCTACTCAGACTGCACCTAGGGCCACTCCAGTTCTCACTAGCTATGGGTACTCAGACTTCTCTTGTTCAAAGGCATACAAGAAGAACACACAACCATGATGATTTTCCCTTAAGAAAGTCATCACTCGATCTATCATTATGCATCATCATTTGGCAAAAAAATATCATCACAAAAAGAAACTAACAAAATAAATGCAAAACTAACATAAAATGAAAAGATAAGAAACGACCAATCAGCACAATATATACAAAAGCACGACAAGAGCATCCAAAACATCAATCCAAAGCATCAATCCAACATAAAACAAGACAATAAAAACAATCCAAAAGGGTAGAACCCTTAACTAAAAATGACACTATGTCTTCACAATACAACAACGAAAGTTATAAAGAGAATACAAAAAGGATCCCTGAGCTACATCACTCCTCGTCACTCTCAGTAGCCTTGCTATCCTTAGCTCCCTCATCATCAGTCCACACAGCTGGTGCATCTGCAGCCTTATCAGGCCTCGAAGTAGGAAGCGACTCATTTGCCTTCAACACCTTCCACAATCCTTTCACCCCTTTCCACATCCAGGTGAAGAATTTGTCTCTGCTTTTCTCCCGTTTCTTCATGTTACTACGACAGAGACTCAACTCGCCATGTGACTTGGCCAAACCGGTGTATGCCTTCTCTAAATTAGCTAGTTTAGCTACCTGATTCCTTTGGTCCTTAAAGTAGGCATCAAACTCATGTTGAGGCACAAATGAAACAGGCCTCGAAAACGACTCACCTGGCCCTTGAGGTAGCTTAGTTACCATCTCTTTGACAATCTGCAACTCACTAGCCAATGAGTCAAATGGCCCTAACACTGGAGGTCTAGAAGAGCCCTTATCCATGTTCACCACCTTCCCAAAATCTATCTTCATTTTCATACTTTTGACCATGGTACCTTCACCTAGCTTTTTAAGAAGAAAGATTAGTTTTTTGGGACTCACCCAATTGACCTTCGGGTACTCTTCAACTTTAGCCCTTCTACACAATTCTGTGATTAGAAAAGGGACATGAAGCTTGAATTCTCAGAACCCATTCACTATCAAGTGTCCCACATTCAATGGAATATCATGAAGTATGCAAGACACGATTTGTGCCCTCAACACCGGAATGTTACTGATGTTCCCACTTAGGGAAACTGGGCTGCACACAATTGACATGCACGTTCTAGCTTCGGCCATCAAATCAGAGGATAGGATTCAAGCTTTTGTAGTATCCCAAAATACATTCTTGCCCAAGCATAATTTCGATGCAAACCAAGTAACCGACTCATAATCTTTAGCCTTGAAGGCTTCAATGTCATGATCTTACACCCCATAGAGAGCCTTTATCCCTTCCGGCCTATAGTTAACCACTTTATCCCGAATGGTCATCAACTTTGTTGTCATGTCAGTCTCTATGAGATTGGCGTAGAATTCTCTCACCCATGGCTCATTTGCCTTGCAAGGCTCAAGAGGGAAGCAAAACCATCTGGAGGTTTCCAACCTTAGGTAAAAATTGGGAAGCATCTCGATAACTTTCTCAAGTGCTAATACCTCTCTCAAGGAACAACTTCTTCCTTATCAAATCATCATAGTAGGTGGTTTGAGCTCAGAGAGAAACAAAATGATTCTGATCGTAGTCACCCCTAACTTCCTCTTCATCAATAATTTGGTGGGCCATTCTTGACTTTTCAAAACCTGAAAATCACTATAGCATGTAAGTGTAAGAAATATGTGTTAAACAATGCTATTCTATTGGTAGAAGTCAAAGAAAAGCATTAGAAACCAATTCGGGACCAAATCAAAGCCTGCTGAAAATCTGCAGAATTGTAGAGAATGGCCTTTGATGTTGCAAAAGTGACCAGGGGTTTGCTTTTATTTTTTAGCGAACATCGTTGTAATGACCAGAAGGCTTTTGCAGGAATCGCTTAAGCAAAGGGAGGCCGCTTTAGCAAAGTCCGCTTAAGTGCCTACTAGGTCGCTTTCGTGACCCGTCATCCCCTCATCAAGAACAAACAAATTTTCATCAAATTTTTGTACACATAGATCAATCCAAATGAGTTCAATTTCAACAATAACCAACAAGCAATTCCAAAACTCAATCAATTCATCACAAAAATTTCAGAAATCATTTTTGAGTTCTCATAAGCATTTTATAAAACACTTGGTGGGCAATCTATCTAGTCATCAATTTGAACATGAAGTGGGTACTCAAGACTTCCCCAATTGCAATACTTCAGCCCTCACACATGCAATCAACAATTAGCAAGCAAAATTCAGCTAACTCAAATAAAAATTCAACCCCAAATTGAGAAACTTTTCATCCCAACCAATACCCCCAACTTTCCAACAAAGCAAAAGAAAATTCAAGAGTAGATTGACCATCCAAAGACTCAGAGAGGGTAGACGAGACATATCAGATTGTGCTTTCACAATGAAGATCAATGTGCCAGGAGTGAATTTGGACAGAATGAAGGAGATCAAGAGATAGGACCTTTTTATTATTGTTTTGTGACCGTTTGTGTTATATTTTGAGACTTTTGAGCATCCGACCTTCGCTTAAGCGACTTGATGGCCGCTTTCACTTTTGCGAGGACAGGTCACTTTCACGACCATCCGCTTTAGCGACCCAGCTTCGCTTCTGTGACATCAGAGGCGGTTTCCAGCAGGGTCACTTTCTGTCAATTTTCGCGAGATCAGTGCCCATTTGGCGATTCACCCAGCCAATTTTGGCGAGCTGGAGTGCACAAAAAGTGCTCTACACTTCATTTTCAGGGATTTCAACCCGAATTTCATTTTCTTCAAGATTTTATCCTCCAAACCTATTTGAATTAGCTCCAAACACTTTGAAATTATGAGGCTTAGTCAAAAATAGAATTTCAATCTAATCTCAAAATTCAAAAACTCAAAATTAAACTATGAATAATTTTTTTGGAAACTAATGGATTACCTTCCATCAAGCCCACACTTTAACGTCGTGGCGCGACATCGGCTGCATCAATATATATGTTTCCATTTAAAGGCGATGTATTTTCTCCCCAACTTCAAATCAATTTCTCGTTTAAATGCATGGGGACAACATGGGAGCATCAAGAGTTTCACTCGATCTATCCTTTTTGAAGACTTGAATTTCTTACCCAATTTTACATCGATTTTTCGTTGAGGAGCATTGGGCAAGAGTAAGAGGATCACTAGGCAATTTGAACATTGAACTTTATAATTCTTGGCCTTCAAGTGAGTAACACCCTCACTTCCAAATGAACTAAATTGCCATATATGCTATTTTTATATTTTTCTTGCATCTTTAGTATCATTTCTTTGATTTTGGTATCTTGGAGTATTATTGGCTTGGCTTGATTGCAAATACCCAAGATTTCATCTATGTTAATCACAACCACTTCTTCTTGAGATTCCAACTCCTCTTTGCTCTTTTCAACCACTTGACAAAGAGTATCACATACTCCAATTCTTTTTTCTAACATTGGCCTTCAAAGTTGCAATTTCATACTTAAGTTGGATCATCTCAAAATACCGAGTTAGGTGCAAATTTCAAAGATCATCCCTCAATTGGGACATTAGATGTAGGAGCTTTTCACCATGTTCAAGCCTTTGGACCAAGCTCATGAGCCAAGTTTGACTCACCACACCCATTTCTTCACAACAAGGCTATGGGTAACAACCATAGGGCTTATAACCCCTAAGCATTTCTTTATCACAAGAAGCCACAGAAACAAAACAAAAGAAAGAAAAAACAAATATTCACAATTTAGATTGAAACAAGTAAACTATAAATCCTAAATCAATTCAATACGCCAAATTGTTCTCCGGCAACGGCGCCATTTTTTGATAATGCTCAAATTACTTCTAAAATAATTAAACAAGTAAGCGATCATTAGCAATCTAATAACCCAACTGATGAGGTTAGGGTCGAATCCCTCAAGGAAAAATATATCGGCAATTGAAAAGAAAAAGAATTATAAGCTACTAGGTTGAGTCTAAACGAACAATACAAGATTATAATTTCAAGAGGATTTTCATAACATTCAAAGATGGGGGCAAATATCTTTTCAAGTAAGGGACTAAAGGAGTTTAGGGAATGAGAAGCTAATTGACATTCAAACAATCCATTGCACCATAATCTCATGCGAATTCATTCATCAATGGGTGGGCTAGATTATTCTCAAGCACTAACATGGATTTCTCAATTACACATTTGCTTATCATAGGGGTTCTTCTCAAACACTCCCATGTATATCATGCAAAGCAATATACTACTTTAATATAGATTTCTTTCTCAAGCAAATCAAGAATTCAACAATGAAACCCCAAATTCCTTTCTCAAGCAAACTGAGGAATCAAAGCTAATATGCAATTATCAATCCAATTATCCACTTCATAAATTCTTTCTCAAGAAATGCAAGAAGAACTAAGCTAGACTTGAGTGTGCACCCTCAAATTATGAGTCAAAACATGATAATTCAGTTGAACCCATATTATAAATAGAAATTATTCAATTAATTACAAAAGTAAAAGAGTGAAAACTAACAACCCAATAGATTTATCTATCTCTAGCACAAAACCTCAATTCCTAAATCAATTATACCTACAATTCATGCATTCAAAACAAGGGAAAGAAGAAAGGATGAAAAGGTATTACAATCAAGAACCCAATCTTCAATCCAAAAGTTTAATTCTAAGGTAACTTACCCTCCAAGTCTTAACCTAAGCTATGGACACTAAGAACTATCAATTACAATGCCCAATCTAAAAAAACTATTCCCAGATGCCTTTTCCAATCAGCCTTTATAAGCTTTTATAAGAATTGGATCCAAAAATGCATGGAATTCCAATTCTACCCTATCAAGATAACCAGTCTTCACTAAAGTGACTAGGCCATCGCTAAAGCAGCCTGGTCCTTCGCTTAAGCGAAGCCCGTGTAAACCCTTTCCTTCACAGAAGTGAAGCCTACCTGGTTTCTTAAGTGACCCATTGACTTGTGTTGACTTTCGCAAAAGTGACCTCCAGGTCGCGGGAGAGAGATCAGAGAGTACTTTCTGTCAGTTTTAGCTCTTTTTCACTCTTTTCCATCAATTTCCATCAAATTCCTTTTAAGCAATCAATACCTAAAATAAACACAAATCAGCAAAATATTAGCCTATTTTTCTACTTAAGTGTCGCAAAATAATAAGAAAAAGGTATAAATTAGTCAAAAATCTTCGAATCATCAGTATGCATGCATTCCTTAATGACAAGTTTGATGCATTTGAAGCTTAAAATTACTGAAGCGCACCGGTAAATGAACCTATGTCATGCAATAGACATTTGGCGTCTCACCGACTAAACGTCGGCTTGATTGGAGTCAAATTATCTAAGCACCAGTGATTTATTGACGCTGAACAACTCCTAATCGGTGTTCTACTGAATCCAACACACGTGCCTCTGAGAGAATTAAAGTTTGAAGCGACGATGGATTAGTGCTGCACAATTGTGAATCGACATTCCAGCGATTCAGCGCAAGTTGAAGAGCGGAAGTTGGAGGAAAAAAATGTACATAGTTTATAAAGTACTTTCTTTGGAAGGTTTCAATGATAGAATAAGAATTTATGTTATTATGTAAATTTATCTTCTTCCTAACGGGGAATAGTCTAGAAGAACACTTTTGAGTAATGATAGATGTCACGCCTTGAACCTACACCCTGGACGTGGCCGTCACTCAAGAACCATTTTTGGTCTCCAATCAAACCCTTGGCCTGGCTTACTACTTAGCGGAAGATTTATTCAAGTGATAACAGGCTTAGAAATAACATTTAGGACATTCAAACTCCAACAAATACTTAACTCATACTGTCAGAAAATACTTAAGTTCAATAATGATGATACTTTGCAAAAAAGTCTCAAAACATCTTATCTCGAAACTCCTTTAACTCTTTATGAAAATTAAAATTCTCTTTCTCACTGTAGAAATGATAAATTTGAAAATCAAGTTCCCTTAAACTTTACTCAAAATGTCTCTTTAAACCTTCCTCAAAACTCATCTTTGCTTTCTCAGAAAATCAATTTATGATAATTTCTCGGTTAAAAAGATTCTCAATAATAACTCAATGACTACTCAAATAATAGGGTTCATGCTAAAAACTAGGCATGAAAAATCAACTCAAAAATCTTAATGCATAATATGTAGCAACTCGAAATTCAACAACAAGACTCATCTCAAGAATTATCAAAACTAAGGATGTAACCCTAGATCATTCTTTACTGATAGAGAGTAGATGTAGGGCATGAGGACGAACACAATCCATTACTATGATAGACTTACATACCTGGGAAGAACAAAGTTCTTGGTGAAATCGGAAGAACTATTGAAAACCCTAGCTTTTCTCCTCTTGAATCATTGCTCTAGGTCGTTGAAGTGTTAAAGAATATAAAATAATGTTTTAACACTACTTAGACCCTTAATTAGGTGAAAAAGAGACGTGGGTTAGGCTTAGAAAGGGTGGGAAAAGACTGAAGTACCCCTCTTTAAAATTTGATAAAAACCGTTCACAGGACCATCTAGGTTCGTGATTTGATCTACGGACCGTAGATACCATCCTCAGAATTGATATTAAATTTGTAAGGCTAAAAAGTCCACTTACGGATCCAAACGACGGCCCGTAGTAGTACCTATGGCCCGTTGGTTGGATCCGTAGATCTTGGGTCTCAAAAGTTGATTCTCAGTACTTTACTGACGACTTGAAAGGATGGTTCATCGTTCAAACGACGGACCGTAGGTTGGATCCGTTGTTCACAAACTTAGAAACCCTGCTATGACAGTCTCTGGTAAAATGGACATAACATTTTACTCCAAATTAAAAAAAAAAAGGCAAACCTGGTGGAGTTGGAAAGAGGACTCAAAGATCTTTAATTTCGTAGGCCATGGGCCACCTAATTCATTATGTTCTAGGAGACATGATCATTTGAAGTTTACCTAAGTAGAATCTTATGTCAAAACTTAATCGATAATGAAAGTTTCAACTCAACTATGAGCTAGGGGGTTCTTGTGACCCTAAGTCATATCCAAATCTATTCAAACACCAAAGAAATGACCTTTACACATATGAGAAATTTAAGAATCAACCGATATGACTTTTACATGCAAATAAAGATTGGTTCACACCTTAGCTTTGAAATTTTCAAGGTGTTACAATATCTCCCCCTTGGAATCATTCAACCTCGAATGATGGATGAACTGAGAATGAAGACGGTAGGGAATTGTTTAACAGCCCAATTTAGTTCGAAATACACATAAAACTCATGAACTCAAAATAGTGAAAGAGGGACTGAATTGAATGAGCACTTTAGGAAGAGTTAATACCTTGGATTGGAACTAAATCAGAGGTAAAGAGATGAGGGTATCTCTTCTTCATATCTTCCTCGGCCTCCCATGTAGCCTCCTCAACAAACTTATTTATCCACAAGACTTTGACTGATGCAACCTCTTTGGTTCTCAACTTGCGAACTTGACAATCAAGAATCTGAAGGGGAACCTCCTCATAAGATAGGTTGCCCTTGATACCAATATCCTCGGTAGGCATAATAAGTGAAGGATCACCCAAACACTTCTTTAGCATAGAGATGTGAAATACTGGATGGACTGCTGCTAACTCTGACGGTAGCTCCAACTCATAAGCTACATTGCAAACTCTCTTGGATATTTTGTAAGGATCAATGTATCGGGGACTGAGCTTTCCCTTCTTACCAAATCTCATGACACCCTTCATAGGTGAAACCTTCAAATAGACCCAATCATGAACCTCAAACTCCAAGTCTCCCCTTCTCACATCTGTATCGGATTTCGGACAACTTTGCGTTATTTTCAACCTCTCCTAAATAGTCTTCACCTTCTCCATGGCTTGATGAACCAAATCTGGTCCTATCAACTCAGCTTCACCAACCTCAAACCAGCCAATGGGAGATCTACACCTTCGCCTATATAGAGCCTCATACGGAGCCATCTGGATGCTGGAATGGTAACTATTATTGTAGGCGAACTTTATAAGAGGCAAGTGGTCATCCCAATTACCTTTGAAATACATAACACAAGCTCTTAAAATGTCCTCTAAGGTCTTAATTATGTGCTCTACTTGACCATCAGTTTAAGGATGAAAAGCAGCACTAAGGTTCACCTTCGAACCCAAACCTTTCTGAAACGACTTTCAGAACTGCATTGTAAATTGAGCCTCCCTATCTGAGATGATGGAAGAGGGGACTCCATGCAGTTGAACTATCTCACGAATGTACAGATTTGTATACTCTTCTGTTGTATTGGTAGTCTGTACTGGTAAGAAGTGGGCTGATTTGGTTATACGATCCACAATCACCCAAATGGAATTATGTTGCCTGCGAAATCACGGTAAACCTGTAATAAAATCCATATTAATCATCTCCCATTTCCATTCTGGAAGGGGTATATTCTGAGCCACACCACATGGCATTTGATGCTCAGCTTTGACTTGCTGGCAATTTGGGCACTTCGCAACAAACTCTGCAATAAACCTCTTCATACTACTCCACCAATAAACTTCTCTCAAGTCATGGTACATCTTTGTGGAACCCAGATGAATCAAATATCTGTAACTGTGAGCTTCTTCCATAATCCACTCTTGGAGATCATCCACCTCTGGAACACATAACCTTCCTTGATATCTCAATACACCATCTCCCCCTTGTGCGAAAGCCATCATTTTCTGCTAATGCACATTTGCCTTCAACTCAAGCAAAATTGGGCCTTTTTCTTGCTTCTTCTTTACCTCTGCCACTAATGAAGACTCAGCTCCATTCATCACAACAACTCTACCTTCACTGGAATCCAACAATCGAACAACCAACCGTGCAAGTCTGTGAACTTCCTTAGCTAGTTCCTTTTTGCCTTCCTCAACATGAGCAGTACTCCCCATGGAAAACCTGCTCAAAGCATCAGCAACTACATTAGCCTTACCTGGGTGATAGAGGATACTCATGTCGTAATCCTTGAGCAACTCTAACCACCTCCTTTGTCTGAGATTGAGCTCCTTCTGACTGAAAACATACTGAAGACTCTTTTGGTTTGTGAACACATTCACATGAACACCATAGAGATAATGACGCCATATTTTGAGAACAAAAACCACTGCTGCCAACTCGAGATCATGAGTCGGGTAGTTCCTCTCGTGAATCTTAAGCTGTCTGGAGGCATAAGCTATAACCTTACCATTCTGCATCAATACACAACCAAGTCCAACTCTGGATGCATCACAATAGACGACAAAACCATCTACACCTTCTGGTAGGGTCAACACTGGAGCTGTAGTTAGCCGAGTTTTCAATTCCTGAAAGCTTTTCTCACAAGCTTCAGACCATTGAAACTTAGCTATTTTCTGAGTCAACTTAGTCAACACGGATGAAACAGATGAGAACCCCTCGACGAACCTTCTGTAGTAACCATCCAACCCCAAGAAACTCTTTATATCAGTTGGAGATGTGGGTCTCGGCCAATTCTACACTGCCTCAATCTTTAGAGTGTTGACTCGAATTCCTTCGCCAGACACAGTGTGGCCTAAGAATGCCACGAATTCGAGCCAGAACTCACAATTAGAAAACTTGGCATATGACTCTAGATCTTTGAGAGTTTAGAGGACTATTCTGAGATGACTAGCATGGTCCTCTTCATTCCTTGAATAAATCTGTATGTCATCAATGAACACGATAACAAAAATATCCAGATATGGCTTAAATACTCTATTCATAAGATCCATTAATGCTGCAGGAGCGTTAGTCAAACCAAAGGACATAACAAGGAACTCATAATGACCGTAACGGGTCCTGAAAGCTATCTTTGAGATGTCACTTTCTCTTACTCTCAACTGATGATAGCCAGATCTGAGGTCTATCTTAGAGAAACAAGTGGCACCCTGAAGTTGGTCGAAAAGGTCATCAATTCTCGAAAGGAGATACTTATTCTTTATGGTGACCTTGTTCAGCTGGCGATAATCGATACACATCCTAAGGGAACCATCTTTCTTTCTCACGAATAAGACCGGAGCGCCCCAAGGTGAGGCACTTGGTCGGATGAAGCCCTTATCAAGAAGATCTATCAACTTCTCTTTTAAGTCTTTTAACTCGGCTGGAGCTATTCGATACAGTAGAATGGAGATGGGTTGAGTATCAGGAAGAATATCTATTCCGAAGTCTATTTCTCTCTCAGGAGGGACTCTGGGAAGATCGTCTTGAAAGACCTCTGGAAACTCACTCACAACTGGAACTGACTGAATATGTGGTGTCTCAACACTAGAGTCATTAACTCAGACTAAGTGATAGATGCACCCTTTGGAAACTAACTTTCTGGCCTTAAGGTATGAGATGAAACGACCCTTAGGCACTTTTGAGCTACTCCTCCGCTCTAAAACTGGCTCATTAGGAAATTGAAACTTGACAAACCAAGTTTTACAATCGACTGAGGCAAAACAAGCATGAAGCCAGTCCATACCTAGAATGACATCAAAGTCCACCATATCTAGCTCAACTAAGTCAGCCATGGTGTCCTTGTGATAGACAAAGATGGTACAATCATGGTAGACTCTTTCTGCTAGAATAGACTCACCAACAGGTTTGGGAATACTGAAAGGCTCAAGAAGTGGTTCGGGGGAAATGCCGAACTTCATGGCTACACAAGGAGTTACAAAAGACAAACTTGCACCTGGATCAATTAAGGCATAAACATCGAAAGTAAAAACTTTAAGCATACCAGTGACAATATCTGGTGAGTTCTCCTGATCCTGGCGACTAGTTATAGCATACAGGCAGCTTGCTCCTCCGCCTGTCCGTGAAATACCTCCTCTATGGGTATTTCTATCTGCTCGAGCTGCTGAAGAAGATTGAGCTCTATTGCCCCCATTACCCTGCTTGTTCTTGGGGCACTCTCTCATAAAGTAACCAGTCTGACCACACTTGAAGCAGCCACTTGAGCAATCACGACACTCTCCTGGGTGGTTCCTACCACACTTGGTACATGTGGAGGTCCAATTAGCCCCTTGTGCCACGCTACCCTGAGACTACGTAGGTCAAGCTCTGAAATTCTAGGAGTTCTGGTTCTTGAATTCACTTCTATTCTTTGGTGCAGGTGCACTAACAGATGATGGAGCAGGTCCAAGTGACCTTTGTCTAAAAAATGACTGATTCACATTCTCGACCTTCTACTGGATGGATTCATGATTTGATGTCTTAGCCCTCTAACTGCGGAACTCTTCCCTGTCTTTCAATTTATCCTCCTCAAATTATTGCACATGGATCATGAGTCTGGCTATGTCCATGTCCCCTATCAACATAGTCGTTTTACCTTCCTTACTTGATAAGCGGGATAGCCCAGACACAAACAAGCTCATCCTGCTCCTCATATCAGCCACCATCTCTGGAGCATAGCGAGATAGCTGAGTGAACTTGAGGCTGTACTTTTGCACACTAATAGATTCCTATTTTTGATTTAGAAACTTTCTTACCTTTGCTTCCCTTAGTTCCCAGTGAAAGAAGCACCCCAAAAAAGTATCTTTTCAAACACCGCCCAACTCAGAGGTGGTACCCCTTCTACTCTATTTTTCTTCCATTGGTCATGCCATTTTCTAGCAACACCTTTGAGTTGATATGAAGCTATCTCCACACGCTCTGCATCATCAACATGCATAACTTCAAACACTTTCTGATGTTCCTCCACCAAGTTTTTCGGATCCTCTGTGATATTGGACCCTGTGAACTCTGGGGGATTCATCCTCAAGAATTCACATATTCTGGATGTATCATCCATATCCTGACGACCCACTCTTTGTGGACCAGCCTGATTTGTCATAACCTGAGTCAAAATCTAAATAGCATTCTTGAACTCAGCATTGGTGACATCTTCTTGAGGGGGTTGCACTTCTGGTGCATTGGGAACTTCTTGACGTTGAGGATTCACATTCCTCCTAGAAAGACGTCCTCGAATAGCTCTTCATGGAGGCATGATCTAAAAAGACACGCGTAAGCATGAGTTAGAAGAAACTTTCATAGAGTTGAACTCTATCGCACGAACATGAGTAAGAAAAGTGAAAGTTCCTAAATGTCGTAGCCTTCTAGTTATAAATGTGGTGCGCTTCACACCGATAAGAAGGATTCTACAGACACGGCTTCATAGACACCCAAGGACTCATGAACTCTGTGCTCTAATACTAAGTTTGTCACGCTCCGAGCCTACACCCTGGACGTGACCGGCACTTGAGAACCATTTCTGGTCCCAATCGAACTCCGTTGGCCTGGCTGACTACTTAGCGTAAGATTTACTCAAGTGATAACAAGCTTAGAAATAACATTTAGAACATTCAAACTCCAACAAATACTTAACTCAAACTGTCTGAAAATACTTAAGTTCAATAATGATAATACTTTGCAAAATAGTCTCAATCTGTGAAGCCTCTAAATACTAAGATAGATGTCGGGACAAGACCCTCGACAACTTAACAAAACAGGAAATATAAGTGTGAAGCCCTCCGAAAAGCATGGAGGCTCACCAAAACTAGCTAGAGTGCAAATGGTATCAACGAAGCGCCTGTTGATGACCTTGAACACCTGTATCTGCATCATAAAAAAATATAGGCCGAATAACATCAGTACATGGAATGCACGAGTATGTAAAATAGCTAAGTAAAACAATAATTGAACTGATAAGGCTTGGAGAATAGTCACCTCAACTCAATGCAAAACAATAATAAGTTATGACATATTTACAGCTTTGTAAATAAAAGATGCTAACTCTAGGATGTATATAAAAATACAAAATAAAATTACTTTTTACTCTTATTTGGGAGATTCTCTAACCGACAACCATCACTATGAGCTAAGTGTTGATACAGCGTCTCGCCCACGCTGCCAGAACTGTCCTATACCTTGCCGGGGTATAGAACAACCTCAACTAAGTTGATCCACTAAGCTCTGCCCGAAGGCACTAAGGATTCATCTAAAAAGTATGATCCTGTACCCATGTTGGTTACATGGTTTATGAGAATTTTGAGTTTTCTGAACTCATCCCCATATCGGTGCTCAATACTACTCCCAATAAATATATATACTCATGCTCAAGTAGAAATACTCTTTCTTTATTTTGAGATAATTACTCAAAAGATACTCTTTAAGAGGCAATGTCTCAATTATCTGTCAAAACTCCTTTAACTCTTTATGAAAATCAAAATTCTCTTTCTCACTGTAAAAATGATAAATTTGAAAATCAAGTTCCCTTAAACTTTACTCAAAATGTCTCTTTAAACCTTCCTCAAAAGTCATCTTTACTTTCTCAGAAAATCAATTTAAGATAATTGCTCGGTTAAAAAGATTCTCAATAATAACTCAATGACTACTCAAATAATAGGGTTCATACTGAAAATTAGACATAAACAATCAACTCAAAAATTTTAATGCATAATATAGAGTAACTCAAAAATTAGGAATAGCAACTAGAAATTCAACGACAAGACTCATCTCAAGAATTATCAAAACTAGGGATATAACCCTAGATCATTCTTTACTGATAGAGAGTACATGTAGGGAATGAGGAAGAACTCAATCCATCACTATGATAGCCTTACATACCTGAGAAGAACAAAGTCCTTGGTGAAATCGAAAGAATGATTGAAAACCCTAGTTTTTCTCATCTTGAATCATTGCTCTAAGTCGTTGAATTGTTAAAGAATGTAAAATAATGTTTTAACACTGCTTAACCCTTAATTAGGTGAAAAAGGGACGTGGGTTAGGCTTAGAAGGGGTGGGAAAAGACTGAACTACCCCTTTTTAAAAGCTGATAAAAACCGTCCACGGGACCGTCTATGGTTCGTGGTTTGATCTATGGACCGTAGATACCATCCGTGGAATTGATATTAATTTTTTAAGGCTAAAAAGTCCACTTACGGGTCAAAACGACGGCCCGTTGGTTGGATCCGTAGGTCTTGGGTCTCAAAAGTTGATTCTCAGTACTTTATCGACGACTTGACAGGACAGTTCGTCGTTCAACCAACGGACAGTAGGTAGGATCCGTCGTTCACAGACTCAGAAACTTTGCTATGGCAGTCTCTGGTAAAATGGTCATAACGTTTTACTCCAAACTCGAAAAAAAGAAAACTTGGTTGTGTTGGAAAGAGGACTCAAAGATGTTTAACTTGGTAGGTCATGGGCCACAGAATTCATGATGTGCTAGGAGATATGATCTTTTGAAGTTGACCTAAGTAGAATCTTATGTTAAAACTTAATCAATAATGAAACTTTCAACTCAACTTTGTGCTAGGGGGTTCTTATGACCCTAAGTCATATCCAAATCCATTCATACACCAAAGAAATGACATTTACGCATATGAGCAAATTAAGAATCACCCAATACGACTTATACATGCAAATAAAGATTGGTTCGCGCCTTCGCTTAGAAATTTTTGAGGTGTTACAATAGAAATTAGCTAAGAACTTCTCTTGCTTGTAGAGGAAGACAACTTAGATTTACACCATTCTAAGCTTGGATTTCAGATTTTATTAATCAAATTAGCTTGAAATGGAGATTTTCGGTCTGGGTATTGCCTATTTTTATTCTATTATGAGTAGCTAAATCTATAGCTAGGGGTGTGTGTGCGAGTTAAGGGTGTGTGTGCGAGCTGTGGTTGTGCAACTTAATGGGTACTGATTAATTGGTTCTAAATTCAATCGTATTGCATGGAACTACCGTTGTCTTGAAGTTTTAATCTAAATATTAGTAGTTGCAAACAAATATTGTCACTCAATAGTGAGGACTTGCTGAAAATATTTTATTTTTTGAGTTAGGGATAGGATAATCCTAGTAATTTCTCATTTAGCTAGGGATAGTCGATCTACTCAAGCAATGTTTAGTGTTTTACTAGTAAGGGTCTTGGAGTTCGTGAGAATCTAAGGGATATACGTTCGATTGTTCAAGAGACTAATAAATGTAGCCTAAAATATATGCTATCCATGTATCAATCGATTTGGTTGTGATTAATCTTTACTTATTGTGTCTAAACCCCATCATAATGGACATACCCCTACTCGTTTCCAACCTTGGTGGATCATATTTGCTTTGATTTCCTTTTTTTGGTACTTAATATTGATAATCTTTAGTTTTTCCTAAATTTCCCCTTATATATATATGTATGTTCATTGCATTTTGCACCCTTAATATATGTTCTCTTTCGTAAGTTGCACCCTGTCCTATTATTTTTATAATTCGAGCCCTAATCTCTTTATTTCTTTGCAAAATAATAAAATTATTATTTTTATAATTTTTGTATAAGGGAAAAGTTAATAATAATAATAATAATAATAATAATAATAATAATAATAATATTAACAATAATAATAATAATCTTTAATGGGAGCTGAAACAAAAATATTTTGCATTTTCCCCTCCCAAATAATCTCACCTTATTAGATTGCTAAATATTAACCTAAAGACCTATGTTCCCCAAATTCATATTCTTCATTTACATAGAAAACATCGAAAAGCCCTCTCCTCTATCCCTCAATTCACGTTCTACACCCATATAAAAAACATCAAAAAGGTATATCCTCTATCCCTCAAATTCACAGATGATTTAGATAGATCGATAAGAAATTGACAGCATCCCTCTTCTATTTCAATTCGGTGTTCTAATGCTTGATTTTCAACTCAAATGCACAATCAACTTGCTTGTCAGCACATTCATTGGTAGATGGCAAATTTTTGGGCTAATCAAGATCAAGAAATCGAGCACATTACTTTTTGTATGTACATTCATGTCTTTTTCTTCTCTTTCTTTAGGTGTGTGTTTGAGATTTTTTTTTTTTTGGGTAATATGTTTAAAATTCTTGTGTGTTGCATAATTTTCTCTCTGGTTAAAAAACTAATTGGGTTCTTCTTTGTTTAAGGATAAAAATAATAGATTGGTGTGTGCAATTTATTCTGAGCGGTGTCGTTGAGCTATGATTTTCTCTGTAATTTCAGTACCAAAAAACTGTTAAATTGTGGCGGGTTTTTTGTCAAGTTGTGATGGTTTTTGACCACAACAAAAAGAATTGTGGTGGTTTTTAAAAGTGCCACAATTAGCCTTGCCACGGGCATATAATGGCGGTTTTTTTAACCTCCATGACGTACGCCACAAAATGAATTTTGAATTTTTGGGGGGTTTTAAAAATAATCAGTGGCAGTTTAAAACCCTCGCAATATGATATTAATGTTTTGAAAAAATATTGCGGGAGTTTTTAAACTAGCACAATATGATCATAATGTTACAAAAAAATATATATTGTGGGGATCTATAAAACTCCACAACATAATTTCAGTTTTTTTTTAAAAAAAATTATGTGGAAGTTTTCGACCGCTACAATATGATTTTAACGTTTTAAAAAAAATAATAATTAGTGGCAGTTTCATTTCGCCTTCATATTTTTATTGCTGAAAATTACTTTCCATTTGAAATTTAATTTTAGGAACAAATAAATTAAAATAAATAATTAGTGGCAGCTTATATCCGCCACATTATTGTTGCTACTGAATAGTACTTTCTACTTACATTTTAATTGTATATTTTGATAAAGTAAGTTGTTTCATTACAAACATCAAAAAGATGCAAAGAACACAAAAGTAAATACGCTAGCTCCATTACATGATAAAAGTTAAGATCCTGGAGCCAGCCACAAAATCAAATAATCTAGAGGAGACTTAAACATGACTATGGGTGGTCTAGAGTTAAAGAGATAACAAAATCTAAGAAAGGAATAGAATTATTCACATTTGACAGATTGGACCAACAAAATAGACTGAACAACCATTTAGCTTTGGTGATTGGATTCTCAACTTGCTGGAACAATCCCAAAAGAATCCATAGCTATTGTTGAAATGCATGCTCTACTGCAAGGACTTATTTTGGCCAAGTCTTACCGCCTATGGGCATTACAAATTGAAGCAGACTCTTTAGATGTTATACAGATGCTTACAACACAAAATGAGCTTTACTCACATCTTATTAATGATTGCAGGTGCTTGTAACTTCACTGTATAATCCACCAGTTCACCATGTATATAAGGAGCTGAACTTTTTGGCTGACAAATTAGCGTGCATGGGTACCCAATCCCCACAACCTACTCCACTGGAAGTTGTTTATCATGATCCAGAATGTACATTTGAGGCACCCGGGCTGATAAAGCGGAAAGTACTTACCTACATAGTTTATTGAATAGGTCAAGAAATAGTCAGTATGGTGCCTACCTTGGCACATTTCTACACTAGTGGGAGATATTAACACTCCCCAAACCTAGGGAAGATGACCCGCACAGAGAATTTTAATCCAGAGTTCATTTGCTTTAACCAAATAAATATCGATAATCTTAATGAAATAGATCTAACTTACTGCAATACATTTCCCAGCATTTTCGGGTTTTTTTGCTACTTGTACTGCTGCAGCAGCTGCAGCCCCTGCTTGCCTCAACAACATGGTCACTGTCATTCCTGTCAACCATAAAGATGAGAAAATGTGTGTTTTGAAAGTAGTGTCTCCATGGGCATGGAGGTCTAATCTGCAAGTGCAACACAAAAGATAAATAGTAGAAACACGCTTTTAGCTCTTCCAGAATCAGTGTAATATACTTATAGTTGTGCCTTTAACGAAAGCAGTTGTACATGAAACCACTACCAGGTACATATCCTAACTTGACAATCACCAATTAACCACAGCTGGTAGCATCTTAGGTTTTGATATTTTATACCAAAACTTAACTCCTTTTATAAGAAAACTTACCATAGTTTGTTTAACAGTGATGATTGAGACATGTGGTCTGCAAATCATCTATATCAGATATTCTTTTGCAGGGAACATGCAGATTTGATACATCTCTATCATGACTAACTTACCAAACTGTTTCAGTAGCACAAATAATTACATTCATCTTAAGAAACATAGAGCAGCTCTAGCACAACTTAACACGGTTTTCATATATAAGGAACCAAAATCAGGCATAACACTATTTCTACCTGTAAGTGGTAGATATTGAG
Source organism: Solanum appendiculatum (assembly GCA_018342035.1). Classification (NCBI taxonomy): domain Eukaryota; kingdom Viridiplantae; phylum Streptophyta; class Magnoliopsida; order Solanales; family Solanaceae; genus Solanum; species Solanum appendiculatum. The sequence goes on from JAGDQO010000356.1 coordinate 684,227, forward strand.
ACCAAATACTACTACTATGGCATGAAGAAAGAGGATGAACGAGTCCACCAAACGAGTACAAGTTGCTCCTCTACGTGTAAGACTTCTTTCTTATTTATCTTTCGAGAAGCACCTTGACAGAGACAAGCAGAGCCACAAAGGTTTCAAGAAGATAGAGAGTGATCATCACACAGAAAAGAAGAGAGAAGAAGGAGCACAACATACCCCTACCCAAGGCAAGAGAAAAGAGTGCACCACTGGTTCAACGAATTGCTCCTCCTCCTCATCCAAAACAAAGCAACTGCAGTTCAAGTACAAGACCAATGCAGAAAACATCACAAAGCTCTGCAGTTGCAAGACCAATGCATACAGAAACACAAAGCGACAGTGATATGAAGAAGAAATATGAATCAAGCAAGAGGAAGTTTGAGCAAAGGTTAGCAGATCAAAGGGAAGCCAAGAGACGGATTGTAATGGTGGACTATCATCAAATGCCTAAACCTGCTAATGACCTCGTGCTCCCAAGCGCTGCTAGAATAGGAAAAGGTTTTGAGATTATGATGATTCGAGTTGTTGTAAATTTCTCACCAGAATTTTTGTTCTTACTTTTTTGTCTTGTAATTTTGGAGAGTATTAGCATTCACTTCATTTTTTGTATGTGTGAATGATCTTTTACTTTGGAATAGAGAAGTTACATTCATAAAAACACCTCAAAGGACATGATTACTTATGTCCTGGCTCTACGTTTTCTCTTGGCTAGTCGAGCCACATGATTACTTAAAACATCAGGAGCCAACAAACTGATTACACTTTTCTCTACAGAAAATCGATCACCCATTTAAAACACAACCAGTTGCAGCACCACAGCTCATTTTGCCTGAAGGTAAAGTGAAACAGAAAATCCTTTAAGATTGCTACCACTTCAATTGCATCCAAGCTCCACCTGTAATGCTATTGGTAAAAGAATAAACATCAGCCCACCCCCTGCAACTAATAGTATACACTATCATTTAAAACCTATACAGTTGCATTTGGATAACAAACCCAAATCAACTCGGTTTCGGACAACTGATCAAGGGAGCACGTAGCTTGTAACATGGTGATGCCACAGAGTGAGGACTTTCTAAGTCAATGTTGGATTAAGAGTAACACAAATCTTGAGACCTATAAAGTAATGGTGTTCCCTTTTCCTAATCTACATTAAGAAAATCCATTTCATTATCTGGATTATTTTTCATATATTGCATAACCATAAATAATACCAAGATCAGGTAGTTCTTTCATAGTATTTTGGGATCCAGATGCATTTATTCCTCCACACAATACACGGCAACAACAAGCAGTGAAAAACTACCATAAATGGAACTTCTTCATACCCAAAAATACAAGGTAAAAAAAGAAACAGTTACACCAGATCAGCACAAAAGATACCCAAACTCCCTAATTCCAGATAGAGCAGTTTTATGTATGTAAACCCAAGCCTCATCACAAAATAGTGCTTCAGTCTTCAGTTGTTGGTAAATTTATCACACAAATATGTATGGTCAAGACCTTCAATTTTGAACAAAAACGAACTAGTGGATGCACTAATTAGATCTAAAATGCTAATAAACCAGCAATTTACACACACTTCCTTCACGAATCAATTTGAAATGGCAATTCTTATCAGTCAGGCTATTGTACTTATTGGCAAGCTTCATTTCAAGCCAAACCAGTGCTCTAGCAGATAAGTCATTTCAAAAATCTACACAACAAACACACACACATTTTTAGCGTACTTTTCTCACCATAAAATGTCATGAAGCCCATAGAAATCTTAAACTTATCATACAAATGGCCGGTAAGCCATTCACCGCTTGAATCAAGTTGAAATCCTGACCTGAGTAAGAACATTTTGCAACCTGGCACAGCTTACGTAGCACATCCCAAGGTCTAGTTTGCCGGCCTACTACAAGTCATGAAAAATATATGACAAAATTCTGCAAAAAGGATTGTTAGGTAATGTCAAATGACTCAAATCTAAGGAACAGCTAGTATTGGGATTCCATTTCCTACATAGACAAAATACTAAGCAGAACAGGAAGTGTCACTGTAAATGAAAATGTTACAAAGAAAACGTAATTTGCCGAAAGTTCCGAGTAAGGGTGAGATCTTTGATTGAACAAAAAGAGTTACAAATTTCACCAGTTAGATTTAAAAATACTTCAACTTAAACCAACTACCATATTTACACCACTAAAACATTGAACATGTTATGAACCAGTCCAAGCCCCGGGTCAATACCTATAGGGATGTCACACAAGCAACTATTGGGTTGAGAAATAGAATCAAAAGACCTTCACAAAGGTTGGTTTGGGATCCAGGCCAATTAACAACTAGTTTAAAAGGACCCTCAGTTAGAAAAAAGCATATTTACTAGGTTTTAAAAAAAACAAATGTGGAGCAACGATTTCTTATCATTAAGTAATATTGAGCACAATACAAGTAAATAGGTAGAAGATCAATTCAGCAGGTCACAATATAGACATAATACCAAAAAATGTATAAGATGTGTGTACCTTCAAACACATCTTGATTTCTCAATGCCGTCCGCAACTTAGTAGCCAGCCTTCACTATTCCCAAATACCACATCAAAGAAAGGAGCATTAAAGTGCGACCTTTAAAAACAAAAAATACACTAATAAATTAAGGAAGTTTAAATTTAGAGGAGCGAGATATTGAATGTTTCACATCTTGAACTTTGATTTCTCGTCTTTCTCTTTTTCCATGGTTTGCTTTTCACGAACATAAAAAATTACAGCTGCTTGCTCACCATTCACCTCATGTATCTCACAATGTTGAGAAATATCAGAAGCTATAGTGAGAAATTAATCATGAGAAATACCATAGTTGAAATCATTTTTATGTAGTTATGGATTCAAAGCAAGGAATGGATTATGGGGTCTCACAAGCTGAGATTTTCATACCCTCTTCCAAGATGAAATGCAATCTTGCTTATAAACTTGAAATAGTTATTGCAAACACTTGTCCAATTATCGAATAACATGTATTCGAAAAGGAAAGGATTCCAATATATTTTTCAAAAAGGAATTTCACAGTTAATGAACATTCTAAACAAATATCGGAATAAGAATACGAACCTCATAGCCACACAATAAAGCTTCAACTACTGATCTGTCAGTCCATCTCCTCGACATAGAGCAGACATATCCTTTCTCCCTGGTAGCTCGTGGCTGCTTTGAGCAGATAGTTAAATACCATAATTAACCAGACTTGGGTAAACTCACAATTTATCTATAGAAAGAACTATGCACAGTTTCATCCATAATTAAATCCTTTGAAATTTAAAATCAAATCTCTAAAAGAAATTCTTTCTCTAATCAAAAGTTCAATCTTTTTCTAATTAATCAAGCATATCCATCAAATACCAATAAATATATCAACATAGAAAATTTCAATAAAAAACAGAATTAACGAAAATCTTCAATAAAACTCAGTCAGACATCGCATCTGTTGCTAGGTTAGTAGCAACATTTGACTCTACTATATCATCAATTATATAATCTGTAGCTAGTTGAACATACTCATCACCATCAGCGAAAAATTGGTCGAGTTCTTGCTCTTGGTATGGTTCATTCTCATATACTTCTTCTTCCATTACTTCTCCAATATCGTACAAATCTCTTGGCTTTAGATGCACAGCAACACTCATCCCTTTATTGACAATATCATCCACATAGTAAACTGTTTGTGCTTGAGATGCTATGATGTAAAGCTCATGTTCTTCACGTTCACCAGTATGAATCAATCTATCAAAATTAACACAATTAAAATTCCAACGATCCTTTTGATACCCTCTATCTCGAGTAGTATTAGCCCATTTACACTTGAAAAGAACAACCTTGAACTGTCCATTGTAATTAATCTCAATAATATCTTCTATCTTCCCATAATATGGTAACTCTGCTTGCCTTAAATTTCCGTCAACACTGCTTGCAACATATGGTGTTTTGGAGGTTAAGAAAACTCCACTATTCTGTGTTTTCAAACCTTCTTCTCGAGCCAAAGTTCGATATTTTGACCCATTGATGTTATATGCAGTAAATCTTCTTGCATTTACAGATGGACCTCGTGCTAAAAACTTTAGATCGATAGACATTGTATCTATTGTGTCTTGATTCATAATCTAAATCAAAATAAAATGGACTTAATCAAATTTTTTCATTCAAATCAAATATAAACAATAAATAACGATTGATTACTCACCCGCTTTTGAAACCAATCAACAAACTCTTTATTGACTCTCCTCTGTATCTCTATAGGTGAAGGTCTTCTTCCTCTTGAACTCCTCTTTATGTGTTCTCTAAATTCGCTATATGAAATAATTAAGTTAATGTTAAAGAGTATGATTAGCCTACTTCAAACATTACAAAGTCAAAGAATATAAAGTTTTTTTTTTTAATTTCAAAAAAAAAGTTTGTTAGGGTCACTCACTCCACAAATGGCGTGACTATTGCACAATTCAGAAGAACATATCGATGAGCTTGTAGTTTCTGCATAGGATTTAAGGAGAAGTTTTCTGAAGCTGATGCAGGCTTACCCAATTGAGGGAAGAGAGATGACATTCCAGAAGGCTCAATATCAGTTGGTTCATCACGGACACGCCTAGGTCTGTTGAACCTTGTCTCAATATCCTCAATATACCAAGAAGAAAAGGTAAGAGTCTCTTCAGCTACATGACCCTTAGCTATACAACCCTCTGGTTGTGATTTGTTCCGTACATAGGGCTTACAATAACCCAATTCCCTAGAAAATTAATATGCAGTAAGTGTACATACTATTTAAGGTCACAAGAATATAAATATCTATAAATTATAAATGTTAGTAGTTCCAGAAAACACATAACTTTAAATTTGAAATGTTAATGTTTTACCTCTCCGCAGGATACATGTTTCGGTAATGCACTGGACCTCCGAGTTTTGCTTCCTCTACCAGATTAATGGATAAATGAACCATTACCGTAAAGAATGATGGAGGAAATAGTATCTCTAGGTGACAAAGTGTGATTATAAAGTGCTCCTGGAGAATATCAAGCTCTGAAGGATTCAAAGTTTTGCTAGATAGGGCTCTGAAAAATGAGCAAAATTCCACCAAAACTGTAACTACATGATCTGGCAACACATTGTGAATTGCCAATGGTAGTAACTGCTCTAAAAGAACATGACTTTTCAACCCAAAATTTTTTTTCTGTGCCAGATCAACGCATCTAGAAATGTTACTTGAGTAGCCATCTCGTACTTTAATATTCTTCAAAGTTGTAAGAAACAACTTTTTGGTGTCCACCTTCTTTTTGATATCAGTAATAAGTGAAAACACAGCTAGGTTATATGATCCATCATCCTTCGGCCAAAGATCGTGCCTTATTCCAATTTCTCTTAGATCTTTGTGGGCATTAGCATTATCTTTTGATTTTGATTTATCACCCAGCAACGTATATATGATATTGTCACATATATTTTTTTCAATATGCATAAAATCTAGATTATGACGCAACAAGTTGGACAAGTTCAAAGAATATACTTCTCTTGTTCCATTGTTTAGTTGCTCGTCTAGATCTTTTCCTGCTGCCATCCAACTCTACTCCTCTCCCTTCAGCAATTTGTCTCAAAATATCAGATCCTGATAGTTTTAGTGGTGGATTTCTCTCCTCTGTGCTTCCATTAAAGCGTACTCGGCTTAATCTGAACCTGAGATTTCTTCTCAAAAAACGTCGATGACCCATAAAACACCACTTTTTACTATGACGAAGACGACAAGGTTCTGTGTCAAAGTTACAAGTTGGACAGGCAAAACCGGTATGTGTGTTCCAGCCAGATAAGATACCTAATCCAGGAAAGTCACTAATTGTCCACATAAGAGCTGCATGCATTCTAAAAGTTTCATTCAATGATGAGTCAAATGTTTCAACCCCATCATTCCATAACTCACGCAATTCCTTCACAAGCGGTTGTAAGTACACATCTATATTATTTCCAAGCATTTGCTTGCCTGGGATGATCATTGATAAGATGAAGGAGGTGTGTTTCATACACATCCAAGGAGGAAGATTGTACGGAATCAAGAAGACTGGCCAAATACTGTAGGTAGAACTCATTGTTCCAAAAGGATTGAAACCATCGCTAACAAGGACCAAGCAAACATTTCGAGGATCAGAAGCAAATCCAGAGTGAGTCCGATCAAATGTCTTCCATGCCTCACCATCCCTTGGATGCCTCATAAACCCATCTGAGTTACTTTCCGAAGCATGCCATCTCATATGCCCTAAGCGTCAAAAATAAGAGTGCTAATCGGATGATTCGGTTCTATTTTTGCACTTAATGATTTGACTTATCGATTATCAGTGCTTATATGTGTTAAATTTCCATCAAATTAGTAAGATACCAGCTGATTTGTTTTGGCTTAATGATTATCCGTCAGTTAACAGATGAGTTATTGGTTATTCGACTTATTTGATATAAAAATTGAAACCAAAAAAGGAGTAGCTTTTACATACTCCACTAGTGATTTCTCGTCCAATGTAACAGCCTGAACCCATCGAATGTGATCATTTTGGCTGTTGGTGGAGAATGCAATTGGTAAACAATGGCAATGCTAGAGTTGGGGATGAGAGGCGAATGGAGATACATGTTTTACGCCAAAGGGATTAAGAGTGAAATCTATATATATATTTTGATAATGATCATGTACGTATGTTATGATCAAATGGTTGTAATTTCTAATGTCCATACTCGGTAATATGCTTAGACGAGAGTATCACTAGTCATGACTCACTCAATATTTAGTGGAGATGCTATATGTCGGTGTAATGACCTTGAAGGTCATTTTTGGTAATTTTTGCAAAATGACCATTTTAGCCCTCCCGAGAGTTGCCCGAGTCATGTTTGATCAGTATCCGAAGTTGGTTTTGTGAAATCTCTTGTTAGGTTGAGGTTTTTGGAAAAATTTGAGTTTTAGAAGCTTAAGTTGGCAAAAAGTGGTATTTGAGGTTATTCAGAGTTTTGGAGCTCGGATTGAGATTCTGTCGATTCCATCAGCTCCGGAATGAGGAATTTGGTCTAGGAGAGTTGGCGGAATCAGTTTTGGGGCTGTATCGTGGATTTGAGGCCTTAAGTTGGAAAATTGTGAAATTTTGATCAAAGAGTTGACTTTGGTCAACATTTGGAGATTGGATGCTCGGAATCGAATTCCGACAACTTCGTTGTATTCGGGGGATGATTTTAGGCCTAAGAGTGGCCTTGGTTGAATTTTTAGAGGTCCCGAGCTTGATTTGAGTTTTTGAGGCTTAAGTTAGTTTTCTTGCGCTTTATCGGGTTCTGGGTCAAGGAGACCTCGAATTCAAATTTCAACAGTTCCATCGAGTTCGGAGCGTCGAATTTAGTAGGGTAGCATGTTTGGTTTGTGTTTGGGAGGTTCCCAATGAGGTTTGAGTGAGTTTTTAAGCTTTTTGGGTGCTTTGGCATTGTTTCAACAAATTGTGTCAACTAAAAGGTTCGTTATTGATTTTAACAATCACAAATTTTTTTCGAAACTTCTGAAAGCTTGAGCATGAATTATAGGAATGATCTGCAAAGTTTGATGCATTTTCGCTAAAATGTCCCGACGCTCATGCATGGAGCTTAGTTTTGTGAGGTATATGCCCTAAACGTCAAAATTAAGTGTGCTAATCGGATGATTCGGTTCTATTTTTGCACTTAATGATTTGACTTATCGATTATCAGTGCTTATATGTGTTAAATTGCCATCAAATTAGTAAGATACCAGCTGATTTGTTTTGGCTTAATGATTATCCGTCAGTTAACAGATGAGTTATTGGTTATTCGACTTATTTGATATAAAAATTGAAACCAAAAAAGGAGTAGCTTTTACATACTCCACTAGTGATTTCTCGTCCAATGTAACAGCCTGAACCCATCGAATGTGATCATTTTGGCTGTTGGTGGAGAATGCAATTGGTAAACAATGGCAATGCTAGAGTTGGGGATGAGAGGCGAATGGAGATACATGTTTTACGCCAAAGGGATTAAGAGTGAAATCTATATGTATATTTTGATAATGATCATGTATGTATGTTATGATCAAATGGTTGTAATTTCTAATGTCCATACTCGGTAATATGCTTAGACGAGAGTATCACTAGTCATGACTCCCTCAATATTTAGTGGAGATGCTATATGTCGGTGTAATGACCCTGAAGGTCATTTTTGGTAATTTTTGCAAAATGACCATTTTACCCCTCCCGAGAGTTGTCTGAGTCATGTTTGATCAGTATCCGAAGTTGGTTTTGTGAAATCTCTTGTTAGGTTGAGGTTTTTGGAAAAATTTGAGTTTTAGAAGCTTAAGTTGGCAAAAAGTGGTATTTGAGGTCATTCAGAGTTTTGGAGCTCGGATTGAGATTCTGTCGATTCCATCAGCTCCGGAATGTGGAATTTGGTCTGGGAGAGTTGGCAGAATCAGTTTTGGGGCTGTATCGTGGATTTGAGGCCTTAAGTTGGAAAATTGTGAAATTTTATCATTGAGTTGACTTTGGTCAACATTTGGAGATTGGATGCTCGGAATCGAATTCCCACAACTCTGTTGGATTCGGGGGATGATTTTAGGCTTAGAAGTGGCCTTGGTTGAATTTTTAGAGGTCCCGAACTTGATTTGAGTTTTTGAGGCTTAAGTTAGTTTTGTTGCGCTTTATCGGGTTTCGGATCAAGGAGATGTCGAATTCAAATTCTGAAGGTTCCATTGAGTCCAGAGCGTTGAATTTAGTAGTGTAGCATGTTTTGGTTGTGTTCGGGAGGTTCCGAATGAGGTTTGAGTGAGTTTGTAAGCTTTTTGGGTGCTTTGGCGTTGTTTCAGCAAATTGTGTCAACTAAAAGGTTCGTTATTAATTTTAACGATCACAAATTTTTTTCGACACTTCTGAAAGTTTGAGCATGAATTATAGGAATGATCTACAAAGTTTGATGCATTTTCGCTAAGTCGAGATTGGACTTTTATCGTGATTATGAAATAATTGTTTACCGAGAAGAAATGATATTTGACTGGGCAAGTGAGTATGGAATTGAGTTCTGATTGGACGAGCAGGTCCGTATCATTATTTAAAACATTTAGGAAAAAGAATTGGGTCATTTCGCTACCGTATGAGGAATTTACGGCCTTTTTAGTGAAATAATAGTTGCTGGTGCAACTACTGCTGTTCAGCTATTTAAAATTTCAGATTGTGTTCATTTGGTATTTTTGACATATTGGGAGTTCTAGAGCTCGGAATGAAGTAATTCTTGTGGCATTCTTCTCAATTTAATATGGGGGTAAGTATCCAATCTTCATTTCAGTATTTTCTCATGATTTCTTCATCTGGTTTTCTTTCCTTATCCATGTAATTCTTGGGAGAAATTAGGGTTTTATCGATTTGAACTCGGATTTTGATGAAAAAAATATATTTAGGATCCCTATATTATGGGTAAACTGATTTTTGCATAAATTTGTTGATTCATCAATTATTTTCATCATATTAACCTGGTATAAGCTTGATAATTTGAGTTTTTCCCGGGTAAAGTTAAAGCTTGATAAATTGAGGATTTTAAGGTCGATTTCAACTCCATTTTTTATGAAACTTCATATTTGAACTTCCCTAAGCATGGGTAAGTGATTTTAACCTTCAATTTTGAATACCCATTGATTATAACTCGATTTTATCTTAAAATTGGGGGTTTTAAGTGAAGAAATTGGGGGGTTTTTCAAGAATTTCGAATTTTTTTATTAAATGGTGATTGTGGACTGATTTGAACTCCTTTTTCAAAATGGTTTTCACTATTGGGTTTCTAATACTTTGAGGATCATTTTTATGTAAGAAATTCCGGATTCAAACCCCGTTTTCAAAATCGGATTTTTGGGTTGCTGAATTTCGTGTTCTTGACATTGTTAGATCCAAATTGTGATTTTGGTTCATATTTTGAGTAGATTGTGGTGCTTTGTATTGCTTTCGGAAAGGAAAAGCTCCGGTTGTGGATTGAGCGTGTTTTGGTTAAGGCAAGTGGACCTTTAAAACTTTGTGAACCTTGTTAAATTCCAAATTTCTTCCTTGATTGCGTTGGGGAGTAATGAGATTGAGGTATGTGATGACTTGTTGGGTACTGTGTTGTTTGGTACTCACCCTTGCTGGGTACCGTGTTGTTTGGTACTCACCCTTCCTCGAATCTACATTTTGTTTGAAACTCTAACTTGAATCTAGATGTAATTTTGGGATACATATATTTTAGATAATTATAATCCAGCTTCAGGTCTTTGTTTAGCAATTTATAGTGTATGATTTATTTTGAAGTAAGGAATTATTTTGGTAAGTTGTATTGCATGACCAAATATTGCATAGGGTGAAACTACCAAAATATTATTTTATACAATTACAATAGATTATATAAAATGTGGATTTTATGGTGGTTTGAAACTGTCGCAATACAAATTTTAAAAGCCATTAACAACTTGTAGCATTTTATGGCGGTTTTTTGAAACCGCTATAATAGTATTAATAATAGAAGGGATTTTGGCAGCATCAAAACCGCCATTTTAAGCTCATTGTGGTGGTTATAAACCGCTGCCATACCCAAAATAAATTATCGAGATCGTTTTGTTCTTTTGTAGTACAAAACCTGCACAAAAAAATCGGCACAACAAGAATGATTTTGGGGAGGTTGAAACAAACGCCACAAATTGAATGTATAGCGGGGGTCTTTTACAACCTCCACACTTAAGCCGCCACAAAAGGAATTATTTTGCGGGGGTTGACACAAACGCCACAAATTGAATGTGTAGTGGGGGTTTCTTAAGACCCCTATAAATAAACCGCCACAATTTAGCAGTTTTTTTGTAGTGTTTTAACTAAATGGGTACTCTAAAATTTTTAGTTGTCGATCTATTGAATTTTAGTTTAGTAGGAGTTTGTATTTGATGGTTATAATTACAAAATTACTAGTTTTAAGAAGAATATACTGCAACTATATGCTTCTTTATTATTTTTGGACTGATTTTGATGTATATCATTTCGATGGTAGTATTGGGTTGGTATCCAACAGAAAAATATTCTCAAGGCCAACTAAAAATAATAAATCACATTATTTTAAGACTTAGTTTGCCTCGACTAGATTATATAACGTATTTGTTAAAGGTAAAACTATGCTTGTATCTAGTAAAATAACTCTTTTATTACCTGATTTTTATGAATTTAATGAAACCAACTTTTTTAGAAAAGTTATACTTGTCTATATTCATTGAGTTTGAGTAGTAGAATATCATATCAAGTATTTTATAAATTATTAGTATTTAATCAATCGCTCAATAGTATTTTTCTCTTTAATATACAATAATGTAAGCAATTAATAAAAACTTTTTTAGCTTAAGAAACAATCGAATTATAAAGGCAAGTCAAGAGGCTTCGAAGAGTACAAATGCTAAATTTAAATTGTAAAAACAAATGATAAACTTGGGATAAGAACCTCAATTTTTTACCCACAAATGATAGGGAAATATCTTCAAACAAAAAACAAGTAGCTACCAAAATTAAACAAATCTTATTGTAATTCTTCAGTTGTTAATTGCTTCTATTTTCTTCCACATCAAATCTCTTTTCCATGGACTTCTTTGCATCACTTGTATCTTGAAAGCTTTGCAATCTAATGCACTTTTTTTCCATTTCACATATATTTCTCAACATTTATCATGATGTTGCAAACATGAGCTTGTGCAGGCCTGTGAGATGAATTATCCTCCATTATTCTTCTTGGTTGTGAATAAAAATAACATACTCAACTGTAAGAGACAACACATTAAATCACTAATATTAAAGGTTTCATACTTACATTGAGCTTGGAAGGTTTATTTATATGCCTAACCCAGGAAATGGACTCAAAATGAATTACTTATTTGAGCGAGATTGATTTGTATCATTTTGGGATCAATCTTGTGATGTTTGAATAGCTTAAGATGGAGTTATTGAATTTTGCGAATGACTATTCTTCTTGCAAGTTGTTTTATTGTGACCAATTCGCAAACACTTGCTACACCTTTCTAACTTCCCTTTCTTACTCAATTTGGTAACATCTATGATTACACCATGTATTTCATTTGATGTAGACTATTTTTCTCTCTCTCTCTTTTTTTCATCTCAACTACTTTTCTCTTTAAGGCTTTAAGTTCATTAGGTTATTTTCTTTTGTTTCTGGACAATTTACCTCTCTTTGGCTCATAGTCAGGACGTTCAACATGAAGTAGTTCTGTAAGTTCCCACATATCAAGTTCATCTATTGGGACAATAATTGATGCATAAAATCTCATTTGAGTAGCCTTCTTATAACAATCGTTATCAAATTTTATGGATTCTCTCTTACATGGAATATGCAGCTTACTGCAAGTGAGCATGAGATTTTTATAAGGTCTCATACCATGCAAAATCAGGTTCCTCCATTCAATTCAACACTTAATTGTTCACCATACATAGTATGTACTTGAAATAATATTTGTCTAACCCTAGTAAGAATTGATGTTCTTCTACTAGTTTCCGTATTCGTGGGAATAAACTTTCTATTATAGTAAAAAATTGTTAAATTTCATGTTAAATATTATGTATTTAGACATGTTACAGTAACATTAACTTAGAATCAGAGCATGATGTCTCTCTTTTGGTTAAATTATTTTCATCGAGTATATTCGTATTCTTTCAAGCTATCCAAGTATAAGTTTCTCCATCGTCTTTAAAATTGCCCATAGCTGCAGTAATACAGAGGATACAAGTGTTATTCGAAATGATAATTTTATCCCTGAATAAATCACAAAAATTAGTCAAAAATCATATCACAATTTGTTGTTGTTCTAAAATGTTACTTTCTCCCGAGTTTGAGTGGTTGTCATTGAACCAACTTCTAGCTTCTTAATCCTCCTTTTTCCAACACATTTATCTCATATTTATACTTAGTTACATAAGTTTCCCAAGAAGCTTTTCAAATTCTTGTCTTCAATGATAAGATTTTACGCACTTTCTTGAAATTATTGTACAAATGTCTTACAATATCTATGTTCAACTTGAGGAACAATCTCATAAACAACTCACTCCAAACACTAGGAAAGTGAGAAATAGCTAAATATAATTAATTTTTTATTATTGAAGACAATTAAAATTAATAAATAAGTGAAGAAGAATTTTGCCTTTTGATTGTCTGTAATGAGACACATGTTATCGTTGTTTCTAATTTGCAAATTATCCACTAGCAAATTCAAAAATCAGTTTTAGTTATGCTTGTCTTCAACATCAACTATATCATAGGTTATAGGGAACATGCCATTATCAGCATCTATCCCAATTGTTGTCAAAAGTTGACCACCATATGGTCCTTTAAGAAAGCAATCATCCATCTCAATAAATGACCTACAACCTGCCTTACAACCTCTTTTGCAGGGCTCAAGACATATGTAAGTTCTTTCAAAAAAAAGTTAACTATATTTTTCATTAGGTATTATTTCCAACAATATAGTCAATCTTAAATTCATTTTCTTGAGTTCTGCACATTCATTCTCTAATTTTGCATATTGTTCTTTGTAGTGAGCTTCAATCATTCTTAGTTGTTCACATTTCGCTATATACTAGACTCATTGATATTTCTACATTCATCTCTTCATGTATTTTCTCCATGAAATCACCTATTGATCATCTAGAAGTTTTCTTAAATAATGTAGGTATGTGTTGGCAATAATTTTAGATTTCATGTTTTTTATATAAACAAATAAACAATCATCAAAATGTTTCTCAACTAAAGTTTTTATCATGATGGTAGGGTCATTTGTTGCCATTCTGGGGGCATATATACGTCATGGACATCCATCTTAAGTGAAAAGTGTTAAGTTCTAACTATGTATTTGGTCTATTTTAATGAAGGGCAAAATAGTTAGTTAATATTTAATAGACATTTTTATTATCTAACTTTGATATTTGGGACTTTCCAATTTTAGAATAGTATAGATAGAAGATATAGATATATATCTTACCTATATGATATGATAACACAACTATCATTATTATCCTCTGTAAAATTAATTTTCTATAACAATCAGATAACATTAAAACATCAAATGTTATTATAAGTATATAATAACTAGTATTCCCTTTCTTCCACTTTATGTGTTCAAGTTATTATTTGGAGAGTCAAATGAGAATTTCTTTGATCATAATTTTTTTAGAAATATTTTGAATTGTTAATTATAGTAATTTATAATATTTTTATGGAAAGGGGCATCCCGTGCAGCTCACTATCTCCTTCACATACATCTTAGCCAACTCAGGAGTTGTAATCCACTATGACTGGAATGAATGGGCTGATTTAGTGAACCTATCAACAATGACTCAAATTAAGTCATAATTTCTCAAGGTCTTAGAGACTCCCACCACGAAGTCCATCACTATCATTTCCCACTTCCACTCATGAATGAGCATTTTCTAAAGCAATCCGGTAGACTTTTGGTGCTCATACTTTACTTGTTGGCAATTTTGACACTTAGACACATATTCCGCTATGTCCCTCTTCCTCCCTTCCCACCATTAAAGGGTCATAAACTCCCAATACATTTTGGTGACACCCAGATGAATCGAATATCACGAACCATGAAACTCTATCAATACCTTCTAAATCAAGTCATCAACCCAAGGGACACAAATTCTCCCTCTAAAAGTGAGCACCCCTCTTATGCTGAGTGTGGCATTTGGAGTCTCCGATCCCCAGACATCATCTTGTTCCTGAGCTTGTTCAAATTCTCATCCTCAAATTGCTTAGCCTTGATATTGGAGTCCTGAAGGCTATTTTAGGTATGTCCTTAGGTTTAATCTTTAACTGATGATACCCTGACCTCAAGTCAATCTTTGTGAACACTGAAACACCCTACAACTAGTCAACAATATCATCTATGCAGGGTGTAAGATATTTATTATGGATAGTAACCTTGTTCAACTATCTATAGTCTATGCACATTCTCATACTACCATCTTTCTTATTCACCAACAAGATCAGAGCACCCTAAGGTGTAGCACTGGGATGAATGAACCCTTTATCTAAGAGTTTCTGAAGATGAGTCTTGAGTTTCCTCAAATCTTCTGGAGCCATACGATAAGGAGGGATAGAGATTGGGTGAGTGCCTGATTCTAAATCTATACATAAATCAAGTAAAATTGACATAAAAGTACAAAAGCAACATACAATTAGCAATTTTTAACCCAATATAAATTAGCAAATTTTAACCAAAAAAAATATTTGCAACAAATAACCTAAAAGTAATATAACAACATTTTTTTAGGTTGATTTTTTTCCATCGTGTATTCCAGCGGCACCGAAATAAGGATGTGGTTTCAATTTTTTTTCTTCCATTTTTTTGCTCTTGCAAATAAGAAAAAGTTATGTTTCCACCACAATATCAATTTTCCTAAATTTTCTAACCTAACTGCACATTCCATAATAACAAAAATATGCACAATCATTCTACGAACATTAAGGGAAAAAAGGTCATCTTTGCTTGTCTTGATTCATCATAGCGGGAAATGAAATACAAACAATAGGTTTGTGAATTATTTTATGGAAGGGTTGGTTATTATAATAGATGTTGATTTTAATGGATTCATTCGACTGATTTCAATTTTTTAGCTAATGAATTCAATTTTATAATGTCGATTGTGTACAGGTAAAGTATTGAGTATTCTTTCGATTAATAGTTGTACACATTTAAATTTATGCTATCAACTGCAATGTATCCATATTCAAGTATGCATTAAATATGACTAGCTATTTGTATTCATTTGTTTAGAATTTGTATACGCTAAATTAATTGATTTTGCACAAATGTATGAACAATCATATATACATTGTCAGTTATGTATACATAAAAATATTAAAAATTCATTCAATAAGCAGTTGTATACATTTAAATTTATGATGTCAACTGCAATGTATATGTATACATGTATGCATTAAAATATGTATACATATTCATGTATTCGATGTATACATATCCACGCATGTATTCATCTATTCATTCATTTATAATTTGTATATATTAAATTGATTGATTTTGGCACAAATGTATGAACAATCATGTATATATTAATAATTTTTTTTGTACAAATCTTCAATTCCACAAATCAGGGATTCCCAAAAAAATTTATATTGATGATGTAGATTATGTATGAAAGATGAATTTAAGTAGATAACAATGGATAAATAAATTATTATATTAAATATGCATATCCAGAGTAGATTTAGGAAAATAAGAGAAAATTTCAAGTAGAACAAATTTGAACTAAGTATATAAGGTTTAAGAAAAAGAAAAAGAAAAGTAAAAAAAGAAGAAGAAAACCTCAACTTACTGCCGTTGAGAAGCCATCCATGAGGAAAGAGGAAAAAACAACAAATGAGGAAAGAGAAAAAAAAGTAATAAAGGAATCGAATATATAGAGAGAGAAAATATTACTAGTAAAGTAGTTTCACTTCTTAAGAAAACAAAATGGGCCAATTCATGCCAAAATAAATATTAAAAAATGTTTTAATGCTAAAAAATGTTTTAATGCTAAAAAATGTTTTAATGCCAAAAAAATAAAAGAGGGCTATTTAATGCCAATTTAGTCTAAAGGTTGTCATTCCGTGCCATTTCAATATCTCTATTCAGAGGCATACCAAGTAAATCTATAGGAAATACGTCCTAAAATTCTGAAACCACTGGATTGACTCAAAAGAAAGGGAATCCGCACTAACATCCCGAAGATGAGCGAATTAGGCCAAACAACCCTTCCCAACTAGCCTTCTAACCTGAATAAAAGATATGATCTTTGTTGGCTTAGACCTGTACACACTTTTCCACTCTAATCTATCCTTAACCAGGATTTCTAGAGTTACTATCTTAACATTACAATTTCGCATAGCATAATAAGGATACAACCATGTCATACCAAAAATCACATCAAAGTCTACCATATCAAAGATTACTAGATCTACCCAAGTCTGACAACCCACAAACATCATAGAGCAAGCACAATATACATGGGTTACTACCACAGACTCTCTAATCGGGATAGAAACACGAATAGGGGACATCAAGGATATCACAAATCAAGTCAAGTTCCTAGGAAAATTTAATAGATACGTACGAATAAGTAGAACCCGGATCAAATAAGATAGAAGCCATCTGTTCACAGAAAATAATAATACTTGTTATCACGGTGTTAGACGCTTTGGCCTTTGGCCTGCCCGAGAAGGTGTAACACTGAGCTCTATCATCATCCCCTCCCAGCATTCCCATTTCCTCTACCCCCATGGCCTACTTGATTATTACCTCGCCCACTTTGTGGGTGTCCTCTTCCATTACCAGCTCCACCTGATGGTACCACAACCTTTACCTGTTGCTGCGCCTGGCCGCCTGCCTTCTTGTATGGGCATTCCCTCTTAAAGTGACTACCCATCTCATAGTTGAAGCATCCTTGGTCAAGTGAGGTCCTGATGGCTGACGAATAAGAACCTCCTTGACCACCTTGAGCCAGAGACTGTTGTGTGACCACTTAATAGACACCCGTAGAAGCTGGTAAAGCCGACTGAATCGGACGGGTTGAATACACCTGCTGACTAGGACCCTTGGAATAGGAGCCAATGAAGTTGCCCACATTCTTGTACCTCTTAGCCAGTTCTTTTGCCTACCAAACCTACCTAACTCCTTCCAATTTCGTTATATATTCGGTCACCTCATTGAAGATCTTCCCTGCAGAATCATGTGCACGGATAAGACCTACAAATCGGTGTTCAGTCCCTTTATATAAAGGTGAATCCTCTACTCCTCACGGCCCACAAGTTACTAGCATAGCGAGACAAGGCATGAAACTTAGCCTCATATGTTGCTACGGACATGCTACCTTGCTCAAGAGCCAGAAATTCCTCCTTCTTATGATTTAAAAGTGTTCAAGGTACGTACTTCTCTCGAAACAAAGCATTGAACTGAGTTCAAGTCAACATAGGTAGAACTGATGAACGACACTCCACCTAATCCCTCCACCACTGCTTGGCTTCACCCTGCAACTGGAAGGTAAAAAACTCAAACCTATGTTGCTACACAAAGCTCAACTTATACAACCTTCCATAGCAGTTCAAGGTTAACTCAAACACATTCTTTTTTTTTTTACCGTGGAACACTAGTGGCTTCAATTTCAAAACTTAGTCAGCATCTCATGTTCCGTTCCAGTCATCACAGGGCCTAATAAAGGATAGAAGAATACATCAGTACCTGAAGCTTCATCCATCCTAGAGGCATAGTAGAAATAGAATGAGTGTTTGGAGCCTGAGTAGCCGACATAATGGGAGTGGATCCAGACTTGTCAACCCACTCAGAAATTTTAACACCAGCTAAACCACTTCAGAGGTCATAAGAGGAAGACTTGTATCCCCAACATGTGTCTCCACCTTTGGCCCATCATCCTCCTCAATTTCCACCTCAACCTTTTCTTCAACATGATCCTGGGGTGAGAGAGGAGTCGTCGTCCTTGACCTAGCTGCTGCCTGAGCTCCACCCCTGGCAGGTATTGCCTTCCCTCTACCCCTGCACCTGCCCCTACCCCTTTCTCTGCCTCACCCTTGTATTGTTAGTTCCACCGCTAACACTAGTACCCTAACTTTATTGCGTCAAGTATCTACCATCTGAGGGCAGAAGAGTGAGGAAAGTTAGATACCAATTTGGATCGACATATACCAATTTGAATCAAGTTATAGCATGAAGGAAAGAAGAGAGAAAAGAGTCTCTTAAAGACCTGTAGCCTCTCAAACAAAAGTACAAATGTCTCTGTATCATTCTGCAAGATTGTAATAGACTTGTTTTGATACGGTAAGATCAACGAACCTAGGGTTCTGATACCACCTTTGTCACGACCTCGACCTGCCTTGAGTGGAACTCACACTAACCCCCGGTGGGAGAACCAACGAATGACTAATATACAGTCCATTAAACAATATAAAATAAACAACTTTCAATATCAAAAACATCTTTCTTGGAATAAAACCCAAAGTCTTAAAACAATCGTGGAAAACCCCCACCCTAGAACAGAAAGTCATGTACCAAAATATTTAGTAGTCTTAGATTAAAGGGATGCAACCCTAAAATAAGAAAATAACTTAAAGAGTCTGAGCACGAACATATGAACTAAGAGATAAAGAGGAATCCATGACAATCTAGAAGAAGTAGCTCACCCTTTTGGATTCGGTTAACGTTGGACTCACAGTTAAGGTAACGAAGCAGCCACCTGAATATGTCTTGTACTCGACAAAGAAATAGCAAGTGCAGCATCAGTAAGCAAACCACAATTTACGTATTGGTAGGATTACTGGCCAGCTCCAAAGATATGAATATAAACCCATAAGTAAACATAGTAAAGACAAGACAACACATAATCAACCAAGTCAACAATACAATAAGAGTCTTAGTCACTAATATTGACTTAACATTTATACGAAGCATATCTCACATGATTACAAACAGGCTCGGTTCACTCAAGAAACCAACATACAAGATAATAGTCAAATACGTACAAGGCGTGGTACCGAGCCAATCAATAGTATCCCGTACCAAGCGAGGTACCCGAGCCAACAGTTAGTAATTTGTATCCGTGTGGTATTTGAGTGAACTATATAGATATCCCATACCAGGCGTTGTACTTGAGCCAACCAATAATATGTACTAGGCGTGGTACCCGAGCCAACAAGAGATATCTCGTGCTAGGCGTGGTACCTGAGCAAACCGATAGTAACACAAACACAATTACAATCACAACGAAATACAAAACATTTGTAAATACAAGTAAACAAACACCTTCATTTCATGAGATGTCAACAATTCATCATTTCACATTCAACCCTTATGTGTTCCCCAACATGCATTGTACAAGTTTAGCTATAGAAACAGTTAACATGTATACATACATAAAATGGAAAACAACAACGATCATCTACATTTAATCAAGCCTTGGAAGCTCTATCGAACCTGACTCTTCCCCTTGTTACGAATCCTAGCTTGTTCTTGGTCTACAAATAATTAATATACATATAATTAGACCCAGATGACCAAAAAACACTCGGATTATACTCAAATCCAAAACCCAAGCAATTCTCATAATCATTCAATCTAAACCAAGGGTTTTCCACCATTAAATCAACCAAAACCCTCCCTTAAGGAAATTTCCATAGATTCCACGGCCTAAGAATCGAATTACTGAGCTAAGGGAGTAATTAACATACCTTTAATGATGAAAACAATGAAAAATAGTTCAAATTTGCCCTAGGTCTCCCTTGCTCTTCCCAAAATATGTTTGCATATAATAAGCGATAGTTTGGAAGAAATTTTTGCATAAACTATGACTTACCCCGCTATATCAGCCCCAACCCTCTATAGCAGCAACGACGTAGTGGAATCAGACAATATAGAGGGAATTAATCCCTCCCTCTATGGCGAAGTGCATGGGATAGAAACTCAGAAATCCTCCCAAAGGTCTCCACTTCACAACACGCCTTTAAACCTTGATGTTCTAAACTAACCCCTTCACGCTAAGTTTGATATAAGGAGTTCTACTTACCCAAATTCACTTCCGAAAAAGCCTTATGGACTAATTACTGTATTAATTAATTCAAAAACCAACCCAAGCCTTGATATTTTATCAAATCCATTTTCAGATTGCCCTAGACCTCACCTTGCTCGGATTTCATCTGAGACTGGCCTAGCCTAGAATTTTCAATTTTCTTACAAAAATTCTTTCACCATAAGTTTACTCATAACGGCTGGAAGGGTCGTTACAAGAGGTCTGACATCAAACATAAGTTTTTTATGTTATTTCGTACTATACAATTCTTTTCGTTGTGGGATCTTTTTCCCATGAGAGTTAAGTCATTTGGTTGCATTGTTTCCTTCTAAGTAATTTATTAGAACAGTGATATTATTTTATTTTTCTCAATGGGGAGTTTTTTCTGTACAAAAGGGATATGTAACTCATTTTGGAAATACTAAAATGATCTAATCTAGGGAAGGCAATTAAAAGCGCACATCTTTAGATCTTATTTTTAAAGATCTAAAGTGCACATTTAAGTTTGTCCCTTATATGTGGAGAGGAGTTCATAAACACATATAATTTTTTTGTGATATGTTCTTTGTCTAGTTACTACATCATTTAAGTTAGTAGCTCTAGGACTATTTCAATTTGAGTCTGATTATAGAAATATGCGTCATTGTCAGAGTAACTTTTCAAGTTACTGTAATGTGATTGTGATTAGAGCATTATATATATATATTTTGTAGTCCATCATATGTATGATCAATTTTATTTTATTTTTGTATTCATGATGAACATGTTCGTTTGTTGCTTTCTTCTATTTAAGATTTTTATGTGATGAAGAAGAGTGAGCAATTTGAAGAGTGTGCACGGGATATCTTTTGTGTGTTTTTGATGTGATATACGTTTTTTCTTAGACTGTAATTGTCATACTTGCATCGACTTCACAAAAAAATACAAAAGCTTAAATCACTTCTTTCCTTGAGCATTTATTTCTATTTAAATAGACATGTTTTATCAATCATTTAATTCATATGAGCCTGTGCATTTGTTTACAACAAGCTTTTACTAACATTCTTTTTGAGGTATTTGTTCCAAATTCATATTTCACAGCCAAAGACCTTTTTATTAGTGGTTTTTTCTATGTATATGATTTATATTGGTTCTTTAAATTGTGATAACTAATATTGTCAGTCGTCCTAACTTAGTATTCGAACTATTCAAAAATGTCGTCAGGTGCATGTCAGATCTTTCAAAAGTAGTAAATATTTTAAGTTGAAAAGTACGATGATGATTTCTACATGTATCGAAAAATATGTACTGCTTTTTGAAGGATTCGGCAAGCACCTGACGTATATTTGAAAAGTTCAAACATCATAAGTTAGCACTAGTGGCAATACCAAGTACCAATATTTAAAGAACCAATGTAAATCATAAATATGGAAAAAACTAGTTATGGAGCAAAATAAAGGTCTTTGATTGTGAAATGTGAATTGTAAATTTGGAGTAAATGCCTCAAAAAGAATGTTAGCAAAAGCATGTTGTAAACAAGTGCAAAAATTCAAACGAATAAAATGATAGAAAAAACATGCCTATTTGAATAGAAGGAAATGCTCAAATAAAAGAGTGATTTAAGCTTTGGTATTCATTGCGAAATCAATGCAAGTCTGGCAACTGCAGTCTGAGAAATGAAATACTTCACATCCAAAACACACATAGGAAGTGCAACCTCCACATGCCGAGGAATGCAAACATCTCATGCACAATCTATGGATTCATTACATAAAAATCTTCAACACAAAAAAATATGTTCATCATGAATACAAGAAAAATATATTGATCATAAACATGTTTGGGGAATTCATTATAAATATTTGCATTTTAGAAACGTGGAAATATACCTTGATGAAAAGGGATTTTTCTGTGCTACAAAGAGAGTAAAACTAGAGTTGTCCAAGCTCTCTGGATGGACATGATATATAATCTACTCTGACAAAGATTTCACGTCTCATATTTTTTATTATTTGTATTTATGAACTCCTCTCCAATATGTTGAGTAGGATCCATAGGTGCTAACTGATACATAGGCCAGCTAGATGACATTTCTAATATGCTAGTTAGTTGGACAATTATTTTCAGATATGTTTATATATTTAATATCCTGTAATTTTTTGGTCTAATATCTTTTTATTTGTAGCACAGAAAAATCCCTTTTCATCAAGGTATATTTCCCCGTTTCTAAAATGCAAATATTTATAATGAATTCCCCACCACACTCAATGTAACAATTCGATCTGTCGTTATTTAAGTGCACCTCGTGCGAAGTTTCAAAATTTATTTTTGAATTCCGATGCCAAATTAAATTTTGGGGCACCAGACGGAATTATTAAATTTGAACTTATAAGGACTGACATCAGCCCACCATAATGGAACATCTCCTGCTATGGCGTTGCCACTATAGCGCTTGCAGGGCCACTATAGCAGAGCTGACAGAATCAGACCCTAGATAAAATGATGTCTTTTACTTTTCTTGGGGAAAAATTGGTGAAGGTTACTCAAAATATTCTTCTAAGCCACTTCAAGATAGCAGGAAATGGAGGAAAGGGATTTCTGTGCAAAGAAGGGCAAGACCAAACGACTTCCATTCCACACTCATTAGGATTCACCCAAGGAGCAAAGGACAGCATTCAAAATCCTTCAACAACTGTTTGACACCTAGGAAGGATAGGTTTTCTTAACTGAGAAGTTAGACCCACATTTATCCATATAATGTCTTGTAGATTATCGAGAGATTTCATGCTTAGTCTTTCGGGAACGAAGTCTGGATGGGTGTATATATGGTTACCTATGGTTAGGCTGATGATGGACCTGTTTAGTATTGTTGACTTTGTGACGATTGTTGGGTGATATTCTGGGGAAGATAACTGTGGGTAATCGGACAATGATCAGGGAACATTAGGGGAGGAAATCTCTCGGTTAGGTGATGGTTATTGTCTTCCCATATATGTTATATGTGCTTGTTAACTGCATTGTTAGTAATGCATGCATGATATGAGATTAGGGAAGCTGAAAAGGCATAATGTGAAATGTAAGATATTGTCAATGATATGTAATGTATGTGCTACTTGGATGTATAGGTGTGATCATGATTCTTTGTGGTTGTGTTGCATTATGCATATAGTATTAGGGGATCGGGTGCCATGTCGGCTCACACACACACGCACGCACACACACACTTATATATATATATATACTAGGGGATTGGGTGCCACACCGGCACATATATATAATTATTGGATCAGGTGCCACGCCGGCACATATATATATATATATATATATATATATATTATTATTGGATTGGGTGCCACGCCGGCACAAATATATATTATTATTGGATTGGGTGTTACACCAACACATATATATATTATTATTGGATCGTATGCCACGTCGACACATATATATTATTATTGGATCGTATGTCACGCTAGCACATATATTATTATTGGATCAGGTGCCACGTCGAAACGTGTATATATATAGTTATAGTTATAGTTATAGTTATAGTTATAGTTATAGTTATATATTATTGGATTGGGTGTCATGCTGGTATATGTGTAGTTGTGTATATTGGTCTCTGAAGGGCCGGGTTGGTGTGTTTAAACACTGGAGTGGTTTACTTGTGTTGACCGGGATGACGTGTTAGATGTTGTAGGTGATGATTGGGAATTTCTGGAAGTTCGGGCAAATCTACGCTGGTTGTTAAAATTGTTCATGTATGTTGTTAAGTTGGGGGCTACTTGTTTGCATGTTTTATAAGGGGAGTGTGTAAGGTAAGGAGTGGCAGATTTAGTAGTCTAGCGTTCGGGGAGATTTTATGTGATAAAAAGATTATACTATGATCGCATGGGAGTGGAGTTGGCAGCATAAAAGACAGGGCATATCGAGTTTTGAGGTAGTGATATATAAGGACCTCCCGGTTATTTTTGTATTTATGCCTCATATTCATCATTTACAGCGTTCCTATAGCAACCCCAGGTCATTTATGACTTGCTGGGACTAACATTTCGGTTACGTTCATTTCATTTTTATTTGAGTTTTAGTGTTTTGGAGCTTTTAAACCTTGAACAGTCAGTTTTGATCAAAATTTCAAGAAGAGAACCTCAGAGTCAAATTTTGACGATTCCATCAGCTCTAGAAGGGTCATTTTAGTCTAGTAGAATGCCGGCACGACTCCGAGGCTTTCAGTGCGAGTAGGCATTTTCACTTTCAAGTTAAGGCCTAAGTTTGATTGTAGTCCACATTCTGAGTAAACGAGCTCAGATGAGAATTTCGTCAATACAGTTAGCTTTGAAATGTTGAGTTTAGTCTAGAACGATCTTTCGTTTGGATCTCGAGGCTTCTGGGCTAATTCTAAGTCCCCCTTGTGGATTTTTGCTTCAATTGGAGTTTGGGGGTGGGACCCACTTTTTACCAAGATGACCTCGTATGAAAATTTTGACTGCTTCATTGATCCGGAATATTAGATTTGGTAGGGTTGCATATCTCGTTTGCTTGCACGGTGTTCCAAATGAATTCAAAACACCCCGACAGAGATTTGGACTTGCCAAGAAACCAGCTGACATGCATCAGCTATTGCAGGACTGAAATGGTCTTCGTGTTCGCGGGCCCTTGGACGCATTTGTGGAGGTAAGGCGACCTATGGGCTGCATTTGCAGGAGCCACATTCACCGGGCCCCACTTTCCTCTTGGCGGCGTTCGCGGTGGACTCCTTGCGTTCGCAAATAGGAGGTTTTTCTGGTCTTTTAAATAAGACCAGACACAAGGCAACATTAGTTCAAAGAGTAAAAGTGTGATTTCTCCCTCATTTTAGCTCGGATTTAGGTGACTCGAAGTCTCATGCGTCCGGAATTGTCGAGACTACGTTAGAGAGTGATTGGAAAGTGCTGGTGAACCTCTGTTCGAGGTGAATTTCCATTCAAAACTTCTGTCCCAAGTCTTTTTCTTAGCTTAATTATTGTAAATTGTTACGACCCGAGACTACCCTCTAGTCATAACATGGTGCTTAGAGTCACGAGTGACCCCAAGCTAACCCTTGATACTGGGATACACATGAAAAACTAAATATCAACATGTAAAAGAATTAAATGATTGAGCAGAAGCATAATTATAAAATATTGCTTCAATATATTTTTGAACAAAGTTTTGTATACAACAACTGTAATGTGAAAAGAATCTGAAATAGAATAGACTGAATACAACAACTCTAACTGACTGTCTATGACGCCTCTACTAATACTGATTATAGTTAGCGGGACATGACCCCCACTTACCTTAATCGATACATATGAATAGAAATAACATACTAGAACTACAAACTGACTTGAGTGTTCGAAATAAGAGAACTCATCACCTTTTGATTGGAAGCTACTATCCAACTGACTAGGATCCAGATAGTAAGAACCTGAATCTACATCACATGAAAAATGTAGGCACAAGAGGTATGCAAATTAGTACTTTGAATGTACTAAGTATGAGATATATGCATGATAATTTGTAAAGCTGGACATGATGAATCTAAGACGCAAAAATGAATTTGAATCTTAAATAACTGAATGTAAGGTCAAAGAAATATTTTGAAAATCAATTACATAAGCTTAAATCATAGTCTTTGAGAAAGTCATAAAAACCTTTGAAGAAAACATAATTCTTTTGTGGGATATTTACCATTAACCGACATAGACCATGTGAGCTATAACATCTAATTCGGCGTCTTGCCCACACCGAAAAGAGATTGTCCTACTTGCCAAGGTAAGGACCATATATATTAGCTTAGGTGGATCCACTAGCTATGTCTTTCTAAGACAAATCCTACAGGGACACATAGTTAGGGACAATGAGATTGCTTCTACAGACCCGGCCTCTACTAACGGGAAGATCTCCATCTCAAAGTCCTCTCGGTGCTAAGTAAAATCCCAACGGAATAAATATAGTCATAATCATAATCATAGAAAAATACTTGGAAAGGCAACGATTAAGGCTACCAATCCAATCATAAGTTCATATTAGAATAACTCCTTTAAAAACAATGGTTTATACATATGTGAGAAAACCTTTCACAACCATGATTTCATAATATGTGAGAAAACCTTTCACAATTCATTGACACTTATCTCAAAAGCATCCTTAATTCATAAAATATCATTTTCATAAGAAATGCATAGCTTTCATAAATCATAATTCATAAGCATAGTTTATATTCATAAAATAGGCATAGACATGGGTTCATGTGAAATCAATGAAAATCATGTAATTAAATTAAATCATGCATAGCAAGATTGAATATAAGTAATTGAATCACAATAAACTGAACCCATGGAGAATAGCAAAAAACTCAAGATTTTGGGTGAAATCAATTTGAAGTAAAATATATTTTCTTGAAATATTCTTAAATAATGCACTTGAAATTAAATATAAGAATACTTTCTTGAAAATAATGCACTAGAAGTAAAACATACTTTCTTGAAACTCTTCTAAAATAGTGCACTTAAAATTAAAGATAATAATACTTTCTTGAAAATAATGCAATTGAAGTAAAATATTTTTTTTTGAATTCTTCTAAAATCATGTACTTTAAATTAAATATAATAATACTTTCTTGAAAATAGTGCAACTGAAGTAAAATATACTTTCTTGAAACTCTTCTAAAATAATGTTCTTGAAATTAAAGATACTCCCTTCGTTCCTTTTTATATGTCACATTTTTAGATTGCACTTGCATTAAGAAAATAAGTAACTTTACCCTTTTACCCTTATGTAATGTTTTCTTAGGTTGGTCAAAGTATATATTTTCAAGACCAATTAACTATTCTATCAAGGGTATAATAGGAAGAATATGGTAATTTATGCATTGATTTTATAAAATGACAAGTATTATGGACCAACTATTTATTGAAAGGGATGACATATAAAAAGGAACGGAGGGAGTAATAATATTTTCTTAAAATACTTCTTGAAAATAATGTAATTGAAGTAAAATATACTTTCTTGAAATACTTCTTGAAAATAATGCACTTAAAGCTAAATATACTTCCTTGAACTCTTTCTTGAAAGACTCCTTTAAAATCTTGAACATACTTTATTTGTGAAATTAATCCATATGAAATACTATGACAAGATTTTTAAATAACATTGATTAGAAAGGCATCCATGTGGTATAATAAGCATGAACCATGAATCAAAAATTATTAATGAAATAAAGAACCATAATTTTGATGATAAAAATCAAGAATCAATGATAGGAGATAAAGAAAATTTGAAATCATAGAATCTTGGGTAAAAACCCTAGCTTTGATCTTAAAAATATATGTTGTAGGAGTAGGGCGTGAGGAAGAACAAAGTTCCTCATTTTGATAACCTTACTTACCTTAAACGCTCCATTAATCTTGAAGAAGAACCCTAACTTGAAGAAGAACCCTAACTTGAAGAAGAACAATCAAGAAATCTTTTCTTGAAAATCCTATGGCCAAGGGTTAAGATTCCTACTAATGATTCATGATTATCAGAAGGATTTTGAATTGGAAAGATTGAAATCCTTGGAGAAGGAATTATCTTGAAGAAGAATCTTGAAAAGGATTTGAATGAATTTTGCTTGGTTGAGATCAACTACTTTCACCTGATCATCATTGTTCACACTTTCGATACTCGGTGTACTAAAAAATATTCCCTATTTGACAAACGTCTTCATTTTAGGGCCGTCATTAATAATCACTTCCCTGAGAAATGGAAATTCAAGAGCATGCTTCGTCAGAAAGAAATGCCCCAGCTCAGGCAGCTTGCAAAGCTCCAGCTTTTCCAACAGGGGAAATAAGGTCATGATTCCTTCTCCTTGTTGTTCCTCTTTTGTGATCACTTCTTCCTTTGATTGGCAGTCTCTAATCTCTAGTATTTGGAGATTTGGAGCACCTCTGGCCACTGATGGAGACATCAAGTTTCTCAATTTTCCACAATCTGATACTCTCAGTATTTGAAGTTTAATGAAATAGGCAATTGGAAGTTGGTGAGACTGCATAAAACACTTATGTTGTTAGCTACATCGATATGTAGGTATTCCAGGCTAGGACAAGAAACCTGCAAACATTGAAGTATCAAACTTTATTGCAGATCATAAGTGTAACACCCCATACCTTGGAATTGGAAAATTGCATAAAACTGCTGCAGAACTGGTCTACGGGACCGACCTACGGACCGTAGAAAGGCAATTGTAGAAACCGGGTTGAGGTTGGAGAATGTCAAGTTTCAGGAGGGATTCTACGGACTGTAGATTAGATGACGGGCCGTACATGGGTGTCGTCAATTGGAAGGCCAAAGTTGCAAACTCTCTGAATCAAACGACGGAGGAACAGGACGGACCGTAGGTCACGTCGACAGTTTTCATTAAGGGAATTTTAGACCTTTCCCCTCCCTTCTAAACCCAAATTCCGACCTTTTCCTCTTAATTACGGGCTAAAACAGCAGAAACCAGTTGAGAAACATTCTAAACACTTAGAAAAATTAGAGAGGAGATTCAATAGGAGAAAAGACTAGGGTTCCAAGAATTCAACCAAGAGTCTTCAATTTCGCCAAGATCTTTGATCTTCCAGGTATATAAGGCTTTCCTCAGTGTTGGGCTAGTGCGTCCACATGCCAAATTTCATCAGAAATTCAGAATTTATGAAATTTAGGGTTTCATTCCAAGTTATTGAGGAATTCGAATGTCTGCCTATTCTATTGAATTCTAGTTAAATTCTTGAGAATTGTATCCATATCTTTGAGTAATTATATTGCTATGGTTCATGCTTAGATTCTGGTATGAACCCTAATTGTTGAGTTGGCTGTCCATATTTAACTTTCTGCAAAGAACCCTATGAGTTGAGCATTTACTGAATTATTTTGAGAGTCTTTTAAACTGAACCATTAATTTAAATTGGTTTCTTTTGAGCAAAATAGAGGGGAGTTGTGAGTAGAGTTAAAGAGGCTGTTTGAGTAACTTGTAAATGAAACTTTGATTTCCCAACTATCATTTTTTTGAGTGAGAAAGAGGACTTTGATTTTGAGAAAATAACTAAGAGAGTTTTTAGAAGAGGAGTTGAGGCACTGTTTCTTAAAGAGTATCTTTTGAGTAATTACCTCAAAAACAGAGAAAGAGTTATATTTTTACTTACTTGAGCATGAGTATATTTATTGGGAGTAGTATTGAGCAGCAATATGGGGATGAGTTCAGACAACTCAAACTCCCCATAAACCATATATGCCAACATGGGTAAAGGATTCATACTTTTTAGATGATTTCCTTATGCCTTCGGGTAGAGCTTAGAGGATCCACTTAGTTGAGGATGTCCTATACTCCGGAAAGGTTTAGGACAATTCTGGCAGCGTGGGCGAGACGTTGTATCATCATTTATCTTAGAGTGATGGTTGTCGGTTAGAGAATCTCCCAAATAAGAGTAAAAACTTAATTTGTGATATTTACTTATATTCTTGAGATAACATCTGTATTTTAAATCTTTACTTGAGTTACTTCAGAGTTTATTTTTGCATTGAGGTGAGTTGAGGTGAGTATTCCTTAAGCCCTATATTTTCTGTTATAGCTTTACTCAGCCGTTTTACATACCAGTGCATTCAATGTACTGATGTCATTCGGCCTGCATCTTTTCACGATGCAGATACAGGTGTTCAGGGTCATCAACAAGCGCTTTGTTGATACTGTTTGCACTCCAGATAGCAGTTGTGGTGAGCCTCCTAGTACTTCCGAAGGATCTGTCTTTTTATTCAGTTGTTTTTGTTTTGTTGAGGTGTTGTTGGGTCTGTCCCGACACCCGTCTAAGTTATTTATATGCTTCATAGAAAGGTCTAGAGTTGATGGGTTCCCCCATACTTGTTCGTATTTTCCCATGTTTGAGTCTTTCTGATGGTTTCAGTGTTTCAAGTTTGAGTATTTTCAGCATTTAACTATTTTAATCTTTTATTTGAGTTTATGAGCTTATTCATGCTATGATAGGAGCCTTTTAGGCTCGAGTTAAGTCTTCCGCTGAGTAGTGAGCCAAGCCAAGGGTTCGCTTGGGGATCAGTAATGGTTCCCAAGTGCCATCCATGTCCAGGGTGTAGGCTCGGGGCGTGAAAAACTTTGTATCAGAGCACAGAGTTGAAGAGTCCTAGGGAGTCTATGAAGCCGTGTCAGTAGAGTCCTAGTTATCAGTGTGAAGCGCACCACATCTATAATTAGGAGGCTATGACATTTAGGAACCTCTCACTTTCTTCTTATTCCACTTCGTGCTATAGAGTTCATCTCTATAAAAGTCTTCCTTCTAACTCGTCCTTAAGCGTACCTATGAGTTGGGCAGTGTTTGAAGAGACCTTCTTGGGGTGTTTCTTCCCCCGCGAACTAAGGGAGGCAAAGGTAAGAGAATTCCTGAATTTGAAGCAGGGATCTATGAGCGTGCAGGAGTACATAATCAAGTTCACTTAGCTATCCTGCTATGCTCTAGCGATGGTGGCTGATATGAGGAGCTAGATGAGCCTGTTTGTGCTTGGGCTATCCCGCTTGTCAAGTAAGGAAGGTAAGGCGGCTATGCTGATAGGGGACATGGACATAGCTAGGCTCATGATCCATATGCAACAAGTTGAAGGACAGGGAAGAGTTCCATAGAAAAAGGGCTAAGGCAACCAGCCATGAGTCCGGCCACCAGAAGATCGGAAATGGGAATCAGTCCTCTTTCCCGCAGAGGTCATCTGGACCAACACCATCATCAGTTAGTGCACCTGCATCGAGGAATAGAGGTGAATTCAAGAACCAGAACTCCCAGAATTCCAGAGCTCGACCTACTCAGTCTCAGGGTAGCATGGCATCAAGGAAAAATTGGATCCCCACATGTACCAGATGCGATAGAGACCACCCGGGAGAGTGTCGTGATGGCTGCTTCAAGTGCGGTCAGCCGGGTCACTTTATGAGAGAGTGTCCACATAACAAGCAAGGTAATGGGGGTAATAGAGCCCAGTCTTCTTCAGTAGCTCCAGCAGATAGGAGCAACCAGAGGGGAGCTATTTCATGGACAAGTGGAGGTACAAACCGCCTGTATGCTATGGGTACTCGATAGAATCAGGAGAACTCGCCAGATGTTGTTACTGGTATGCTTCGAGTTTTTACATTTGATGTATATGCCTTGATTGATCAAGGTGCGAGTCTGTCATTTGTGACTCCTTTCATAGCTATTTGGTTTGGCATTTCCCCGAACAACTTCTTGAGCCTTTCAATATTTCTACACCTGTTGGTGAGTCTATTCTAGCATAAAGAGTCTACCGTGATTGTATTGTCTCCGTCTATCACAAGGACACCATGGCTGACTTGGTTGAGTTAGATATGGTGGACTTTGATGTTATTCTAGGTATGAACTGGCTTTATGCTTGTTATGCCTCAGTTGATTGCAGAACTCGAGTAGTCAAGTTTTAGTTTCCTAATGAGCTAGTTCTAGAGTGGAGGAGAAGTTCAGCAGTGCCTAAGGGTCGTTTCATCTCATACCTTAAGGCCAGAAAGTTAGTTTCCAAGAGGTGCATTTACTACTTAGTCTAAATTAATGACTCTAGTGTTGAGGCACCACCTATCTAGTCAGTTCCAGTTGTGAGTGAGTTTCCAGAGGTCTTTCCAAATGATCTTCCCGGAGTCCCTCATGAGAGAGAGATAGACTTCAGAATAGACATTCTTCCAGATACTCAACCCATATCCATTCCGCCATACAGAATGGCCCCAGTTGAGTTAAAAGAGCAGTTAAGAGATCTCCTTGATAAGGGTTTCATCCGACCAAGTGTCTCACCGTGGGGCACTCCGGTCTTGTTCGTGAGGAAGAAGGATGGTTCCCTTAGGATGTGCATAGATTACCGTCAGTTGAACAAGATCACAATAAAGAATAAGTATCCTCTTCCGAGAATTGATGATATTTTCGACCAACTTTAGGGTGCCACTTGTTTCTCTAAGATAGACCTCAGATCTGGCTATCATCAATTGAGAGTGAGAGAAAGTGACATCCCAAAAACAGCTTTCAGGAGCCGTTACGGTCATTATGAATTTCTGGTTATGTCCTTTGGTTTGACTAACACTCCTACAGCCTTCATGGATCTGATTAACAGAGTATTCAAGCCATATCTGGACATGTTTGTTATCGTGTTTATTGATGACATACTGATCTACTCGAGGAATGAGGAAGACTATGCTAGTCATCTCAGAATAGTCCTTCAAACCCTCAAGGATCGAGACTTGTATGTGAAGTTCTTGAAGTGTGAGTTTTGGCTCAAATCTGTGGCTTTCATAGGCCACATTGTTTCTGGTGAAGGAATTCAAGTTGACATTCAGAAGATCAAGGCAGTGCAGAATTGGCCAAGGCCTACATCTCCAACTAACATAAGGAGTTTCTTAGGGTTGGCTGGTTATTATAGAAGGTTCGACGAGGGGTTTTCATCTATTTCATCTCCATTGACTAAGCTAACCCAGAAAATAGCTAAGTTCCAATGGTCCGCAGCTTGTGAGAAAAGCTTTCAAGAGTTGAAAACTCGGTTGACTACAGCTCCAGTGTTGACCCTACCAGAGGGTACAGAGGGTTTTGTCATCTATTGTGATGCATCCCGAGTTGGGCTTGGTTGTGTATTGATGAAGAAGGGTAAGGTGATAGCATATGCCTCCAGACAGCTTAAGATTCATGAGAGAAACTACCCAACTCATGATCTCGAGTTGGCAGCAGTAGTCTTTGCTCTCAAAATATGGCGTCACTATCTCTATGGTGTACATGTAGATATGTTCACGGACCACAAGAGTCTCCAATATGTGTTTGGTCAGAAAGAGCTCAATCTCAACAAAGGAGGTGGTTGGAGCTGCTCAAGGATTACGACATGAGCATCCTCTATCACCCAGGTACGGCTAATATGGTTACTGATGCTTTGGGCAGGTTGTCCATGGGGATTAAAGCCCACGTTGAAGAAGGCAAGAAGGAGTTAGCTAAGGAAATCCATAAGTTGGCACGGTTTGGTGTTCGCTTGTTGGATTCCAGTGAAGGCGGAGTTGTTGTGATGAACATAGCTGAGTCCTCATTAGTGGCAGAGGTGAAATAGAAGCAAGACCAAGACCCCATTTTGCTTGAGTTGAAGGCAAATGTGCATAAGTAGAAAGTGATGGCTTTTGCACAAGGGGGAGATGGAGTGTTGAGACACCAAGGAAGATTGTGTGTTCCGGATGTAGATGACCTCCAAAAGAGGATCATGGAAGAAGATCACAGTTCCAGATATTCAATTTATACGCGTTCCACAAAAATGTACCACGACTTGAGGGAAGTTTATTGGTGGAGTAGCATAAAGAGGTGCATCACTGAATTTGTTGCTAAGTGCCCGAATTGTCAGCAAGTCAAGGCGGAGCATCAAAGACCGTGTGGTGTAGCCCAGAATATACCCCTTCCGGAATGGAAGTGGGAGATGATCAATATGGACTTCATCACAGGATTACCATGATCTCATAGGCAGCATGATTCCATTTGGGTGATTGTGGATCGGATGACTAAATCAGCCCACTTCTTACCGGTGAAGACTACCAATATAGCAGAGGAGTATGCAAACCTATACATTCGCGAGATAGTTCGACTGCATGGAGTTCCACTATCCATCATCTCAGGCAGGGGTGCTCAATTTACTGCGCACTTTTCATCCTCAGACGGATGGTCAAGCAGAACGCACAATTTAGACCTTGGAGGACATGTTGAGAGCCTGCATTCTTGATTTTAAAGGTAATTGGGATGACCATTTGCCTCTTAACGAGTTCGTATACAACAATAGTTACCACTCCAGCATACAGATGGCTCCGTATTAGGCTTTATATGGGAGGAAGTGTAGATCTCCCATTGGCTTGTTCGAGGTTGGTGAAGCTTAATTGATAGGACCAGATCTGGTTCATCAAGATATGGAGAAGGTGAAGTTAATTCAAGAGAGGTTGAAGACAACACAGAGTCGTCAGAAATCATACACAGATGTTAGGAGAAGAGATTTGGAGTTTGAGGTTGATGGCTGGGTATATCTGAAGGTCTCACCCATGAAGCATGTGATGAGGTTTGGCCGAAAAGGGAAGCTCATTCCTCGCTACATTGGTCCTTATAGGATATCAAAGAGAGTTGGCAATGTAGCCTATGAGTTGGAGCTACCATCAGAGTTAGAGGCAGTCTATCCAGTATTTCAAATCTCTATGTTGAGGAAATGCTTGAGTGATCCTTCCCGTTGTGCCTACTGAGAATATTGGCATCAAGGACAGCCTATCTTATGAGGAGATCCCCATTCAGATCCTTGATCCCAGGTTCGCAAATTGAGGACCAAGGAAGTTGCATCGGTGAAAGTTTTGTGGAGAAATCAGTTCGTTAAGGAAGCTACTTGGGAGGCCGAGGAGGACATGAAAAAGAGATATCCACAACGTTTTTCCACCAATGCAGCCCCAGAGCAAGGTACTAACTCTTAACGAAGTACCCTTTCCAGTTTAGCATGTTGAGTTCTTGAATTATTTAAATTGAACTGGAATGTGTTTCTTGAAATTGTATTGTGTTGGGTTGTTAGATGTACCCACCCCTTACAGGCTTAGTACAGGTTCATTCAAGGACGAATGCTCCCAAGGGGGAGATATTGTAACACCCTATACCTTAGAATTGGAAAATGTAGAAAACTGCTGCAGAACTAGTCTATGGGACCGACCTACGGACCGTAGAAAGGCAATTGTAGAAACCGGGTTGAGGTTGGAGAATGTCAAGTTTCAGGAGGGATTCTACGGACTGTAGATTAGATGACGGGCCGTACATGGGTGTCGTCAATTGGAAGGCCAAAGTTGCAAACTCTCTGAATCAAACGACGGAGGAACAGGACGGACCGTAGGTCACGTCGACAGTTTTCATTAAGGGAATTTTAGACCTTTCCCCTCCCTTCTAAACCCAAATTCCGACCTTTTCCTCTTAATTACGGGCTAAAACAGCAGAAACCAGTTGAGAAACATTCTAAACACTTAGAAAAATTAGAGAGGAGATTCAATAGGAGAAAAGACTAGGGTTCCAAGAATTCAACCAAGAGTCTTCAATTTCGCCAAGATCTTTGATCTTCCAGGTATATAAGGCTTTCCTCAGTGTTGGGCTAGTGCGTCCACATGCCAAATTTCATCAGAAATTCAGAATTTATGAAATTTAGGGTTTCATTCCAAGTTATTGAGGAATTCGAATGTCTGCCTATTCTATTGAATTCTAGTTAAATTCTTGAGAATTGTATCCATATCTTTGAGTAATTATATTGCTATGGTTCATGCTTAGATTCTGGTATGAACCCTAATTGTTGAGTTGGCTGTCCATATTTAACTTTCTGCAAAGAACCCTATGAGTTGAGCATTTACTGAATTATTTTGAGAGTCTTTTAAACTGAACCATTAATTTAAATTGGTTTCTTTTGAGCAAAATAGAGGGGAGTTGTGAGTAGAGTTAAAGAGGCTGTTTGAGTAACTTGTAAATGAAACTTTGATTTCCCAACTATCATTTTTTTGAGTGAGAAAGAGGACTTTGATTTTGAGAAAATAACTAAGAGAGTTTTTAGAAGAGGAGTTGAGGCACTGTTTCTTAAAGAGTATCTTTTGAGTAATTACCTCAAAAACAGAGAAAGAGTTATATTTTTACTTACTTGAGCATGAGTATATTTATTGGGAGTAGTATTGAGCAGCAATATGGGGATGAGTTCAGACAACTCAAACTCCCCATAAACCATATATGCCAACATGGGTAAAGGATTCATACTTTTTAGATGATTTCCTTATGCCTTCGGGTAGAGCTTAGAGGATCCACTTAGTTGAGGATGTCCTATACTCCGGAAAGGTTTAGGACAATTCTGGCAGCGTGGGCGAGACGTTGTATCATCATTTATCTTAGAGTGATGGTTGTCGGTTAGAGAATCTCCCAAATAAGAGTAAAAACTTAATTTGTGATATTTACTTATATTCTTGAGATAACATCTGTATTTTAAATCTTTACTTGAGTTACTTCAGAGTTTATTTTTGCATTGAGTTGAGTTGAGGTGAGTATTCCTTGAGCCCTATCTTTTCTGTTATTGCTTTACTCAGCCATTTTACATACCAGTGCATTCAATGTACTGATGCCATTCGACATGCATATTTTCACGATGCAGATACAGGTGTTCAGGGCCATCAACAGGCACTTCGTTGATACTGTTTGCACTCCAGATAGCAGTTGTGGTGAGCCTGCTAGTACTTTCGGAGGATCCGTCTTTTTATTCAGTTGTTTTAGTTTTGTTGAGATGTTGTGGGGTCTGTCCCGACACCCATCTGAGTTATTTAGAAGCTTCATAGACAGGTCGAGAGTTGATGGGTTCCCCCATACTTGTTTGTATTTTCCCATGTTTGAGTCTTTTTTATGGTTTCAGTATTTGAAGTAGAGTATTTTCAGCATTTAACTATTTTAATCTTTCATTTGAGTTTATGGGTTTATTCATGCTATGATAGGAGCCTTTTAGGCTCGAGTTAAGTCTTCCACTGAGTAGTGAGCCACGCCAATGGTTCGCTTGGGGATCAGTAATGGTTCCCAAGTGCCGGCCATGTCCAGGTGTAGGCTCGGGGCGTGACAATAAGCCAATCGACACCAGGAAGAAAACACTAGGTCATAATAAAGTGGAGAAGCCAAATATATAAATTTTTGAAATTCTGATCTCGTTTCATATTAAAAATTGTTTTTTAGTATCTCAAACACATTATATCTTTTTCTCTCTCTTTTTTTTCGTTTGGGACAAGAAACCTGCAAACGTTGAAGTATCAAACTTTGTTGCAGATAAAGTTGGAGCTGTTGGAAGAAAGCACTAGGTCATAAGTGTTTGCAGATGACTTGATGTTGTTTTGCAAAGGAGATTTCAAGTCTATTACAAGACTAATGGAGGCCCTAAATTATTTCTGTAGGGCGATGGGGTGGAGGCACACATGGATAAGTCCAACATATTTGTAGAAGGTATGGAGGATAATATCAAGAACAAAATGTTGCAGATGACAGGTTTCTCAATTGGCACTCTACCAATTAGATATTTGGCCTTATCGTCTAAGAAGGGGTGTAAAGCAGACTGCTATCAACTGGTGGACAAGATCACTACTAGAATAACAAGCGCTTGTTCGAAAACCTTATCGTATACTAGAAGGCTGCAAATTATAAATGATGTTCTATTTTCAATATGATAAATATATATATGTATAGCTAGAAGGATAGTTTAGTATTTTGTATCGTATTTACATATTATAAGTACCTCTTGTAATTTGTTAATGTATCTATTGAGATAGTTATTCTTTCATGGTATCAGATACCCAGGTGCTCTCTAACTCTTTTTCTCCTACGTATCATCATGGTTTCATCTACCTCTTTCGGTACTCAAAACTCTTCAGCCTTTTCCATGGCTATTATTCCCGTTGCTCCTCCTATTCCAAATTCCGTTGTTTCTGTTTCCAACATCAAAAATTTGATTCCTACCACTTTTGAGTATACAAACTACATGCTTTGGAGAGAGTTATTTCTTCCCGTGTTTAAAGGACATGGTGTCTACGGCTTCATCGATGGAAGTCATCCATGTCTAGAACCTACTCTTCCCAGGGAGAACAGAACTTCGACTATTAATCCTATTTTTCAACAATGGGTCCAACTTGACTCCATTATTTTGTCATGGATACAAACCACAATCTCTCAATACATACTTCAGGCTATTATTCGTCCTAACAGTAGTCTTACTGCTCGTGAGGCTTGGCTATAGATTGAACGTCTTTTCATGATCATGCTAGTTCCCGAACTCTCCAACTTAAGGTTCAATTTCATAACCTTAAGAAAGGTTCCCTTTCTATCTCAAATTATGTGCACCGCCTCAAATCCATTGCTGATGCCTTGATATCAATTGGTAATCCTATCTCTGATTCCGATCTTGTTCTCCAAGTTCTTTCTGGCCTACCTTCCGAATATCTCTCTGTTACCACTTTAATCTCCACCAGAATTCCACTTCCTACTTTTATTGAGACCAAATCTCTTTTATTTCTTCATGAGACTCAATTAAATGGTCTTTCCTCTACCGCATCAGATTCATCTACTGCTCTACTAGCTAAAAATAATTCATCTTCTCAAGGACGTGGACGTGAAAGAAATTCTAATTGTGGTCGATATACTAATGGTGGTCATGATAGAGGCCGCAACAACAACCATAACAACAACGGCTACCATAGAAATTATTCCACTACGCCTCTCTAATTTGCTCCACGTCCAAACGCTTCTTCCATTCTAGGTCCAGCTCCGCACACTAGTACTTCTCTGTTCTATCCTAGTTATCCAGTAGTGCCTTCTCCTTTTCAATTCCAATTATGTTTTCAACCTACTCATACTGCAGGAGATTGTCCATCTCTTGGTTTTAAAGCACTCTTTTCTGATCTTCAATCTTTTTCCTCTGCACATTAATATACTCCGGCAGGTCATACTCCTTGGTATGTTGACACAGGAGCCTCTTCGCACATGACACCTAATCCTTCGCATCTCTCTTCTGTTCAGCCCTATAATGGTAATGATCGTGTTATGGTAGATAATGGTAATCTACTCCCCATCTCCTATACCGGTAATAATACATTCTCTACTCCTTCTTCCACTTTCTCTCTAAATAATGTTTTAGTTGTTCCTACTCTTTCTTGCAATTTATTAAGTGTTCGTAAATTTACTTCTGATAATAAATGTTCAATTGACTTTGATGCTTTTGGTTTTTCCATTAAGGACTTCAAGACGAAGAGAATTTTTCTCAGGTGCAATAGTTCGGGTCCCCTTTACTCTTTCACTCCATCAACTCCTGCGGTTGCTGCTCATCATGCTTTTGCTGCTTCCCATGCTTCTCCAACTCTCTGGCATCATCGTCTAGGCCACCCTAGTATAGGTGTTCTTTCTAGTCTAGTTAGAAATAATCATTTGCAATGTTCTTTAGCAAAGCGTTTAGATTTTCTTTGTAATGCCTGTCAACTTGGCAAGCACAAAAAATTACCATTTAAGGAATCTATATCTTCTTCTACGTCTTCATTTGAATTGATTCACAGTGATATTTGGACCTCCCCAATTCCCTCTTTTACTGGTTTTCGTTATTATATTTTATTCCATGATGATTTTACTAAATTCACATGGGTGTTTCCAATTCGACGCAAATTAGAAGCATTCCTTATGTTCAAAAACTTTTATTCTTTTGTTTTAACTCAAATTTCGGTCAAAATTAAATCACTACAATGTGATGGAGCCGCCGAATACGTCGAACTTGCTTCTTTTCGTGAATTTTTAAACTCAAATGGTGTTTTTCTTCGCATCTCATGTCCACATACTCACCAGTAAAATGGTAAAGCTGAACGAATGCATTGCACTATACTAAATATGCTTCGGTCTTTACTTTTTCAATCTTTTCTTCCATCTCAATTTCGGGTTGAAGCCCTTAATACTGCTGTGCGTCTCTTAAATATTCTACCTTCTTCCAAGCTCAAGTTTAAAACCCCTTATGAACTTCTTTTTGGTAAACTACCCTCGTATCATCATTTACGTGTGTTTGGTTGTTCTTGTTTTCCTAATCTTCGTGATTATGTACCACATAAGTTGAGTCCTCGATCTAAACATTGTATTTTTCTTGGTTATCCTTCAAATTATAAAGGTTTTAGGTGTTTTGATCCTTTAGAAAATAAAGTATTTATTTCCCGTCATGTTATTTTTCAAAAGGACTCTTTTCCATATCCTTCCTTAATTTCTAAGTGTATATTTCCAAACACTTCCTTCTCCTCCTTTAAAAGTCCATCATCACTATCGTTTCCTTCTCTCACGTCTCCAATTATTTCTCCTAGTTTATCTCCAAATAGAGTTTTCAATTTGCACTCTTCTCCTAATCTGGAAAACTTTAGTCCCCTGCCGACACGTTCCTCATCTTTATCGTCTATTCCAATACGTCCATCTAGTACTTATCCTAATGTAACATCTTCACTGCTGCCAGCTTTTAGTCCTTCTCCATCTAGGACTCAATCTTCTCTATCTCCAGTAACTACTTCTCCTAATTTACAAGGACTCTATCCACAAGTAGTTCCCTCTGTATCTCAAACACAAAACGTTTCGTCTCTTAATTCTAAAGTACATCCAATGATCACCCGAGCACATTCTGGAAAGCTCAAACCCAAAACTCTTCCTTCTTTATTTTCTCACATATCTAGTATTTCATCTCAACCTTCTCTTCCTCCTGAACTCAATTCATTTTCTGAGGTCAATAAAAATCCAAACTCGAAAAGGGCAATGGGCGATGTATACAACTCCCTCATCGCCAACAACACCTGGGACTTAGTGTTGCCTTCTACTAATACAAATGCCATTGGTTGCCGATGGGTTTATAAAGTGAAACAAAAATCTTATGGCTCGCTTGACCGCTATAAAGCTCGTTTGGTTGCTCAAGGTTATAATAAAAAACATGGATTAGACTACGATCAAATGTTTAGTCCTGTGGTGAAACTAGTCACCATTCGAACTATTTTTGCTTTAGCGGCATCTAAAGGTTGGGCAATTCATCAATTAGATGTTAAGAATGCCTTTTTACATGGCACTCTTAATGAACTGGTATATATGAAACAGCCTACTAGTTTTGTTCATCCGCAATTTCCATATCATGTTTGCCGATTGAACAAAGCCCTTTATGGCTTAAAACAAGCTCCACGACCATGGTTTCATCAGTTCACCTCCTTTCTTGTCAAACATGGTTTTAAAAATAGTTTTTCTGATAATTCTCTCTTTATTTACTTCGGACATAATCATTCTTCTTCTATATGTGGATTACATTCTTATCACTTCGTCTTCGTGTTCTTTACTTAAGTTTACAATCAAGACTTTTATGTCCGAATTCTCTATGAGAGACCTTGGCCTAGTTAATTTTTTCTTGGAATCTCTGTCTCCACATGTAAGGGTGGTTATTTTCTTAACCAATCCAAATACATCCATGATCTTCTTAACCGTGAAGGTCTTTTCTGATCTAAACCAGTTAATACTCCTCTTTCTCTGAAATCTCTTATTGCTTCTGATACATCTCCTCCATTTTCTGATCCTTCTTTATATCGTAGTCTTGTTGGTGGACTTCAATACCTAACTTTTACTCATCCCGACATTGCCTACTCTGTTAGTTAGGTTGCCCAGTTCATGCATTCTCCCTTGAACATTCATTTTACTGCAGTGAAGCGTATTCTACGCTACTTGTGTGGTTCCATAAGTCATGGTTTATTCATTCCAGGTGGCTCAATTGGTTCATTAACATGTTATACTGATGCAGATTGGGCAGGTTGTCCTACCACCCGCAGGTCTACCTCAGCATATTGTATCTTTCTTGGTAATAATCTTATTTCTTGGTCTTCTAAGAAGCAAAGTGTTGTATCGTGCTCGAGTGCTGAGGCAGAATATCGTTATGTTGCCCATGGTACTACTGAGATATCTTGGTTGCTCTCTCTTCTTGGTGATCTCCATATTCAGCCATCCTCTCCTTCAACAATCTACTGTGATAACATCAGTAGTATATACTTAGCTCACAATCCTGTTCATCATGCTCGCACTAAACACATTGAAATTGACATTCACTTTGTTCGTGAGAAGGTTGCTTCTGGTGTTCTACAGGTTCGCTATGTGCCAAGTGCGGATCAACTTTCAGATTTACTGACGAAGTCTCTTCCCTATGCTCAATTTTCATTATTGCGTGACAAGCTCAACATTTGTCAAGACCTAGCATCGCTTGAGGGGGAATGATAAATATATATATGTATAGCTAGAAGGATAGTTTAGTCTTTTGTATCGTATTTACATATTATAAATACCTCTTGTAATTGATTAATTTATCTATTGAGATAGTTATTCTTTCACAATATATAACTTTTGGGGTACATTTTTTATACTCCCTCAAAGCATCTTGAAGGAGGTGGATAGGAATGACAAAAGGAAAATAGCATTAGTATCCTAGGAGAAGATATGTATGCCAAAAAAGAACGGGGAATGAACATCAAGAGCTGTAAACTATGGAATGTAGCTTCAGTTGGAAAATTGGTTTATATATGAAAGGCAATCAAGATATATGGACTCACACACCCCCGGGAGACAGTACCAGGAGAAAGATAAATTCCATCAAAATTGAGTAGTATATTTGTCCATTTTCCATTAATTCAATGAATAGTTTGGGTTTCACTCATCTGCTTGTACAATTTATCATAAATGCCCCATTTTTTTTGCAAATAAAAAAATAAATGGAAAATGGTCAAAATTCCCTTAAGCTATGTGAAATAAACAAAAAGGCTCTTGCCGTCAGTACTTTAGTTTAAAAATGCTCTTATTGTTGCTTAATGAGTCAAAAATGTTCTTTTTCCAAATAAATATATTATTTATTTTCTTTTGAACACATTCGTTTCCTAATAATATTTTTTATTATTAGTAAATGTTTATCCTACTTCAATTCGAAAAAAATTAAAATTAAAATATATGTTATTTTATTATAATAATCTAAATAAAAATTAATAATGAATTTACTATGATTTTATATATATAACATATATTATCCATTAAAAGGGTACATGAAATTATTTTATTTTAATTGATTAATGAGATTAAGAATAAAAAAAAATTATTTTCTATATTTTTATTAGTTAAAGTGATTTTAAAATTTAAAACAAGAATAGGGTTCTTTAAAAGTAATATTTTTATGGGAAAATTTTAGGAATGGCAAAGATAATATTCATATTAGTGCTCTATAACTATAGTTTATATAATTGCGCTCCATAACTATATTTATGTTTGCTATGGAGCTTCTGATTTGTATAATTCGCTAGATACGTCAAATTTATATACAAATTGGTCACTTCTATATAAATTCATTTATACAATTGGATAATTCGTATATGAAACGTTTCAGTTTTTCTCTATATTTGTATATGTATACAATACAAGTTTGTCTTTAATTCTGATAATTGCATTTATATATTAGCTGTAATGTGTATATGTATATGTGTTTTCTAGATTTGTATACATATACATTATTACAGGTTCGTTTGTATCTCTAAATATTGCGTTTATATAATACATGAATTTGTATATGTATATGTTCTTTAGTTAAATTTGTATACATATACATTACAAGTTCTTTAATGC
The DNA here is from genome assembly GCA_018342035.1 of Solanum appendiculatum. NCBI lineage: Eukaryota > Viridiplantae > Streptophyta > Magnoliopsida > Solanales > Solanaceae > Solanum > Solanum appendiculatum. The sequence goes on from JAGDQO010000356.1 coordinate 728,091, forward strand.
TTAAGTAAAAGGTAAAATTTTAATTCATAACAACCCTCCAAATAAAAACTGAAAAAGTAAGAAGCAAATATTTTGATTACTTCATGTGAGATGTTGAATAAATCGAGATAATATCTTATATGGTCACTCAATTTTGAATAGCTCACTTACAAAGTCACTCAACTTAGACTTGTTCATTTAAAAAGTCACTCAACTTTGTTTACAACTCAAAAGTCACTCAATTATTGATATTTTACTTAGAAAGTCACTCAACTATTGATATTTCACTTAGAGAGTCACCCAATCATTTTAAATAATTTTTTCATTAAATTTTGTTGAAATATAATTTTTATTTTAAACTATGTTTTAAAGAATTAATAAAATATCTATTTTAATTATCTTATTGACCCGTTCCAATTATTTAATTACTATAATTTTTTTGAAAAAACGCACAGTAGCAATTGAGTTAAAAAAATCCCTTTTGCGTTTTAGCAATTGTCTTAACTAAAATTAAAATGCTGAAAAATGATTTTTTTTTAAAAAAGAAGAAAAAAAAAGCCGGAATCAAGAAGTAATCCAAAAAAAAAGCACAGTAGACCATTAGCAATCTTATTATTTTCTTAAAAAAAAAGGTTTAAAACAAAAATTATATTTCAACAAAATTTAATAAAATAATTAAAATGAGCCACTTATTATTTGTTTAAAATAAGTTTAAAACAAAAATTATATTTCAACAAAATTAATTAAGAAATCATTTAAATTAGTTGGGTGATTTTCTAGGTAAAATTATCGATAATTGAGTGATTTTCGAAGTGAAATATCAATAGTTAAGTGACCTTTGAGTTATAAAACAAAATTAAGTGACTTAGATTTCCAAGTGAACTAGTCTAAGTTGAATAACTTTCTAAGTGAAATATTTTAAGTTGAGTGACCATGTGAGATATTATCTCTGAATATATCACAGACATTTCACTTTCTGATATTGATTCAGCTGCAACTGAGTCAACACATTATTAGAGCGCTTTCCAGTTGAATCTACCAATTTGTTATCCTTCAACAAGTGGCAGATCCAATCACCCAATGGGGTGGTCTCCGTGACCTCTAAAGCAATTTTCTTGTTGTAATCATCCATGCTTGAAGTCACTATGTAAGTTCCTCTACCCACTGTAAGACTGTATCGTGGCAACTTGGAGGAGTAGATCACATCTCCGGAACATTCACTTAATGTCAATGCAGTCAATCTCGATAAGGATTCCAGTTCACTCAAGGTGGAGTAACTACAATCTACTACTCCCACCATATGTAGTTCCTCCAATTGAACTAGACCCCTGCTGAAATTCCGCAACTCTAACTTATCATCCTGTAATGGATCTTCAAACCAGAGTTTCAACATTAGAAGCTTCAGTTTTGGGCAAAATATTGGGCTAGGAAGCTCCTCAAATCTATATGCAACAATTGACATGTGACTGTATTGCTCGTAAGAGTCTTTTCTTGGGAACTCTTCTGAGCTCACGTCGTGACTTACCATTACGTTATGCTTTCCCTCAGACACAATACTTATAGCCACATCACGGACCTTATTTCTTGGGCTAACAAGAAACAGTCTTTTAATGTTTCAAAATGAAAACACACCTTATTTCTTGCATGTTCTAAATTTTGAATTCCCCGAAAGATGCGAAGCCCCATTCCATATTTAAGAAATTCTCCTGGACAGATATTACTATCTTCCTCAAACAAAGAACAAAGCAAAAGGAGGTACTTGGCTTCATTACTTCCCAAGTAATCATAACTTAGCCTCAGAGGTTTATACACCTCTGTGACCACTTCAGGGATAGCTATTGTTACTGCACCACGTAATTGTTCAAGGGCACAGTCCCACGAACGCTTGCTTTTATGCATTTTTACAGCTCCTGCAACTGTAATAATTGCAAGCGGCAACCCCTTGCATTCTTTGGCAACCTCTTTTGCTATGCCATGAAAAGAAGAATCGTTGTCAAAATCCCCAACTTTCTGCCTGAAAAGGATCCTTGCTTTCTCTTCGATAACATTCAACTTCCATGATCTTCTGAGCTCCCATTGCTACACAAACAGATCGGTAACACGATGTGAATGTCAGTTTGCACTGATGTTTGTGGTTGCAACCACTTGGAATTCCAAGTCTCTTTAGATCAAGAGCCTTCCAAACATCATCCAAGATTATAAAGATGCGGCTGTTCTGATTCATTAACCTTGTACGCAGCCGATCTCCACGACTTGACATATCATCCCCTTCTAATATCAGCCCCACTCCTCTTGCGATCTCACCCTGAATTGTTTTCAACTCTGGTTGTTGACTGACAGTTATCATGATGACATCTTTGTACAACCTTTCTTGTATTACCTTTTGTCTTATTTTTTCAGCCAGCGTTGTCTTACCAACACCACCTAGACCACATATCCCAATCATAGTGACCCCGTCATCTTTCAAAGCTGCCATGAGCTCATCCTCTTGCAATTTTCTTGAGTTAAACTCCTCACCATTCTTACTATATATAGCCTCGCTTTGTACTGGAAGATCATAGGAGAAAGCATTAGGATTGGTGCCTTCATTTCAAAGATCAATCAACTCCCCTGCAATTTTCTTAGCTTTCTTGCTCAGGGAGTAACGTGACTTCAAGATTGAACACCAACCATATCTTTCAAACTAAATTATACCTCGATGCATTACAGTTGCCACATATGCAGTAGTGGTATCAACATTCCTTAACCAAGCCTAGCTAGCCATTGGGTGAAATGTCTTTTAAGTTTCTCCGCTCTTCGCTGCACCTCACTTTTGATATTCTTCAGCTTCTCAGATTCTTTATCCATAGATCTTTGCTCTTGTAGTAAAAGAAATACCCCATCCCTCATGCAACTGGCTGCATCAAGCAATCTGTGACTTTTCCCACAAAATAGATAAGAATTCCATGGCTAGTATAGTTTAGTAACAAGCCTTTTTTCAACTATGAAGTCTGAACTCTGCTATTGTGTTTTTTTTTTTTGCTTTCTAATTCTCTCTTTTTGACTGGTTTTCTTAGTTACTAGGAAGTAAAGGTGTGAAAATGGTGGAAATGGAGAATTTGGTATGTAAATGAAATATGAGAGCGCGGAATTGGAGAATTTGGTATGAAAATGAAAGCTAAAAGAGAAGCAATGTAGAATTTGGAATGAAAATGAAATATGAGAGAGTAGAAATGGAGAATTTGGTATGAAAATCAAAGAGTAGCAATGTTGTGAAAATGAATGTTTAAGAGAGGCAATGGGGAGTTTGATTGTTTTATTCCAAGCAACAAATTCACAGAGATTTATAAGCTGTGCATTCAGGGTTGAGAATAAGAAGAGTGGGGTCAAAATAATATCTTTAAAGTGAGAGTGTTGATTAGCTAACATTTTAAAGTAGTGGACATCTAATTCCATATCTTCTTTCAGTCAAACTCATGTTAGGACTTTCCCAAAATATATGTTTTTTTGCAATGACATACACTATCATATATTATTAAAAGTGGAAAGCCCTCAAGTTAAAAGTTGAATTACGAAAATGTCCTTATGAAATCAAAATATTTTTGGCCAAAAATATAAATACACATTAAATATAATAAATACTATCACATTCTATTTAATACTATTGTTAGATATTTATGAATAAAAATATAAGTACATATAAATTATACATACAATATATATATATATATATATATATATATATATATATATATATATGCAGAATAAAGTTGGTCTTAAGAAGACTCACAGAGTTTGTAAAAATTCCTTAAATCATTGTTGTAGTGAGTTAAAGAGATTGAATGAAACTTTTGACAAATATCAAACATCAATATGATCATATTTTTTTATTTAGTGTGCGTGCCAAGTATTTGTTAATACATTACTTCTTGTTAAAAAAAATTCTTGCCTAACAAATTGAGGCTAAAGTTTCGTTACGTCAATCTTCGTCAATATATTATTTTTAGCTTTTATGGATATGTATTTTTAAATTATTAGATGACAATCATTTTATATTTTGAGAATTTAATAAAGTTTGATTCGATTTTTTTTATTTCGTAATCAATATATAAAGTGATATTTTTTCTATAGTATGGATTTTATTTTTAAAAAAAATAATTTTAAATTTTTTAATATTTACGTTGAAAAAAGAAGAAGTATGTAATGGACTATTAGATTAAAAAAATCTGAGCTCTAAACTAAATTAATTATGAAATAGGTGATATGCAAAGTGTTGGAACTAATTTGAGAAAATATTTATATTTGTATGCATAAATGCATGAAGATTTCATCCGTTAATTCACGGCTAAATCTATAATGAGCTCATATAATAAATTTATATCTCATGAGCCAAGATTCCTATTTATTTAATCTTTCATTTTTTTGATATTTTCTCTCATTTTGATACATTTATTTTTTCAAGAGTCAAACGGTATGAGTTTTGACCAACATTTAATTACGATGTTTTAAAAAAAATTATATTGGCATGAGGAAAACTGTAATTTATAGTACTTTCCGTATAGATTTTGAATATCCGAACTTTAATTTTAATATATCAAATAAATCTAATCTTATTTATCTTTTAAAAAAATAGTCAAATCGACTCTTGAAAAGCGAAACGACACGAGTATTTTAAAATGGAGGAAATATATTCAAAAATTATGTTCTACATCTCCATAATAAATAAGGAAGAAAATAATCACCCTTTAAAAAAATTTTTTTTATCGCTGCTCCATAAAAAATAAGTTAGAAAAAGACATTGTTTATTGACTTAATTTTGGCCATAAGATAATACATAAGAAAAAAAAAAGTTTTAAATACTTGTACTATGATTTAATAAAGGAAAATCACCATTTCAAATTTATTTTAAAAGAATTTATAATACGTGTCCATTTTGGTATATAGCCTCCAATTCTTATTGTGGATTGTAATTGTATTTCACACTCTTATATCCATCTTACTTTCATGCAACAAAGCTATCCTTTTAATATTCAATTATTTTATATAATTTTAAGGGTTGTTTTCCATGCTTTACAACTTTTCTATTGAATCAAGAGGTCATCCGAAGAAGCTTCAATGGATTTGTATTCGATGTAGCTATAAGCTTTCTCTTATTTTCATCAGTCTTACTTACCAAGTACGTACAATGTTTTTAAATGGTAGGATTATTTTTCATTTTGATGTTTGCATTTATCTATCTAATTAAGGTCTACAGTTTAGAATATCTATTATTTACTATACAATTTTCACTTCCAATTTGTTTTTGTTGCTTTATTTTCTTGCAATATTGAATATAATCACGGGTGTTGCAATGGTGTAGTGTTGACACAAGCATGAACATTGAAGTATTTTTGTTTAATTGTCAAATAACATATTCGCATATTTTGAACTTAACTGTCAAATAACTAGAAAAGTATCACATTCATGAAACTTTTTTAAAAATTTGTCTTTTATTACTCAATACGTGTTGCAATAATCTTAGATGATTATGTTGTCACGATCCAAAAACCGTGTGTGATGACACTTATCATATCCCACCAGGACAAGTCAGCCTAAACCCAACAAGCAGAAAATAAAAGCGAAAAGTAAGCAATATAAAGAGGGATAACAAAAGCGGAAGTCTTTCAAAACTTAAACAATCCCCTAAGACTGGTTGTCACATGTACAAGCCACTAATACAGAATTGAAATGAAATTACAAGTCTCAATGTCTTTGTATCTCAAATAGAAACGAAGCATAAATAAAAAAGGGTCGAGAGAGATCACCAGCAATGAACAACTACCTCTCAAGTTTCCTCAAAAGCCTCGGAGTAAGAAGAGGAGAGAACTAGATCACGGTCCGAGGTCAGAACCTACACAAGTGTTGAAGCAAGAGTGAGTTCCAAACAACACGGTACCCAACAAATCAACTAACAAAACAAGGCAAATCTAATAAAATCCACGAACTCCATTACTTCCAACCAAATCTCCATAACTACAACCTGCACAAAAATCAGCCCAACCTAAACTACACAGAGCATATAATACAAGGTCAACACAACTCAACAACATCACTAAAATAACTCCCATTAGTATCAAGTATAGCAATCCCAGAGTCACAAGGCATAAACACAACTCTACAATGAGAAGAGTAAGACAATGTAATGCAATGCAATGTCAAGTAGAGTAATGCTTGTCTATCCTACGATACACATTCGCTGAATCTCAGACCGAAACCCATGGGGGCCACACATGGACCATGTATCCGCCGGAACCATTTTTCATCGGCATAATCATCAATCGCCGGAACTATTTCCCATCAGCATCGCTGGAACCATTTCCCATCGGCATAATCATCAATCGCCAGAACCATTTCCCATCGGCATAATCATCAAAGTGTCTCATCATAGTGTTTCTAGAACCAATGCACATAAGCATGTTCACACAAATAATGAGAAAAGGATAGTGCTCACAGTCACAACGCAATTCATATCAATGCAAATCACATCACACTATCAACAATATATCAACATCAACAATCACATCATTTACAATAAGATCAATTGCCTAGTCTCCGACTCACTACTCCTTTCATCACAAGTAGGATTAATCACTAAGCAAGTGTTTCAAGTCTAGTTCCATAATCCACAATGAGCAAAAGACATATTCATCAATTTCACAATCACATCGAGGCTATCATAGCATTTCATCAATTGCACATCAATATCAAGATCACGGCCTATCATACTTTGGCCTAACACTTTAGCACACATTGCCATTTTATTAACCCTGCCGATCAATTTAGATTGATTCATACAAGAAGTCAACCCATACCTCAATCCCATTACTCCCCAACACAATCAAGAAAGAGAAATTCGGAATTCTACAAGATTCACAAAGTTTTAGAAGTTCACTTGCCTTAACCGAAATCGCAATCAATCAACAACCGGAGCTTTTCCCTTCCGAAAACAATCCAATACAACACAATCTATTCAAATTATGAATCACAATCAAATTTAGGAACAAACAACACCAAGAACACGAAATTCGGGCAAAGGGGTCCAAATGGCTCAAAAATCCGATTTCGAAAACAAGGTTTGAATCCGGAAATTCTAACATGAAAATGATCCTCAAAGCATTAGAAATCCATTAGTGAAAACCATTTTGAAAAAGGAGTTCAAACCAGTCCACAATCACCATTTGATAAAAAATTCGGAGTTCATGCAAAACCCCCAAAATCTAACTTTAAAAACCCAAATTTCAAGTTGAATCATGATAGAATCAATGGGTAATCAAGGTTTAGAGTTAAAATCAGTTACCCAATAGGTTTCCACGAAAATCTCTCTTTCAAATTGCCTTTCCCGAGCTTCTAAATGTAAAAAATGGTGAAAATGGGAAATTTCCAGAATTTACACTATTCAGGCAAAATTTACCCTCCGCGAACGCGGAGATCAAGGGGACTACTCTCCACTAACGCGCCTACACCCCGCGAATGCGGAGACCAGGAAAGAATCCCTTCGCGAACGCGCCACAGCCTCCGCGAATGAGGAGATCAGAAAAAGGGTCCTCCGCGAACGCGGGCAACAACCCTCCGCGAATCCGGAGGCCAAAGCACCTGGCACCAGAACTCAGACATCAACAAAACACACAATGCAAACAACTCTCTGAATGGACCCTCAGGATTCGTTCGGAACCCCGTGCACACAAACCATACATTCTACTCTACTAAATTCGACGTTCCAGACTCAATGAAATTGTCAGAATCAAATTCGAGGTCTCCTTGACCCGGAACCCGATAAAGCACAACTAAACTAACTTAAGTTTCAAAAACTCAAATCAATCTCAGGAACTCTAAAAATTCAACCAAGGCCACTCCTAGTCCTAAAATCATCTCTCGAATCCAACGGAGTTGTCAGAATCAAATTCCAAGCATCCGATCTTCGAATGTTGACCAAAGTCAACTCTATGATCAAAATTCCACAATTTTCCAACTCAAAGCCTCAAATCCACGATACAGCCCCAAATCTGATTTCGTCAACTCTCTTAGACCAAATTCCACATTCTGGAGCGGATGGAATCTACGGAATCCCCATCCGAGACCTGAAACTCTGAACGACCCAAAAAAACCACATTTTGACAACTTAAGCTTTTAGAATTCAAAACTTTGCAAAAACCATAACTTAACAAGAATTTCACAAAACTAACTTTGGATATTAACCAAACATGACTCAGGGCCACTCTCGGGAGGTGTAAAACAATCATTTTATAAAAATTACCAAAAATGACCTTCAGGGTCATTACATATGTAAATCTTGTACAAAATTACTAGGGATACAACGCATGTGTCCAGAAACTAGTAAAGAAGAAAGAAAGGAAAAGTAATTATATTGTTGCTTTTTGGAATTTTCCATTTGCTCGCCAAGTACTCAACTATCGGACTTTGTCCATACATTCTCTCCAATTTCTGACAAAGTATTTTGTTTCCAGTTTCTTTCGATGTGTCTAAGCTTTGATGGATAGAGTTACCTATGTTGGGGACGTAGAAAGCACCCAATGGAATAGTCTAGATGACTTCTTCCCTTTTCTTTTAGAACTAGGTGAATGACAAGTTATTCAGCCAGTAGAAGGTTTTAATTTGGCTTGAATAAAATGGATATTGCATTAATCAACATGATCATAAGCCAATCTATCTGAAATAATTGTGTTTATAATGGATGTGGACTTTATCCCATTCTTTTATTTTTTTATGACCATAGTGTCCGGACCAACTTTCACGCACCACGACTAATTCCACGGGATATCTATATCTAGTAAAATGTCCACTTAAATGCGATGATGGAGCTAAATTTCTATCCAACTCTGAATTTATGTTCAACATCTTTGAGGATATCTTCATCTTCTACACTAACTAAAGCACAAGAATCATATCATATATCATATATTATTAAAAGTGGGAAGCTCCTATCTTCAAAGTTGGATTACCATTTTGCCCTTCATTTAAACATTATTTTTTTTATGTACAAAATATAAAAATATATTCTAATAACTAAATACTAAATTAAATATAAATGGGAGCAGTTTTAAGGTATTCAAATGTGCATTATATTATGTAATAAAGATATAGTGGAAGATAGAAAGTCATTCAAATGAATGAAATAACTTGACTAAGTTGTTAGCGGAAGTCCAAGCATTTCAAAACTGAAGAATTATCTTGATGACACTTATTTCACATTATTATTATTGTCAACTTCAACGTAATTGTTAACAGTTATACATATGGGGATGTTCATGGATTATTTGATAAGCATAGCTTGTGAAACAGTGAGTGCAAGGATGAAGTCGAGCCACTCAAGAATTATTTTTCCATGCTCTCTTTGATCAGTAAGTTTAATAAGAAAATTTTGTTGCTTCTATTTCCTTAAATAAACATATCATATTTATTTTTTGAATTTTTGACAAGAAAGCATTTTCACATGTATTCACCATTTAATTTTGAAATGTGTATGCATGTTAACTTATGAATCGTGATTCGGAATACAGAGGTTAAATTATCTAATTATGTTATGTCATTTCATGAGTTCAAATAAAATATTTTTAAATTCTTTAAAACAAATTTACATATTTATAAATTACAATCGATAGTGAAAGTAAATTCACTTTTTAATTATTTTGTGTTTGTAGAAAATATTTTTATTTATTTTCTTTTTGTGCATGAAAATGTGGAAAGTAAGAAAGCAAACAATAAAAATAAAATGGAGGGAATATAAACGATAGGGAAAGACAAGAATTAAGGCAAAAGATACAGAATAGTGATATAAGGGGAAAATAAAAATGAAGTAAGAGAAAAAAAAAGAGGATAAAAAAGAATTAAAATATGATAAGAAGTAAGAAAAATAATCATGACCAAACTGTTGCAATTTTTTATCTCATGCTACAAACGAGAATAAATACATTATGTCATGTAAATGTAATATGGAGACAACATATACTTCTTACAAGTACATATGGTAATTCAAACTTTGGTACAAATTGAGAGGTATGTTATGTGGGTATTGTCCCTTTCTTAGAAAAATAACAAACTACTGCATTGCAGGTTTGGACCTAATAACATAAAAAGGTAACTATTTATCAAACTAAATTTTATTGTCCAAATTTTGCAGGTTATAGGAATATCTAATCATTTGGCATATACAACAAAGAAGTCATTTGAATAGGTTGATTGTTCATTTATTTCAATTATATTGTTTCGTTAAATCATTTGTGAAACTCATCACAATGTGATTTTAATATAACTCATATCATATATAATATTTTTGTTGAAACTTTGCCTTGATTATTTTAAAATAGGTGCTCAATTTTTCTATGACAAGAGAACCTACAACTGGTATCCTTTGCATTCAGGTGTGCACAAAGTAAACTCCGCTCCATTGCAATAGTCTGCACATATAGGAGAGATAAAACTGCACTAGGCAAATCCCATGCAACCAGATGAGAGATATGTTTTAAGATAGGCATAATACATAAATATGACCCTTAACTTGCTTCAGTGGACAACTATGCCCTCCAACTTTGAGTGTGCACAAGTAGACACTTAAACTTGTATAAAATTGAACAAGTAGGCACACGCGTCCTACATGGCATAATACACGTAGGACGCCATGTAGGACACAAAATTGCCATGTAGGACAAATGTGTCTATTTGTTCAATTTTATACAAGTTTAAGTGTCTATTTGTGCACACCCAAAGTTAAAGGTCATAGTTGCAAGCTAGTGCCAAGTTAAGGGCCATGTTTATGTATTATGCCTTTAAGATATGACATATGTGCATAACTCAACCCCAAAAATTATCTCTTGACAAGGACTGCCCAAGTCCATATAACCAAATCGCGGGTCTATTCTCAACCAATGTGGGACTCTAAGTCATTCTAACATATTCTAAAAAGAGTCCTTGATCATTACTTAGTAAAACATCGTCATATTTAAAGACCCAGAAAGGGATGATGGAGCTAAATTCGTTACTATATCAATCTCAGAGATAGCGTGCAACAATATTGACTGAACTCTTGAACATAAAATGTCAAATTAGTTAATCCATTCCGTTTCAATTTGTTTCACCTATTTTTCTTCTTAGTCCATTTCAAAAAAAAGAATGCATTTTCCATAATTTTTTAATCTCAACTTCCCGTACAAGATTTTTAAAAAAAAACCACTTTCTTAAATAAGGCTAACCAAATTGAAACAAAAAAAATACTAAATGTCTGATCACTAGTTTACATTTGCTTGATCAGACAGAAGGAATATTTAGTTTAAACTGGACAAGTGCAAAAATCATTTTCTACTACCAAAACTTTGTAACGTTTTCCAAGTGAAATGCATATCGAAACACAACTAACTTCCAAATACATTTTTCAACTACAGAAATTGTTTTTTCAAAGTTTCAACCGCGGAATATCCAAACACTTACTACTTAATAATATGCATGAAATAGACCTGAATAGAATGGAAGGGCTATCTAACTTGTTGATGTTCTCCAAAGATTACATCTCTGTACAGACTTTCACTGCTCAATGATGATACCTGGTACGGGATATCTTGCCACTTCTAGACTTCTCATTTTCACTTGTTGATCCCACAGTCATTGATTTCTCCATTGTGTGCTGTCCTATTGGAGCCATCCTTTGTGCATCTAGATATTACTAATAGATATACAAGATCTATGGGCAATATCTAGTGGGTTGATGTGAACTGATAGGTTACAATAATGTAGATCCGCCTCTGCTTTTTACCTCCATCACGAGCATAGGTATCAGGTGATGTTTGAGGTTTAACTTGCATTATATCATTGAGTACTTACTACCTGCCATGACTAGGTTCAGCTTCGTTGCCATCACTAGCTTTTTGTTCCCGCAGAAACAGAGAATGCAAAAGAAGTGAGAGATGACAAGCTTATTAAGTAAAAGAAAAGTTGATGAAATTAAAAGAAGAGAGAGATGACTAGCTTATTAAGTAAAAGAAAGTTGATGAACTTAAATAACTATCTAAAATGGAAAGAGAGCAGTAGAACCTTAGAATATGTAGCAATTAGTTATACTACTAGTGGGACAAGACAAACCATAGAATTGAACCTCTGTTGTATCGATTTATTCAGATCTTGTACTTTCACCTTATAATCATCGTTCACCCATTTGAGAACCGGTGTACTCACTGATATTCCCTGTTGGACAAACGTCTTCATTTCAGGGCAGTCTTCAATGTTTACTACTCCAAGCAATGGAAATTTGAGAGCATGCTCCGTCAAAAAGAAATGCCCCAACTTAGGCAGCCTGCGGAAGTACAGATATACCAAGAGGGGAAATAAGGTCATGATTCCTTCGCCTTGTTGTTCCTCTTTTGTGATCACTTCTTCCATTGATTCACAAGCACCTATATATAGTTTTTGGAGATTCAAAAGACCTCTGGCCACTGATGGAGACATCACGTTTCTAAATTTTCCACAATTCGATACTTCCAATGTTTGAAATTTGCTGAAGTAGGCAGTTGGAAGTTGGTGGGAGCATACATCACTTATGCTGTCAGTCCCCCCATATACGTAGCTCTTTCAGGTTGGGACAAGAAACCTGCAAACGTTCAAGTATCAACCTTTGTTGCAGATACACTTGGAGCTATTGGAAGAAAACACTAGGTCATAAGAGGAGAAGCCAAAAGTGCTTAGACACATTTATATATTTTTAAAAAGTGATATATATATATAAAAAATTGTATATGATCTCGTTTCATATTTTAAAAAGTTTTTTAGTATCTCAAACACATTATATTTTTGAAAGGGAACATGGCCTGATATACCCCCCTCAACTTTGTCATTTAGAGTTGATATACCTCTCGTTATGAAAGTGGCTCATATATACCCCTACTATTATACAAATGGCTCACATATGCCCTTTTTCTCTAACGGAAGTGAAAAAATAATTTTTAAATTAATTTTTAAACTTTTTAAATTTTTTTAAAAATGCTAATACATGCGGGGGTATATTTGATCTTTCTCACACGTTTATTTCTTTTGACTATTTTTATTCATGGACTTATATTTATTTTTTTCACTTATTCTCTTGTAAAATTTATTATAGATGCCCCAAATATTTTTTTACGGATACAAAAACTAAATTACAATATAGCCGTAAAAACATTAATTTTAAATTTTTTAAAAAACCTTTTAGTTTTTTCCACTCACACTTCTTTCTTTTTATTTCTCTTATTTTTATACTAAAGAATGGAAAGAAATAAAATTAAAAAAAAAAATCAAATAAAAATAATCAAAGAAGTCAAAAAAAGAATTTATGTGTGAAAAAGATTAAATACATGATTTTTAAAAAAAAAATTAATTGAAAAAATAAATTTAAAATTATTTTTGTTACTTTTGTAACGGTAGGGGTATATGTGAGCCATTTTTGTAACGGTAGGGGTATATATGAGCTATTTTGTAACGGTAGGGGTATATGTGTGCCACTTTTGTAACGAGGGGTATATTAGCTCTAAATGAAAAAGTTGCGGGGTATATCAGGCCCTTTTCCCTTTGAAAAATTACTTGGTTGAGTATTTTAATTCATAAAAAACTGAAAAAGTAAGCTTGTTTCATATTTAAAGAAATTTTTCTTTTTCATGATAAGAAGCAAACCTTTTCATCAAAAAGAGGATTTGTGTCAGTGATGGAGTTGCTGAAATTTTGGAACTCAGGTAACATATAGAAGAATATTTTCCGTAACTGAGGGAACTCAATGCCCTCAACATTGTCACTGCAAAGGTGAGTCAGGCATTCCAGAGATTCAAGGTGCAACTCATATAAATTGGGGAACTTGATTAGTTCATGTGTCCTCTTCAATAAATGTGTCACTAAATCACAATCAGAAAGGATGAGACATTTCAAGTTCTGTAATTTATTCCGTTGCAGCTCAATCAAGACATTATTAGATCCCTTTCCGGTTGAATCTACAAGTTTGCTCTCCTTCAATAGGTGGCAGATCCAATCACACAATGGGGTGGTCTCCGTGACCTCTAAAGCAATATTTGAAGGAGAGAAAGAGAAGACAAATATGACAATAGAGAGATAATTTGGAGAAAGGGAGCAGATCTACTTCATTCAGCAAAAGCTTACTACATATATAGATATATAAAGTGGTGTCAAATCCCTTAAATCCTGGAAGTTGACTCCCTATATTGAGCTTAAGTTAAGCTCCACCACATATTACAACTATCTTCTACATTCTACAACTTAGTAGTAAAAATAATTCAAAAGTTACAACAAAAATGTCCAGACAAAAATACTAAAAGACAGCACTTAGCATCACATACAAAAACAACACCCTTCATCACTCCTCCTTGATGCAAGTGCTGCTGGATACTCCAAGCTTAGCTCTAAGAAGCTCAAATCTTTGTTTCTGTAGCGCTTTTGTAAAAATATCAGCTAGTTGATCTTCACCACAACAATGCAAAATCTGTACTTCATTTTCCCTTTTAACTTCTCGAATGGAATGGTATTTGATTTTGATGTGTTTAGTCTTTCCATGAAAGACAGGATTCTTTACCATGGCAACAACAAATTTGTTATCACAAAGGACTTCAGTTGCTTTGGTTGGATGAAACCCCAAGTCAATCAAGATTTTTCTCAACCATAAAGCTTGATTAACAGCACTCGAGGCAGCAACGTACTCTGCTTTAGCTGTTGATTGAGCCACATACCCTTGCTTCTTTGTGCACTAACAAATGACACATGATCTGAGAGTGAAACAATATCCTGAGATGCTTTTCATGTCGTCTTGTGACCCAGCCCAGTCACTATCAGTAAACGCCAACAATTTCATAGATGTGGCTCTTTTATTAAACACACCATAAACAATGGTGCTCCTAATGTACCTCAAAATTCTTTTGGCTGCTTTGAGGTGAGTTTCAATTGGTGAATGCATAAACCTTGATAGCACAATTGTTGCGTACATAATATCAGGCCTTGCGGCTGATAAATACAACAAGGAACCAATCAAACTTCTATAAATCGAAGCATCAACCAAACCAAACTCATCCTCCTTCAGCAACTTCTCTCCTTGAACTGCAGGCGTACTTACCAGTTTGCATTGTCAAGACAAAACTTCTTTAGTATTTCGGTAGCATATTTCTTCTAAGAAATAAAGATTCCTTGAGAAGATTTATTAACCTCCTTTCCCAAGAAATAAGTCATTTTTCCCAGATCATTCATTTCAAAGACCTTCTTCATTTGCTCCTTGAAGTCCGTGATAGATTGTGTGCTGCTGCCAGTCACCAACAGATCGTCAACATAGAGGGAAACTAGGAGAAAATCATCATTTTGAAGTTTAATATACAAGGTTGCTTCATTGCAACTTCTCTTAAACCCCAAATTCAGTAAGTAGCTATCGATTCGTGCATACCAGGCCCTAGGTGCCTGTTTCAAGCCATAAAGACCTTTTCTTAACAAATATACATGGTCTCCAGCTCCTCTAAATCCTTCAGGCTGCTCTACATAAATTTTCTCTTCAAGATATCCATTAAGTAAGGCGGACTTAACATCCAATTGAAATACTTGCCACCCTTGGTGTGCTGCAACTACAAGAAGCAATCTGATGGTATCAAACCTTGCATTTGGTGCAAAGTTTCATGAAAATCAATTTCATGTTGTTGCGCGTACCCCTTTACAACTAGCCTTGCTTTGTACTTGTTGAGTGTTCCATCTGAATTCAGCTTAATCTTGAACACCCATCTAGTTCCAAGAGCTTGCTTGTCGTGAGGTCTAGGTACAAGTACCCAGGTATTATTCTTGTTAATCATATTGAGCTCCTCCTCCATGGAAGCCCTACATTCAAGAATTTGCAACGCATTGTCTACACTTGTTGGCTCCAATATAACGACACTGCATCTGCTATATATATCTTCAATTGATCTGGTACCTCTTACAGCAAAATCATCAGAATCCTCCTTTTCCGCTGGAATCAACTCTTCTTCTTGGGCCGTTTGTTCTTGATTAGTAATCTGTAAAGAAGAAACAACCATTTTGTTCTAGTCCCATGCAGTATCCTCATCAAATTTAACACTTCTACTTACATATATTTGTTGTGAAATAAGATTTAAAATCCTATAACCTTTAGAAGTGCTGTTGTATACCACAAATATTCCAACATCAGCTCTTTGATCAAGTTTATCCCTTTTAACATCAGGAATATAAGAGTAATAGATACATCCAAATACTTTAAGATGAGAAACTGATGGCTTGGTTCCAATCCATGCTTCGTATGAAGTCTTTCCTTCAACTGCTCTCGTCGGCAATCTATTCTGAAGATAGACAACAGTATTGATAGCTTCAGCCCATAGCACCTTAGGCAGACCTTTATCAAATAGAAGGCACCTAGCCATATTCATAATGGACCTGTTTTCCTTTCACTTACACCGTTTTGTTGTGGTGTGTAAGTGACTGTAAGTTGATGATGAATTCCTGCTTTCTAAAGAAAATTCTTGAATTTATTGGATGTGAACTCTGTCCCATTATCAGACCTTAAGATTTTTATCAAAGAGCTACATTGGTTTTCAACAATTGCTTTAAACTTTTGAAACACAACAAATACTTTAGATTTATGTTTCAGAAAGTAAACCCAACAAAACCTCGTAAGGCCATCAATGAATAAAAGAAAATATTCGCTGCTGTTATAAGAAGGAGTGCTCATAGGTCCACACACATCAGTATGTATTAGTTGGAGCTTTTTAGTAGCTCTCCATGCTTGCTTAATAGGAAATGGTGATTGACTTAGCTTCCCAATTTGACAGACCCCACATACATTAGAGGTTTCATTTATGGAAGGCATATCTGCCACAAGTTCCTTATTTTGCATCAATTTTAAAGATTTAAAATTGATGTGACCAAGCCTTTTGTGCAAGACATATGTTTCATCTTGTATCCCGATATAAGCTCCAATCTCAGTATGTTTCCAATCAAGAGGGAAGCTTCTGTTGTTCATTTTGACTTAGAGCAATTTTATACCAGTTGGATCCATGATTTCACATGTTTTATCTTTAAATAACAGGGCATAATTTTTATCAAGCAATTGGCCAACACTGAGAAGACTTTGGCTAATTTCAGGAACATATAATACATCAGATATAAGCTTCATACTTGAGGGAGTTTGAACAACAACTGCTCCTTTTTCCCTTTGCATCTACAAGTCTGCCATCTCCAAGTCTAACTTTGGAGAAATACTTTTTGTCCAGCCATTCAAAAATGTTCAAGTTAGCTGTCATGTGATGAGTGCATCCACTATCAATAAGTCACACATCATGATCTTGAGCTGCTATATTGCATTCTCCAGCAATAGAAGAAGCAAACAACTTTTTTTCATGATCTTCAACATTTTCAGTAACTTGAGCGGGCTGGGCTTGAGCTTGAGCTGGCTGGTTTTGACTTGTTTTGCACACCTTATCCATATGACCAAACTGTTTGCAGACCTTGCATTGAACTCCAGGTGTGTACCAGTAAAACTTTTCTGTATGATTGTTGTTTTTACAATAGGGAAAAGGTGGATACTTGGATCTTCTATATATATATATCTCCCTCGGTTGTTATATTGCTCCTTCTTCTCCTTATCATGTCTTCCATTTGGTTGCCTTTTTGATTCACCATCGAATTGAGCTTTAGATCTTTGAACAGCCACAAGAGCTATTTCACTTGTACTCTCTTCCTCTCTAAAAGTTTTCCTTTTCTCAACAGCTAGAAGAGCATTGGATAGTTCATTCAATGTGACACAAGACATATCCCAAGTATCTTCAATTGAGGAAATTTTTGCTTCAAACTTTTCTGGAAGTGTCACCATCACCTTCTCAACAATCCCCTGCTCTTCTACTTCCCCCCCCCCCAACAATCTGATCTGGTTGACAATTTTCATGATTCTATCAATATAATCTTTCACCTTTTCGGTCTCTTTCATTCTTAACATCTCAAATTCTTTTCTTAGACTCAATAGTTGCATTTGCCTCGTCCTATCACTCCCTTGGAATTCTTACTTCAGCATATCCCAAGCTTCTTTGGCAGATTCACATGTCATGATCCTAGTACAAATTGAATCTGGGACAGCTGCGTGAATGAAAGACAGGGCTTTTGGACCTTTTGCGATCTCTTCTTCATGAATTATGATCTACTGAAGAGATGGGTTTGCTTTCAAAGGTTCTGGAGCGCTTTCTTCCTCAACATACTTCCATAATCCAAGACCCTTTAAGTATGTTTTCATCTTCACTGCCCAAACTTGGTAATTCTCACCATTAAAGATAGGGGGTGAAAGAGGAGAGCTGGTAGAAGCCACGTGAAAGGAAACTAAACAAAAAGAGACCTGGACAAGTAAAACTTTGGTAAGTGATCTTACTGTGTTTTTCTCTAAAAAACAGTCCCTGTAAGATCAACTTGGCTCTGATACCAATTGAAGGAGAGAAAGAGAAGACAAATATGACAATAGAGAGATAATTTGGAGAAAGGGAGAAGATCTACTTCATTCAGCAAAAGCTTACTACATATATAGATACATAAAGTGGTGTCAAATCCCTTAAATCCTGGAAGTTGACTCCCTATATTGAGCTTAAGTTAAGCTCCACCACATATTACAACTATCTTCTACATTCTAGAACTTAGTAGTAAAAATAATTCAAAAGTTACAACAAAAATATCTAGAGAAAAATACTAAAAAGACAACACTTAGCATCACATACAAAAACAACACCCTTCAATATTCTTGTCGTAATCATCAATTCTTGAAGTCCCAATGTAAGCTCCACCCACTTTAAAAGTGTACTGTGTCAACTTGGACTCTTGGAGGGAAGGCCCAAGTTACTGTAGATCACTTCTCCGGAACATTCACTTAATGTCAGTGCAGTAAGGATTCCAGTTCCCTTAAGGTGGAGTAACTACAATATTCTATTCCCACCATATGTGGTTCCTCCAATCGAACTAGTCTTCATAAGACCCCAGCTGAAATCCTTTTAAGTGCTGGTTTCTCATTCCAAAACTCTAAAATAATTAGATTGGTCAATTTTCCTATCTCCACTGGCAGCTCCTCTAACTCAGAATCTCTTATGCTGAGAATTTCTAAAGTGACAAGTTCCCCAATAATGGATATGTCATCCAACCTTAGATTACTCAGACACAAGAGTCATTAGACTTGACAACCTCTGAATTGATGCTGGAAAAGGCCAAATGGAGTTCTTATATCCACTCAGGCGTATGACATTGAGTTTACTCATGCCATCAAAAAAATTCTCCAGTAATTTGAATGGCTATACAAACGAGAATTTTAACATTAGAAGCTTCAGTTTTGGGCAAACGATTGGGCTAGGAAGCTCATCAAATGTTTTTGCAACAATTGTCATGTGACTGAAATGCTCATAAGACTTTCTTCTTGGGAACTCTTCCGAGTTCACATGGTGACTTACCATAAAGTTATTCTCTCCCTCAGACGCAATACTTATAGCCACATCACGGACTACATCATGCACTTTGACATAATTTTTGTTCGAACCTTGGGATAACAAGAAACCATCTTTCAATATTTCTAACAGATAACACATCATATTTCTTGCATGTTCTATTTTCTGGAAAGATGCGAAGCCCCCTTCCATATCTAAGTAATTCTTCAGGACAGATATTACTATCTTCCTTAAATAAGGAACAAAGCAAAAAGAGGCACTTGGCTTCGTTGCTTGCCAAGTAATCATAGCTTAGCCTCAGAGGTTTATACACATCTGTGAGCACTTTAGGGATACTTTTTGTTATTGCACCACGTAATTGTTCAAGGGCATAGTCCGATGAACGCTTGGTTTTATGCTTTTTTTAGTGCTCCTGCAACTGTAATAATAGCAAGCGGCAGCCCCTTACATTTTTTGGCAACCTCTTTTGCTATACAAAGTAGAGAAGGATCGTCGACAAAATTACCGACTTTCTTCCTGAAAAGGATCCATGCTTCCTCTTCAGATAACATTCCAACTTCCATGATCTTCTGAGCTCCCATTGCTTCACAAACTGATCGGAAATGCATTGTGAATGTCACTTTGCACTGATGTTTGTGGTTGCTAGCACTGGGAATTCCAAGTTTCTCTAGTTCAAGAGCCTTCCAAACATCATCCAAGATTATAAGGATGTGGCTGTCCTGACCCATTAACCTTGTACGCATCAGATCTCCACGACTCCACAAATCATCCCCTTCTAATTTCAGCCCGACTCCTCCTGCGATCTCACCCTGAATCTTTTTCAAGTCTGGTTGTTGACTGACAATTACCATGACAACATCATTGAACAACCTTTCTTGTTTTTCCTTTTATCTAATTTTCTCAGTCAGTGTTGTCTTACCAACACCACCCAGACCACATATTCCAATAATAGTGACCCCGCCATCTCTCAAAGCTGCCATGACCTCTTTCAACCTTAGCTCTACGTCGGAATATAGTAGCCACATGAGCAGTAGTTGTATAAATACGAGTTGACCAACCCTGGATGTTGGGAGAAATGACTTGTAAGTTTCTCCGGGCAGCTTCCGCTCCTAGCTGCACCCCACTTCTCATATTCTCCAGCTTCTCAAATTCATTATCCAAATATGTGATGTTGCTCTCATAGGTAAAGAAATACCCAATCTCTTGCACAACTGACTAGATCAAACAATCTGCCACTTTGTCCACAACTTTGCATATATAAGAAATCCATAGCTATCTCTTTTTGAACTGTTTTTCTTAGTTACTGGCAAGTAAAAGGTGAGATATTAAATGAAAGATTAACAAGAGGAGTAATAGAGAACTTGGTATATGACAATGAAAGCATTATTGAAGTGCGAGTGTTCATTAGATAACATTTAAAAATAGCAGAAACAGAAAAGTAAATATAAAAGGAAAAGTGTCATATTTGCTTTTGGAATTTTCCCTACAATTGACAAGTGGAGTCATGTTCAGTATTATTCAAGTGAAAATACAAGTGTTTTTTCCCAACCTCGTTTGTAAATGTTGTGTTTATGGATAATAATCCCGATTAATTACTATAATCTTTCAAATAGATTATCCTTAGTCATTGAAATAGAGAAATAATTTCACAATTGAAAAGACGAATAACCAAATCGAAACTCAAAGTTGATCAAATCTACAAAACGTTTGCCTTATTTGGACAATTTAATAGCAGAAAATCACTAATTTCTCACAAAATTTGGCTCCGTGATAATGTTTTCGAAGAATTTTCATCAAAAATCCCTTACTAAGGATGAGTAAGAGAAAAAGAAGATGAGTTTAGACTCATTCCATCTACTATCTGCTTTTGCTTTTGCTTTTTAGTGCTGGAGTACACCACCAAGTCTTCGCAATAATGTCAAGTAAATGATAAACAAAAGAAAGAAAAAGGGCTACAACGTGGGACAGAACAATATTTTTCTTTTTTGAAAAAAAAAACAATTTTCATATTATATTGTATTATATCAAGTGTTTTTTTTTACATCATCATCATACTATAACAACTACAGTAAAACGTATCAATATTAGTTTTGTGTTTCTTTTTATATCTATACTAGATAACTTACTCGCGCTTCGCACGGTAACCCATGACCTCATTAAGATTATGAATGATCATTTTCTAATATCCGAATATTAGAAATTTGGTATTTTCACATATATTAAGAACTTGAATGATTAATGAATTTTATCGTTTACATATTTTCTATTATAATATTTGTTCTTTGATATAATTGGTTTCTCAATATTGAATGATTTTTCCTAATTAGTTAATTCTCACTTTCTCTATTGTTTGGTACATACGCATGCAAAGTATATGATTCTCAATTTGATAGCCTATAATTCATTCTTTAGCCAGTAGCAGATAGTTTTCCTTGTTCTTCCATGTTATTGTCTATCTATCTATCTATATCTATATCTATCTTCTATACTACCTTAAAAGTATGAACTCCCTAGCTTGAATGTTAAATTATTATAATACCCCCAACTTAAAACATCCAATATAGTATATCTTTTATATTTTATATTATATTACATTTGTTTAAATATTTATATTATAAAATATATTAAAAGCATAAACCTTTTCACATTGAAGGGTTGAGACTTTTTCAAAAGGTTGTGACTTTTCCGAAAAGTTGTGACTTCTTTGATGAATTGTGATCTCTTCAAAGGGTTGTGACTTTTTGTCATGATCCAAAGTATACCCTAGGTGAAACCTGACATATAGGACCCCGAGAGGACCTACACAAGCCACTTGACATACATCATACAAGATAATATAAATTAGATTCAAAAGACAACTTCATACTATAAAGAGTTTTGACATAAAAGTGGAAGTCTAATCATAAGTCTTGACAAGCCAATCTAAAGCAATATATAAGTGGATGGGACATAACCCATACACCACGTACAACATCTGAAAACTAAAGGCATAAGAAAGAAATAAAGGTGACATGATCCTCGGAACATGAGGACTCACCAAGTCTTCAACTTCGAATGATCAACTAGCCGCAAGCAGAAGGAGAGGAAACGCCACACCCTACATTATTAGACAATATAGGCACAAGTATGCATTAGTACGTGGAATGTACTAAGTATGAGGGATATGCATAGAACATGAAAACATGATCATAAGAGGACATAATCGAAAACATGATATGCATGACCACACTAACCATCATAGAAATCATTTAAAGAAGAATCGTAAACATGAACATGGTCAATGCATGTTAAAACGTAAGGAAAGCTTCCTAAAAGCTTTGAGAGTAACTAAGTTCATTTTGTGGGATATTAGCTTTAACTGACAATAGACCATGCGACCTATAACATGAAGTTCGATGTAACTTTCACATCGAGAAGGGAGAGTCTACTTGTCAAGGTAGAACTCCGTATCATATCATATGCTATATGTGGGTCCACGCGAGCTATAACATGGAATCCGATGTAACTCCCACATCGAGAAGGAAGAGTCTACTTGCCAAGGTAGAACTCCGTATCATATCATATGCTATATGTGGATCCACTAGCTAAGTCATTCAAGGCAATCCTATGGGGGCACATAGTTTAGAACTAGAGGTTGCTACTAGAGACTACCCTATTTGAGCCTCCACCTCAAAGTTCTCTTGGTGCTAAGTTAAATCCCAATGGAATATTCATATTCATAAGATATTATCATACATGGAAAAGCACAATCAAGTTACTAATTCAAGCTTAAAATATCATAGAGCAGCTCATTAAATCTTGAATCAAGCATATGTGAGAAAATCTTTCACCAAATCATGATTTCTTAATATGTGAGAAAATCCTTTAACAATTTCATTGATGCTCATCTTAAAGCAACCTAATTCATAAAACCTTTCTTTTCATAAATCATGCATAACCTCCACGAAAACATCAATCATAAATTCATAGTTTTTTTTATAAATTCATATCTTTTAGGGTTCATAGTCAAAATTCATGATTAATGCATGGGTTCAAGTGAAAACAATTGGAAAACATGTAATTGATTCAAAGCAATCATAATAAGATCAAAATCAAACAATTGAATCAACACAATTAGAACCAATGAGGAATTGAATGAAAACCTAATTAATTTTGGAGAAATTGAAGTTGCAAATTGAGAATTTTTGGGGCTCAATGGGTGAATGGAACCCATTGGTGAAGCCCTACATACCTTGCTATTCAAAGCCCAAAAGTAATGGTGAAAAGGAGATTTGATTTGGAAATCCTAGCTTCTTCTTCCTTGAACTTGAGAGAGAATTTTAGAGGAAAACCTTGGAGGGAACATGGGGATTCTATGAAGTGATTGGGAGTTGCGGGATTTTGATGGGTTAAATTAGTTATAGGGGTAGTTATAGGGTAGAAACGACGTAGTTTAAGGGTTGCGTAGGTAGGAAAAGACCAAAAACAGCCTGAATTAAAACTGCCGGATTGGTTTCTATGGTTTGGACCTACGGTTCGTAGAACTTCCTACGGGCCTTATTGGTCAACCGTAGAACCAACTTCAGAAACTCAATTTCACCTTATTTCCCACGAAACCAATCTACAAGTCGTCGATGGCCCGTAGACCCCATCCGTAGAATCCAACCTTCGGTCAAACATTTCACTAAGTCTAGAATCTTATTATAGAAGCCATCTACGACTCGTCAAACACCCAACGACCCATCCTGTTCATTCGTTGATCAAACTTCAGAAATTAAATTTTCTAAAACTCAACTCTGGGTTCCACGATTCACTTTCTACGACCCATAGGACTTCCTACGGTCTGTAGGTTGGACTCGTAGAACCTGCCTTGGTGCCAAAAATCAACATTTTCTCGTTTCTTATGACTTTTCAAATTTCGAGGTGTTACACTTTTTAGAAGGGTTTGTGACTATTTCTTCTTGTTCTTCTTCTAAAACATCCAATTTAGTACATATTCTATATTTATTTAAATTATATTATAAAATATATTAGAAGAAGACATCTTTTCACATAAGTCACAATAAGCACTTGTTCATACTACCCTTTGTTGACTATAAATAGAGGGGTTCTCTCAAATTTTTAAACCACAAATTTTCTAAGTTTTCTATTCTTCTTCTTCATCTCAACACTCAATTTAGTACATATTCTATTCTATATTTTATACTATATTTTTTTAAGAAACTTTATGGACCATTGGTCCGATTTATTGATTATCTCAAAGATGCTGGATAATAACTAATACCAAAGTCTTAGCCTGAATCCTACAAAATATTCCATACTATATTTATTTATGTTATAAAATATATTAAAAGAAGACACATTTTCAAATTGAAGGATTGTGACTTTTCCAATGGGTTGTGACTTTTTCAAAGAGTTGTGACTTTTTCGAAGGATTGTGACTTTTCCATATCGGCCAAACTTTATAATATTTTGTAGATCCGATTAATACAACAATATTTTAACTCCCAATAAAATATATTAATAGGCACAAGTATCTTATCAAGTTGCAAAGGAGTTTATTCTCTCTTTGTTGTCTCTTCCTCAATTTTGATTTCATCAGAATGTTTAAAAAGTTCTCATAATCAAAAATACAAAAGTAATTCGATACAAATTCATAAAATATAAAATTTTACAGATCATTGAATAAAACACTAACTTAAGTTGTTGGACAAAGTGATGACTGAAGGAAAAGGCCCACAAAAAGAAGTAGGAATGAACCAAAAAATTGTCATTGTGATCAGTTGTTTAAGAATTGAGCAGTTGAGATAGTTTTTCTTTTGACATGATGAATGGAGGAAAAAACTACAAGGAAATTATAGTTTTGTTTCATTATTTTTTTTGGTGAAGATCCGAAGTAAACTTTCAAGGAATTGGTGAAGTTCCATAGAAATTAGGGGTGAAATTTTTTAGAAAGAAGAAGATACAACATGTATGATTTTCCTAGTTTTTATAGGTAGTTCCTGAAGAGACGCAACCAAAGCGATACAATAGTATGAAGGGATACAAGAATTGAAGAAGCGGGTTTAAGGGTAACAATAAAATAGGGGTAAAAACCCTAAAAATACGAAGAAAAATATAAAAGTAAATTCCTTAAAAACCCTATAAATATATATATATATATATATATATATATAAATATGAGATATAAGATAAGATGGTTCAGATCTTAGGTTACAAATTTTTGAGGGGTTACATAAATTGTGCATGTTGCTGTGTTTGCTGATCTGAGCCCGAATTGTGTTCAATTTTGGAACACAAGTTCGGGGCGTGGCTTAGGACCTCTTGACAAAGTCAATTCTAAAATTTCTACACGGTTCCCACAATATCCATTTGAGTGAGAAATTGATCAATTTCCATTAATGTGTTTTTTGTGTCTAAATGATTGTACTAACGTTGTGATCCTGTTTATAATAGTGTGGCAGCATTCGAAGGCCGTTCGGAAAGAAAAAACTTTGGCCTTGTGATTTGGAGTGCGCGCGATTGGCCTACATGTAGGCTACAACTTCCTCTCTATTTAGATTGAGTTTGAATGCGTGAATGCGTGTTGATTAGAGTGAATTAGGGGCAGGTACCTAGTTATTCTTATTTATCTTACTAGATACCATGGCTTAGGATTGACCGACATTTATTTAGGGTATAGTGCCATGCTAGTTGGGGCTTCTGTGTGGTGATGCAAGCTGTTTGATTAATTGCCTTATTATTTTGGTAATGAGCATGTTTGGCTTTAGTTTAGGATAGACTAGTGTTGCCTTAGACTTGCGATCCTTGTAGCTTTGTTTTATCTCCGACATTGTTTCGGATCGACTAGATCCTTGTAGATTGGAATAGCATACTTGAGTCTGATAGCATGAACCTTAGTTAAAATGACTTCGTAGCTTTATAGACTCTCTGTCGTCTCCCCTATCTCTGCGGCTTCGATGCGTTACCGAAGGTTATGTGCTTTCACACCGACTTGGAATTGGGATGTTCTAGGCTTAGAGCCTTCTGATGACTGATTACGGTGAGGTGTTGACTGGTTATTCTTGTTATTTTCGATTCGAGGCTAATGAATACGGTTTGAGGCTGTTATTCCAGTATGAGGCTGATGTTTACGGTTCGAGGCCATTACTTCCAGTCTGAGGCTAACGCTTTATGGTTGGACGCCGTTACCTCGAGTTAGAGGCGATCACTTGGGGTTCGAGGCTTAGAGTATACTTATTGGGTCTGGACTTGAGGCACTTCACACATGTAGTCTTAGCTTTTTTGTATATCTGTCAGGCTTATGGGGGGCTCGTTTGGGTTTATTTAAACTTGCGCACGAGGGTACCTTCTGGGCTTATGGGGGTCCAGTTAGGTTTAGTTTAACTGTATTTAGATTTAC
This sequence comes from Solanum appendiculatum, assembly GCA_018342035.1. NCBI lineage: Eukaryota > Viridiplantae > Streptophyta > Magnoliopsida > Solanales > Solanaceae > Solanum > Solanum appendiculatum. Next base: position 754,908 of record JAGDQO010000356.1, read on the forward strand.
TTTGCTCGTGTGTTTTTTGTCATATCCACTTTAACCTTTGCTTGTGTCTAAGTTCTATCTTTTCTTATTGCTTTTACTTTTCTTGCTTAGTCAGTCTAGGACATTTTTAGAGCCAATGGGGCACTCTTTGCTATAAGATTCAATAAATAGCAGTCTTTTGTAACTTTCTTTGTCGAAGTCCTTCAATAGCGATAGTTTTAATGAAAGTGAAAGTAACGAGATTGTCTATTAAGAAACTTATATAGACTTCCCTACTAACCTACCTTGAAATTTCAAGCTTTGTGCAACCATAGTCACCACTGAAGCAAAATGTTCCAATCTGTCCGCTGAAAATTAAATATGAAAAAGGAATACTGTTGAATACAATCAACAAAAACTGGAGAAGCTTCTACTATCTATACAAGTCTCATGACATTTCGGTCCAAAAAGACATCTGCCTGCATCAGATCTCATGACATTCCGGTCAGTTTTTTCCTTTCTAGGAGATTAACAATTTAGAAGAAAAGGTTATTTATTTTATTAAAAGAGACAACAGAAAACAAACTAGAAAAATAGTTTCACTTGGCCAAAGGAGCAAATATGTATACTCGATAATCATTACTTATTAAATGTTTTAATATCCCCATTATGTAGAGTAAAATATTGAGAGATTATGTAGTCTTTACCAAATACTCATGAAAGAGTCCAGTAATGATTCAACCGCCGAAGATTTTGTTCTTCAACCAAAAAAAAGTGGTGGTTCCTTTGTCGAAGATAACCAACCCTGTTAAACAGTAAAATAGTGTCATGAAAAAAAAGAACTTAGAGAAACTTGTTATAGCATTCCTTCAACAAGTCTAAATGAAAATGCACCTAAAGCTATTGCCGCCCATCAATTTTGACTTGATATGCCACATCAACGTTCAAGCATGACCTTGGACCTTGTCAACTATGAGGAAAAACATAAGTTTTCATGATTAAACCATATGTTAAAAGGAATATAGATATTCCTTACTTGATGAAGAATTAGTAGAACAATGTGTTAGATATTTCTTTTGATGAGCTGTACAATTATCACTTTGGTAAATAATACTCTAATTAAATTTAGAAGAAGCTTACATAGAAGCTAATGTAGGCTCTTCCGAACGGCTTACTTCCTAAATCTCCGAACTGCTTACTTCCTAAATCTCTGAACTGCTTACTTACTAAATCTGCTTGCAAACTGTAAAGATATGACACCTGGCCTAACTCAACCCTAAAAATAACTCATGGGGAGAATTGTTCAAGTTCATATAAGCAAATCATCAGTCCATTTTCCAACCAATGTGAGACTTTTGCTCGAGCATGGATTGGGAGCCCAAACAAGGATGGACCTGGCTCTGATACCATGTAAAGATACCAGGAGACTAAACGAGGATGGACCTGGCTCTGATACTATGTAAAGATATCAAGAGCCCAAACCCTTCACGCCCAGGCTCGAGTAGATCATGGATCAGGAGCCCAAATGAAAATGGAGCTGAGTGGAGCATGGATTGGGAGCCAAAAAGGGGATGAACCTAACTCTGATACCATGTAAATATATGACATATATGACACCTAGGCCTAATTCAACCCCAAAAGCTATTCCATGGAGAGTGGATTGCTTAAGTCCATATTGTTAGAATATGCACAACGGAAGCATTATTCAAGATCATGAACATCTATAATAGCATAATAATGTAAACTCAATAAATTGCGAAACTCTAACCTTTTGAAGCTTTCACACAACTCGTTCAGGAACTGGGACTCCAAGATTGTAGTCTTCTACTAATTCCTGACTAACTATCTCAATCAAGTCTTGTGTGAGCAAGAATATTTTCAAAAAAAATGATAATCTTTCCTTGAGAACCTCCGCCCTTATTTATACTTTTCAGCAGAAAGGAAAGGTTTGAAAGATGAAATGTTTCTAGTCATAATTAATAGCCATTAACAGCCATTAAATACCTTTAAGTGTATTTAGACACCGTTAAGGGTATCCAATAACCATGATCAATAGCCATCAACAACCATTAAATACCATTAAGGGTATGCATATAGTCATTAAACACCAAGGGTATTCAATAGCCATTAAACATCATCAATAGTCATTAATAGCCATTAAGCTTAGGGTATTAAATATCCATTAAACACTATTAATTCCATTAACAACAATATTTACTTCTTTCATCTTCTAAGGAAACAAAGAAATACATTATTTTCCTCTTTCTTCTTTTAAGGAAATTTTTTCCTCTTTTAAACCAATAAAACTAACAAACGATTTATTCCTAAACTGATAAAATACTAATAGTCCTTTTCTTTTTTATACTCGATCAATTAATAGGGCATAGTAGGGACTGGAAATTTATTAGCAGGGGCTTCCAATTATAATATTTAATTCATAAAAGCATGAATTAACCATATCATAATAAATCACAGATTGTACCACTAAAAATTTGTAAGTATACTCCACTATTTAATTTTAAATTTTACCATTACAATTTATTTAACTCCCATGTTAGAATTACCGACACCAATCAATTAAATCAAACTTCTGAAAAATTTAGTCCATTGATTAATTTAATCATTTATCTCTATGCTTAAACTAATTCACGTGACAGATATATATATATATAAAATTCACCTGCAGAGTTTTCACGTGACAACTTATAAGCAACCATAAAGGGGTGTCTTCTTTGTCATATCCGAGATATGGTTCTATCAACTAATTATTATTTTACGAATGTAATTTGTCATTATTCAATCGATTAGGAATATTTTGACTCATCATAGAGTTTCATCTTTTAATAGATCAAAATAATAAAACAAACCACACAGATCATAATAAGTATATCAAGATTAAGAGTATAAGCACACGTAATGGACTAGAGATATTATTTATTACAATTCAGAACCGAAACAAATATCTCAATTTGGTCCTTCAATATATACAAAATGTACTAACACAAGAAGTTGGAATTTACCATTCCCATAATTAAGATCGAATCATATTTAATCTTGTGCAACAATCAGCAAGAGGTTTGTTCGAATTCATCTTTGATTGTGAACATTTAATTCATAACTTATAAGAACCGATAATTTTAATCTTTCGTGTATGAGTTAAATACCTTTATACACAGAAATCATCTACTATATGAGTAATGGACACACATATAAACACAATGATCTATTCAAACAAAGACTTTATTATAATAATTAACATAAAATGCAAAGTATTAATAAAGAATTAAAATCAATACTATAACTCAAGCATATGGTTAATAGTATATCCCAACAATCCCCCACTTAGACTTATAACCATGCATGTACAATTTTAGCACCCATTTCTTCTACATGCCTATCAAAATACTTCTGAGGTAAGCTTTTAGTAAATGGATCCGCCAAATTGTTCTTCGATTCAATTTTCAAAAATCTTACATCACCCCTTTGAGTTATATCACGAATCAATTGATATTTCCTATCAATGTGCTTACTCCTTTTATGGCTCCGTAGTTCTTTTGAGTTGGCAGCTGCACCGCTATTATCACAATAAAGTGTGATTAGTGCTTCAATAGAAGGAACTACTCCAAGCTCTTTTAGAAAATTTTCGAGCCAAATAGCCTCCTTAGCCGCCTCAGAGGCAGCTACATATTCAGCTTCCATGGTAGAATTAGCAACACATGATTGCTTGATGCCCCTCCAAACTATGTCTCCACCTCCCAGAGTAAATACATATCCTGAGGTTGATTTTATAGAATCTCTATCTGACTGGAAATCTGAATCTTTATATTCAATAGGTACAAGATTGCCACGGTGGAAAACAAGCACATAATCTCTAGTCCTTTTCAGGTATTTGATCATATGTTTGATTGCAGTCCAATGTTCTTGCCCAGGGTTAGACTGAAATCTGCTTACCATGCCTATAGCAAAGAAGATATCCGATCTAGTACATAATATAGCATACATGAGACTCCCTACAACAGAAGTGTAAGGGACTATCTTCATCCTCTCTACCTCATCGGTCGTTTTGGGTCACTGGTCCTTTGATAAAGTAATTCCATGTTTAAAGGAAGAAATTCCTTTTTGAAATTTTGCATGCTAAACCTCGCAATAATTGTATCAATATAAAGTGCTTGAGACAAGCCTAATATCCTTTGTCTGCGATCTCGCATAAGCTTAATCCCGATGTTATGAGTTGCTTCTCCTAAGCCTTTCATATCAAAATGCGACGACAACCACTCCTTAACAGAATTCAACATGCTCACATTATTTCCTATGACCAAGATGTCATTAACATACAAAATCAAAAATGCTACTCTGTCTCCCTCCCATTTCTTATAGATGCATGATTCATTTTCAAATTGATCAAAACCAAAAAATTTAATTGAATTATCAAAACAAATATTTCATGCTTGAGATGCCTGTTTCAATCCATAAATGGATCTATTAAGTTTACAAATCCTGTGTTCATTGCCACTTTTCATGAAACCTTCTCATTGTGCCATATAAATGCACTCATCAAGACTTCCATTTAGAAAGACTGTCTTGACATCCATTTGTCAAATCACATAATTGTAATGAGCAACAATAGATAAGAGAATCCTAAGGGATTTAAGCATGGTTACCGGTGAAAAAGTTTCCTCATAATCGATTCCTTCTTTTTGAATAAGCCCTTTCACAACAAGTTGAGCCTTAAGTCTTCACTTTTCCATCCACACCTCTCTTTTTCTTATAGATCCACTTACAACCAATAAGTTTAACACCTATTGGTGGTTCTACAAGATCCCAGACTTGGTTTGAGTACATAGATTCCATTTTATATTTCATAGCAACAACCCACATTTCAACATCTTTATCATGTAGTGCTTTGGCATAATTTAATGGTTCTGTATTAGTCTCTTTAGGGATTCTATCATATGATTCTCCCAAGAGCGTAAACCATTCTAGTTTTCTGATGACTCTCCCACTACGACGACTAGTAACTATAGGATTCGCTACATCTTGAACTAAATTATGAACATTCTGAACTACTTCCTCCACAATTGCAGGCTGCGGAACATTACTTCCACTACTTTGTGGTAGTGAGATGTCTTGAGTCTGTTCTTGAGCAACCTCTTGATCAGCCTCTTGCTGATCGACATTCCTCCCACTACGTGGACGCAATGGTATGTCAACAATTGTTTTAAGAAGTTGTGTTGATGTTTCATTAGTAGTTATTCCTTTGCTTAGTTTCTGTAACGCAAGTTTACTTCTAGGAGCATGATTAATTAAGTAGTCTTGTTCTAGAAACTTGACATTTGTTGAAACAATTACCTTTTGTTCCTTAGGACAGTAAAATAACCCTCCTTTAGTTCCTTTTGGATATCCAATGAAAATGCACACTTCTGTCCTTGATTCCAACTTATTTATTTTCCAACTTATTTATTTTCCCTTTTAGTACATGTGTTGAACATCCCCAAACTCGAATATGTCGTAGACTAGGCTTGCACCCATTCCACAATTCAGATCGGGTTAAAGGAACAAATTTGGAAGGAAGAAAATTCAGAATGTAATTTGCAGTTTCTAAGGAATATCCCCAAAAGCTAAAAGATAAATCTGAATAACTTAACATTGATCTAACCATTTCCAAAAGAGTTCTATTTCTTTGCTCTGCCACACCATTGTGTTGTAGTGTTCCTGGGGTAGAATATTGAGATGTAATGCCCGATTATGATAAGTACTTAATGAATTATGCAGAAAGATATTCACCACCACGATCAAATTATAATATTTGGATATGTTTACCATGTCGCTTTTCCGTTTCTATCTTAAATTCTTTGAATTTTTCAAAGCATTCAAATTTATAGAGCAACAAATAAATATATCCATATTTGAAGTAATCATCTATGAAAGTCACAAAATACTCAAAAACCCCTCTTGCTTGTGTATTCATAGGACCGCACAAATTAGAATGAATTAATTTTAACTTATTACTGGCTCTATTTCCTTTGGAAGGGATAGGTCTCTTTGTTATTTTACCTTCTAAACAAGATTCACAAGTTGGTAGTGCCTCCACTTTCAATGAACTCAAAGGTCCATCAAAAACCAACCTTGAAATCCTATTATATTAATATGACTTAATGTAAATGCCATAAGTAAGTTTGACTCAATTCAAAAATACGTTTTCTTTTATGAGAAATATCAATCGTATTTAATTTGGTTTGTTGTAGTATGTCATGGACTTCAAATACAAATAGATGATGTATTTTAGGAGCACTACGGATGAATTGCTTATTGTAATTAATAACAACACAATTAATTGCAAACAAAACTTCATAATCAGCATCCATTATTTTTGAAACTGAAAGCAAATTCCTTCTTAACAAAGGTACATAAAGAACATCTTTTAAAAATAGAATTCTGGAACTACTAAAAGAAAAAGAAATATTTCCTATTGCCAGGACTGGTGCCGGTTTTCATTGGCCTGAAAAATGCAAACTTTATTCTCAGTTAGCCGGTGCATTTCTTGAAACCCCTGTAAAGAAGTGCATACATAGTCAGTGGCTGCCGAATCTACAGCCCGTAATTGGGTAGAAACAGCCGCTAAACAGGTTTCAATGACATTTAAATAAGAATTACCTTCGTTCTTCATTTTGGCTTGATAGTCAGGGCATTGCCTCTTGTGGTGACCAGGCTACTTGCAGTGGAAGCACTTTCCCTAAGGCTTAGCCACACCACCTTTAGCACCTCCAGGTGCCACAACCTTGCATGGGTTCTTCTTCTTCTTTTGGGCTTTCTTCGGCTTAGACGAAGAAGCGGCATGTTTGTCCACCATGTATGCCATAGAGGGAGGAGACTGCTGCTTGATAATGGATTCCGCCACTGTCAGTTCATTCAACAGTTTCCTAAGAGACAAATCCATCCTGTTCATGTTATACTTCAAGCGAAACTGTTGAAAACTGTCCGGTAGAGTCTGTAAGACCATCTCCACCTAAGATTCCTTATCAATGGCAGCGCCAAGTATCTCCAGCGCATTCATATAACTCATCATGTTCAGCACATATTCCCTGACAGGTGATCCTTCAACCATTTTGGTGGTCAAGAGAGCCTTCATAGCAGTCTGCTTGGCAGCACAATTCTGCTCTCTGAACATCTGTTTGAGAGATTCAAACATATCGTAAGCAGATGTCATGGAGTGATGTTGATACTGTAAGATATTCACTATTGAGGCAAGAATGTAGCACCTTGCCATCTCATCAACCTTGACCCATTTATCATAGGCCTTGATCTCTTCATCAGTAGCATCCGCTGGTTTAATGGGGCATTCTTCAATCAACACATATTTGAAACCTCAAATGTAAAAACAATATCAAGGTTTCGTTTCCGGTCCACATAGTTAGGACCTTCCAGTTTGTTTTGGTTCAAGATAGAGGATAGAGGATTGAAGTGAGACATAGTTAATCTGAGAGATATCTAAAACAGATCATTAGGAACATATGTTTTATTTTTAAAAATAAAAAAATAAGACACATGTAATCATGCTAATGAACAGTTAGAATGGATAGGGAAACTTAACTATTCAAGCAAATATATGAGCAAGTTCTTATATAGTACCACTTAAACAAGACAAGTCCAACTCAGTTAGAGAGTAATCTATGAAGTTTAGTCAGGTATATATATTGTCTTTTGTTCATTGATTCAACATGCAAATTAGTTGGAAAGTTAAAACAAATCATCAAATCAAAAGACAAACATAATAGTATCAAAATATACAAGTTTATCCGATGGGGAAGAGCAGTGGCGGAGCCAGAATTTTCATTAAGGGGTGTCAAATTGTAGCAAAAATATAATTATGAGGCCAATAGGACTAGAACATGCAACCTTAAGGAATTTTTGCAACCCCTTAACCACTAGACTAAACCTTTAACTTGTATAAAGTGGTGTCAATACTTGTATATATATTTATTAAACCAAAATTTGACATCTATATACAATGTAATTTTCCAGCGAAGGGGTGTCAAGTGACACCCCTGGGTAAAGGGTGGCTCCGCCCCTAGGGAAGAGGACCTATGTCAACATATAAACTCATATATTAACTGTAAAAATCATTTATAAGAAGTAGGGATGAACCTTTACAATTCTGGAATATCAAAAATAAATTTTTTAAACAACAAAAATTGTTCATCAAAAGAACAACATGATATATACAGATTTAATCAAATATGTATCGAAATCATGGGCTCTTATTACATTATCAGTTATATATAAGAAGACTCATGATACCAATTGTTAGAATATGCACAGCGAAAACATTATTCAAGATCACGAACATACATAATAGCATAATAATGCAAATTGAATAAATTGTGAAACTCTAACCTTTTGAAGCTTTCACACAACTCGTTCAGGAACTGGGACTCCAGAATTGCAGTCTTCTACTAATTTTTGACTAACTCTCTAAATCAAGTCTTGTGTGGGCAAGAATATTTCAGAAAAAATGATAATCTTTCCTTGAGAATCATCACCCCTATTTATATTTTTTAGCAGAGGGAAAATGTTTGAAAGATGAAAAGTTCCTAGTCATAATTAATAGGCATTAACAGTCATTAAATACCATTAAGTGTATTTAGACACCGTTAAGGGTATCCAACAACCATGATCAATAGTCATCAACAACCATTAAATACCATTAAGGATATTTAGATAGTCATTAAACACCAAGGGTTTTCCACAGCTATTAAACACCATCAATAGTCATTAATAGTCATTAAATACCATTAAGGGTATTCAATAGCCATTAAACACCATTCGTAGTCATTAACAACAATATTTGTTTCTTTCATCTTCTAAGGAAATAAAGAAATGCAGTATTTTCCTTTTTCTTCTTTTAAGGAAATAAAATGTTTTTCCTCTTTTAAACCAATAAAAGTCAAAAATGATTTATTCCTAACTGAAAAGAAATACTAACAGTCATTTTCTTTTCCAAACTCGATCAATTAATCAGGCATACTAGGGACCACAAATTTATTAGAAAAGGCTTCCAATTATAATATGTAATTCGTAAAAGCATTAATTAACCATATCATAATAAATCATAGATTGTACCATTAAAAATCTGCAGCGGTACTCCTCTATTTAATTTCAAATTTTACCATTACAACCTATCTAACTCCCCATGTTAGAATTACTGATCAACAACAATCAACTAAATCAAACTTTTGAAAAATTTAATCCATTGATTAATTTAATCCTTTATCTCTATGCTTAAATTAATTCACGTGACGGATATATATATAATCCACCTGCAGAATTTTCACATGACAACTTATAAGCAATCATAAAGGGGTGTCTTCTTTCTCATATCCGAGATATGGTTCTATCAACTAATTATAATTGCACGAATGTAATTTGTCATTATTCAATCCTTTAGGAATATTTTGACTTATCATAGAGTCTCACCTTTTAATAGATTAAAATAATAAAACAAACTACATAGATCATAATAACTATGTCAAGATTAAGACTATAAGCACATCTAATGAACTAGAGATATTATTTATTAAAATTCAGAATCTAAACGAATATCTCAATTTGGTCCGTTCAATACATACAAAATGTACTAACACAAGAAGTTGGAATTTTACCATTCTCATAATTAAGTTCAAATTATATTTAATCTTGTGCTACAACCATCAAAATGTTTGTCCAACTTCATCTGTGATTGTGAACATTTAATTTATAACTTATAAGAGCCGACAATTTTAATCTTCCATGTATGAGTTAAACAACTCCATACACAAAAATCGTCTACTATATAAGTAATGGACACACATATAAACACAATGATCTATTCAAACAAAGACTTTATTATAATAATTAACATAAAATGCAAAGTCTTTATAAAGGATTAAAATCAATACTATAACTCAACTATATGGTTAATAGTATATCTCAACACATATAAGTAAACCATCGGTCCATTCTCCAATCAATGTGAAACTTTTACCCACTTTAAACCAACACAATGCCATTCCAAACTGTTAAATTTTCCATAAAAAGTCAAAGTTTCATTAGAGAAGGACAGGGAACTTGCTGGTTGAATTACTCATCCTACAAAACAAATGTGGTGGTTCGTCTGTGAAACGTAACCACCAACAACAATAATGTTGTTATCAGCAAAATTGTGTTATGAGAAAAAAAGGAGCGCCAAAAACTTGTTATAGCATTCCTCTAACAAGTCTAAATAAAAATTTACCCAACGTAATTGTTTGCCGCTCATACGATTTGGCTTTGATTTACCACAGAAACATTTTAGAATAACGTTGGAACTAGTAACCTATATAGAAAAAAACATAAATTTTCATTACCTTACATGAAGAATTAGAAAAAGAACAATTCGATTCAAGTGGACAAGAAGAATGCTGAAAGAATAGCACAGATGCAATTGATTGATAATCTTGCATTTTTTTTTTATGTCAAAATACTTTCAGGAAAAACCGAAAAAGTATAAAATTACTTATACAAAACATCTTTTTTGGAACTCGTGGAAAATAAGACTATTTAAAAATGCGACTCAGAAACAGAGACTTATGTTAGGTTGTCGAGCCCATCGGATAGGGTTTCTAACAGTGGAAATTCACTAATCTCTAGAATCCGTAATTTAAGCATGGCATTTGAGAAGTCCAGATGTTGTAGCCATTTGCACCTCACTAGCATTAATAATAAAAGAGAAGTAAGGTTGCCAAATCTATGAGGAAGAGCCTCGATTCCGAAATCATATATCTGGATCACTGTTAGGTCAGAGAGTTGCATAAACTGATAGGCCAGAAAATCCCAGTGCAAACATCCTACCACACACAAACAAATGCAGGGACAACAACTACTGTATACCATTAAACATCAAATGGAATGCCTCAAAATCCACCATTTCTGATAAAGGACCAATTTCCAAATGCCGTAAAACAGTGAGACAGTGAAGGCCTCCTACGGGTATTCTAATCATGTAATGACCCTCTAGGCCATTTCTATGTTAATGCCTTGTGTCTGTTGTTTAGAGCATTCCTGTAGCGACCCAAAGTCATTTATGACTTGCTGGCACTGACTGTTCGGTCGCCTGGTCATTCGTTTGGGTTTTATGCCTGTTTTTCTATTTTGGAGCTTTTGATTCTTGAAAAGTTGATTTCAGTCATAACTTTAGGTAAATGACCTTAGATGAGTATTTTGATGGTTCCATCAGCTCCGGAGTGGCCAAATTAGGCTAAAAGCATGGTTTGCCCGAGTCCTCGGGTTCCCAGTATGGTTTTGGGGCCAGTTAGCTCGTTAGCCTTTGAAATTTGGTTTAAGATTGACTTTGGTAAACATTCTTGGATAACGCACTCGGATGGAAATTCCGTCAACACGGTTAGTTTCGGAATGCCGAGTTTGGACTAGAATGACCTTTTGAGAATTTCTGGGAGCTTCCGACCTAATTTTGAACCCCCGGTAGAAGTTGTCTAAAATGGCTCATTGGGTGTGGGACTCACTTTTTGTCGAAATGACCTCGTATGGAAATTCAACTGTGCCATTGAGTCCGGAATGTCAAATTTAGTAGGGTAGCATATTTGGTTTATTTTTATCGAGTCCCGAACGAATTCCGAGGATCCGTTCAGAAACTTTGAAAAATCAAAAAAATCTGGTTGCTGGTGCAAACCTTTAGCGGCCAGAATTTAGACTTTTAGCGACCAGAAATGGTTTTTAGCGACCGGAACTGCTGCTATTTAAATAGCAAAAAAAATCAAATTCTGCCCTCATTTTAAAACTTCGATATCTCGAGTTCTAGAGCTCCGTTTTGGGTGATTCGAAGTCCCAAGTGCTTGGAATTTTGTTGTCTGTGTGGCTGAATGTCAGGAGGGTGTCAGAAATTCTCCGATTGTGGAGTATCTGCGTTGTAAGTGGCTACCTCAAGTCTCTATTTTGTGTAAAGTTTTGCATTTTGGTTTGTTGTTGCATGGAGCTTTTCCGAGCCCCAAGAGGTGCTCCATCTTTTAACACAGGCTCGGGGGAGGATTTAGAACCTTTTCACGGAGTCCATTCCGAAAAATCTAGAGCGGGTCCCACATTCCTAATTTTGACTCCGAAAATTAGTCGGTCTCAAATTTTGTTGATTTTAGTGTCTAAACGACCATATTGACCCTGTGATTCTGTTTTTGACATTGTAGCAGCAGTCTGAGGCCGTTCGGAAGTGGAAATCTTGGGTTGATTGAATTGGAGAGCGCGTGATCGGCTTTCTCGGTAGGTTACGACTTCTCTTTCTTTCTAGATTGAGCTTGATTGTGTAAATACTTGTAGATTCGTGTGAATCTTGGGCTGGGTAGTTAGTATGATTCTTCCTCTTCTTTAATTTCTTAGTTTTGATCTGATTGTTATGTTGTTCGAACTAGTATCATGTTGTTGGTTGGGTTGTTGGCTTGGACTGTTGTTATTCATGTTGTGAATTATATGTTTGGTCATTATCTGTTCTTGCATGCATGGATTTGGGTTGATTGCTATTGTTGTGCTGATTGATTGTGTTTTCGGCCTTAGTTTAGGTCAGGGTAGTATTGCCTTAGTCCCATGTTCATGGTTGACTTGAGCATGTATCTGACGTCGATTCGGACGGACTAGATCCTTGTAGAATGGCATAGTAGACTTGGGTCTTATAGTTGAGCCTTAGTTTATGTGATTATGTGGCTTCAGATTCTTGATCTTTTTCTCTTTCTTCTATCGCTGCGATTGTGATTATTGAGTGAAGACTTTGATGTTGCACCGACTACCGATTGGTTATTGCTAGGCTAGGATCCTTCAGTTGTTATCCTTGCGAGGCGGCGGCCCATGGCGTTCTTCTTTTTGTCTTTTATTTGTGTTTCTGTTATCTGGTTCAAGATGGTTGGCTCCAGTACGCGGTTGATGTTACTCGGTTAGCATAGGGTATTTCTAGCACAGGGTGTCGGGGGTAGGCTACTAGCTCCGGTCCGGGGCTGACGTTATACGATTGCAGCCCGTTATTTGCAGTGCGAGTCCGTGGAGCGTAGGCTACTAGTCCCAACTGTGCTGTCGACGTTATTCGGTGGAACCGATATTTCCAGCGCTCGGCTGTTGAGAGGGAGTTATTGATCGAATCTGAAGCTGAGATTACGTGGGTGGGACCCGGTGTTGCCAGCTCAGGGCTGATGACAGAGCTGGGCTCAAGAGTTGTTCTAGTACGAGGCTAAGGTTACGCGGGTGGGACTCGGTATTGCCAGCTCATGACTGATGATTGGGCTGGGCCCAAGTGTGGTATTTTGGGTCTGGGACCCATGGTATTGATGTTTCGATTGTTGAGTTTTCCTTCTTTATGTAGTATAGCTCTTCTGTGTTTTTGTCGGGCTTATGGGGGTCCATTCGGGTTCTATTTAAACTTGCGCACGAGTGTGCCTAGCGGGTCTTATGGGGGGCTCAACTGGGTTTAGCTTTGTTGTTCTTAGCTTTACTTTCCGTTCTCCGCTTTCTCCTTTCGTTTCCGTTGACCTTAGTTGTTGTTTGATTTTCTCTTGTCTGCCTATTTTTACCTTTCTTGCTCAGTCGGCCAATGATGCCTACTGGGTACCTCTTGTTTTGGTACTCATGCTACACTCTGCATCTGTTTTCGTGATGCAAGTTCGAGCACTAGTTATCAGCGTTGAGATCGTGCCTGCAGCTGTCAGTTCAGGAGACTAGGGTAAGCACATAGCGTTCTAGGATTACCTGTCTCCTTTTGTATTTATATTTTGGCTTGTCTTTTGTTTTCGAGACAGTTGTTTCTGTGGTCCACTTTTGGGACTTGTATTCTTGTTAGTGGTTCTGTACATGTGACTTCCAAGTTTTTGGAGGTATCTCGTATACATTTAGTTTAGTTTCGTTCCAATCTTCGTTTTCGTGCTCTTATTGTATGCTTCCGCTTGGTTTAGAATTAGTTTCCACTCTTAGTCCCATTACTGTTAAGTTCCGGGATGGAGTTTGGATTGCCTACTGATGAGTTGGTAGGCGCCATCATGACTTGAGAAATCGGGTCCTGACAAATTGGAATCAGAGCCTAGGTTCGCTGGTCTCTCTTGTACAAAACTAGTATCTAGTAGAGTCCTGAGGATCGGCGCGGAGACGTCCGTGACCTATCTTCGGGAGGCTACACGATGTCCGTAGGAGGTTTTCTTGTTTTGATTCCTGTTTGTGCGTCGTTGTCTGATTGGTTTCATGAAATCTCACTTGCTTCATTCTGTCGCAAGATGGCTCGTGCGCGCGGTAGAGCGGCCAGGGGTGATGCACCCAAGCCCGCAGATAGAGCCCCAGCTTAGGGTAGAGGCCGACCCCGAGGTCGACGTAGGGTTACGGCACCAGCCCGAGAGAGAGCGAGGACACCAGAGCCAAAGCCGGAGCCTCAGCTAGATCAGGTTCCTCCTTAGCCGGTGGGGCCTAGACTAGCCCAGCCACCACCAGCACCAGCTGCCGCTCCTAATCTACAAGCGATGCTTGCTCAGATTCTAGCTGCTATCGGGGGTATGCAGTAGGAGAAACCGGCCCCAGCACCAGTCGCAGAGCCGATTCCAGCACAGCATGGCCAGCTTGCGGTAGCGGCTCCAAAGTTTCATCAGCCGCCAGCACCGGTCACGGTTCAGCCAGACCCATTGGATGAGGTTATGCCACTTTGAGAGCAGAAGATTCTCGGGGTGTTTCTTATGCTCTCACCACCGAGGTTCTCAGGGGCTGTAGGGAAGGACTCCCATGAGTTTATCACTACTTGTCGGGAATGATTGCATACTTTGGGCCTAGTAGAGTCGAAGGGAGCCGACTTCACGGCATATCAATTAGACGGACCGGCCAGACAATGGTGGCGTTCCTTTATCGAGACCAGGCCAGCTGGGTCACCTTTGGTATCATGGACGGAGTTTTCAAAGGCTTTTCTAGCTCGATTTATTCCACAGTGCGTCAGAGATCGACTTCGTGATGAGTTCTCGAGGTTGGAGCAGGGCTCCATGACATTATCTGAGTATGAGGCCAGATTTCTGGAGTTGTCCCGAAATGCAACCATGATTCTACCTACAGAGGAGGAGCGGGTCCGATGCTTTGTTAGAGGGTTGAGGTTGCAGTTGAGGATTGAGTCGCAATCCATGCTATCAGCGGGCCGTTCATTTCTAGATATGGGAGACCACGCCCGCACTATTGAGAAGCTTCGTCGCGAGGCCCACGAGGGTAGCGGCAAGAGGGCTAGGCCAGATGATAGTTCCAGCGGGACCCGTCATAGGCAGAGGGATACCCGTAATCGGGGTTATTAGAGATTTCAGGCAGGGCAGCCTAGTCGGCCATATAAGACAGCATTG
This sequence comes from Solanum appendiculatum, assembly GCA_018342035.1. Taxonomy (NCBI): domain Eukaryota; kingdom Viridiplantae; phylum Streptophyta; class Magnoliopsida; order Solanales; family Solanaceae; genus Solanum; species Solanum appendiculatum. The sequence continues at coordinate 770,231 of JAGDQO010000356.1, forward strand.
CACACTTCAGAGGTGATCAGCACTGACATAGTGGGTATAGTGCCAGTTCGAGTCAAGGCCGAGGTGGGTTTCAGTTGGGTTCATCAGGTCAGGGTGGACAGTATTCAGCAGGGAGCAGAGCTTCACAGAGTTGCTTCACTTATGGAGAGCTCGGTCATTGGGCTAGGGATTGCTATTCTTCTAGATCAGTCTTACCGGTTCCGCAGGTAGCGAGATCGGTATCTGTAGTAGCACATCCATCTAGAGGAGGAAGTCAGCAGCAGGGTGCTCGGGGAGGTAGGTCAAGAGGCAGAGTGGATGTTCGGTGTAGAGGCACCCAGGGCCATTTCTATGCGGCTCCAGCTAGAGCAGAGGTCGAGGTGTCAGATGCAGTGATCACAGGTATGATTCTTTTATGCCATAAACCCGCTTCAGCATTATTTGATCCTGGATCTACTTATTCGTATGTGTCGAATTATTATGTGCCTCGTATTGATGATCTATTTGACCAGCTTCAGGGTGCCGTCGTGTTTTTAAAGATTGATTTGAGATCTGGTACTGGTACCATCAGCTGAGGATTAGAGCAGCGGACATCCCTAAGACCGCACTTAGGACTCTTTACGGTCATTATGAGTTCCTAATGATGTCTTTTGGGTTGACGAATGCCACTGCTGCCTTTATGGACTTGATTACTCGTGTGTTCTGGCAATATTTTGATTCCTTCGTCATAGTCTTCACCAACGACATCTTGGAATACTCGCGGAGCCATGGTGATCATGAGCAGCGTTTGAGGATGAGTCTTTGGTGGCACTCAGAGATAGAGTTTTGACAAGTGATGCTAGGCATGCTACCTTAGATTCAGATGGGGTTTTGAGGTTTGATGGCCGTTTGTGTGTTCCAATATTTGATGATTTGATCCAGCTGATCCTTAGCGAGGCCCATGATTCCAGGTATTCTATCCATCCGGGCACAGCTAAGATGTATCGTGATTTGAGGCAGCATTACTGGTGAAGTGGTATGAGGAGGGACATCTCAGACTATGTGTCCCGTTGCTTGTGCTGCCAGCAGGTGAAGGCCGAGCATTTGAGGCCTGGTGGAGAGTTACAGAGGTTACCCATTCTTGAGTGGAAGTAGGAGCGTATCACCATGGATTTCATTGTGGGATTGCCACTGACTCCAATCAATTGACCAAGTCAGCGAGGTTAGCTCATATTTACATTCGGGAGGTAGTCCGTCTCCATGGTGTGCCTGTTTCTATCATTTCAAACCGGGGTCCACAGTTCACTTCCAATTTAGGGAGAGCATTTCAGGAGGAGTTGGGCACCCGTGTTGATCTTAGCACAACTTTTCACCTGCAGACTGATGGCTAGTCGGAGCATACTATTTAGGTTCTTGAGGATATGTTGCGGGCCTGTGTTATGGATTTTGCAGGTCAGTGGGATCAGTTCTTGCCCTTGGCGGAGTTTGTGTATAACAACAGCTACCATTCCAGCATCTAGAAGGCCCCGTTTGAGGCCTTATATGGTAGGCATTGTCACACTCCGGTCGGTTGGTTTGAGTCTACGGAGCCTAGGCCACGTGGTACGGACTTGTTTCAGGAGTCCTTGGAGCATGTGAGGTTGATTCAGGACTGCTCAGAGTAGAGAGCGGAGTTATGTAGACCACAGGCGTCGACCGTTGAGATTTGTGTGGGTGATATAGTATTCCTCCGAGTATCGCCCATGAAGGGCGTGATGAGATTTGGGAGGCGGGGCAAACTTAGCCCCAAGCATATTGGGCCTTTTGAGATTTTGAGGGTAGTTGGTGAGGTGACCTATGAGTTAGCTTTACCTCCAGCATTCTCAGCTATTCATCCAGTGTTCCATGTTTTGATACTGAACCGGTATGTTCCAGATGAGTCTCATTTACTCCAGTATGATGCCGTTGAGTTGGATGATCGCCTGACCTATATTTAGGAGCCAGTTGCTATTTGGCCAGAGATGTGAGACAACTGAGGTCGAGAGCCATACCTGTAGTTAAGGTCCGTTAGAGGCATCGTCCAGTTGAGGACGCTACTTGGGAGACCGAGCGGGAGATGCGGGAGCAGTTCCCCAGCTTATTTGAGCCCTCAGATACTTCTTTACTCTTACTTTGGCGAACGAAAGTCCTTTTAGTAGTGGATATTGTAATGACCCTCCAGGTCATTTCTGTGTTAATGCCTTTTGTCTGTCATTTAGAGTGTTCCTGTAGCGACCCCAAGTCATTTATGACTTGTTGGCACTGACTGTTCGGTCGTCTGGTCGTTCGTTTGAGTTTTATGCCTGTTTTTCTGTTTTGGAGCTTTTGAACCTTGAAAAGTTGATTTCAATCATAACTTCAGGTAAATGACCTCAGTTGAGGAATTTGACAGTTCCATCAGCTCCAAAGTGATCTAATCAAGTTATAAGCATGGTTTACCCGAGTCCTGGGTTTCCCGGTGTTATTTTGGGGCCAGTTAGCTCTTTAGCCTTTGAAATTTGGTTTACGATTGACTTCGGTCAATATTCTTGGAGAACGCACTCGGATGGAAATTCCATCAGCGCGATTAGTTCCGGAATGCCGAGTTTTGTCTAGAATGACCTTTCGAGAATTTTTGGGAGCTTCCGACCTAATTTTGAAGCCCCCGGTAGAAGTTGGCTAAAATGGCTCATTGGGTGTGGGACCCACTTTTTATCAAAACGACCTCATATGGAAATTTTGACTCCGCCATTGAGTCCGGAATGTAAAATTTAGTGGGGTAGCATATTTGGTTTATTTTTATCGAGTCTCGAACGAATTCCGAGGATCCGTTCAGACATTGAAAAATAGAAAAAATCTGGTTACTGGTGTAGCCATTTAGCGACTAGAATTTAGACTTTTAGCGACCAGAAATGACTTTTAGCGACCAGAACTGCTGTTATTTAAATAGCAAAAAAATCAGATTTTGTCTTCATTTTAAAACTTCGATATCTCGAGTTCTAGAGCTCCGTTTTGGGTGATTCGAAGTCCCAGGTTCTCGGAATCTTGTTGGCTGTGTGGCTGACCATCCGGAGGGTGTCGTAAAGTCTCCAATTGTGGTGTATCTGCGTTGTAAGTGGCTGCCCCAAGTCTCTTTTTTTGTGTAAAGTTTTGCATTTTGGTTTGTTGTTGCATGGAGCTGTTACGAGCCTCGAGGGGTGCTCCGTTTTGGAATAAGGCTAGGGGGAGGATTTAGGACCTTTTTCACGGAGTCAATTTTGGAAAATCCAGAGCAGGTCCCACATTCTTGATTTTGACTCTGAAAATTAGTCTTTCTCCGATTATGTGGATTTTAGTGTCTAAACGACCGTATTGATGCTGTGATTCTGTTTTTGACAGCGTGGCAGTAGTCTGAGGCCATTCGGAAGGGGAAATCTCCAGTTGATTGCCTTGGAGCACGCGTGATCGGCTTTCTTGGTAGGTTATAGCTTCCCTTTCTTTCTAGATTGAGCTTGATTATGTAAATACTTGTAGATTCGTGTGAATCTTGGGCTGGGTAGTTAGTATGATTCTTCCTTTTTTCCGATTTCTGAGTTTTGATATGATTGTTGGGTTGTTTGGACTAGTATCGTGTTGTAGGTTGTGTGGTTGGCTTGGACTGTTGTTATTCATGTTGTGAATTATATGTTGGGTGGTTATTTGTTGTTGCATGCGTGGATTTGGGTTGATTGATGTTGTTGTGCTGACTGAGTGTGTTTTCGGCCTTAGTTTAGGTCAGGGTAGTATTGCCTTAGTCCCATTTTCCTGGTTGACTTGAGTATGTATCTGATGTCGATTCATATGGACTAGATTCTTGTAGAATGGCATAGAAGACTTGGGTCTGATAGTTGAGCCTTAGTTTACGCGATTCTGTGGCTTTAGATTCTCGATCTTCTATCACTGCGATTGCGGTTATTGCGTCAATATTTTGATGTTGCACTGTCTACCGGTTGGTTATTCCTAGGCTAGGAGCCTTCGGTTGTTATCCTTGCGGGGCGGTGGCTCGTGGCGTTCTTCTTTTCATCTTTTATTTGTGTTTCTGTTATCTGATTCAAGATGGTTGGCTCCAGTACGCGGCTGATGTTACTCGGTTAGTATCTGGTATTTCCAACGCAGGCTGTCGGGGGTAGGCTACCAGCTCCGGTCCGTGGCTGACGTTATACGATTGCAGCCCGTTATTTCCAGTGCGAGTCCGTAAAGCGTAGGCTACTAGTCCTAGCTGTGTAGCCGATGTTATCTAGTAGAACCGGTATTTCCAGAGCTAGGCTGAGATTACGCGGGTGGGACCCGGTATTGCCAACTCAGGGCTGATGAATGAGCTGGGCTCAGGTATTGTTTCTGTACTAGGCTGAGGTTACGCGGGTGGGACTCGGTATTTCCAGCTCGTGACTGAAGATTGGGCTGGGCCCAGAGGTGGTATTTCAGGTCCAGGACCCATGGTATTGAGGTTTCGGTTGTTAGGTTTTCCTTCTTTCTGTAGTATAGCTCTTCTATGTACCTGTCGGTCTTATAGGGGTCCGTTCGGGTTTTATTTAAACTTGCGCACGAGTGTGCCCAACGGGTCTTATGGGGGGCTCAGCTGGGTTTAGCTTTGTTGTTCTTAGCTTTACTTTCCGTTCTCCGCTTTCTCCTTTCGTTTTCGTTGACCTTAGTTGTTGTTTGATTCTCTCTTGTCTACCTATTTTTACCTTTCTTGCTCAGTCGGTCTATGATGCCTACTGGTACCTCTTGTTTTGGTACTCATGCTACACTCTACATCTGTTTTCGTGATGCAGGTTTGAGCACCAGTTATCAGCGTTGAGATTGGGCCTGCGGCTGTCAGTTCAGGAGACTAGGGTGAGCACATAGCATTCTGGGATTACCTGTCTCCTTCTGTATTTATATTTTGGCTTGTCTATTATTTTCGAGACAGTTGTTTCTGTGGTCCACTTTTGGGACTTGTACTCTTGTTAGTGGTTCTGTACATGTGACTTCCAGGTTTTGGGAGGTGTCTCGTATATATTTAGTTTAATTTCGTTTCAGCCTTCATTTTTGTGTTCTTATTGTATGCTTCCGCTTGGTTTAGAATTAGTTTCCACTCTTAGTCCCATTACTGTTAAGTTCTGGGATGGAGTTTGGCTTGCCTACTGGTGGGTTGGTAGGCGCCATCATGACTTGAGAAATCGGGTCGTGACAAATCAACTTGGGACATTCTAACATATCCACAAATGAAAGAGAAGGCATTTCCCACACATGTAAAGGCAAGGAAATCAAGTTATTACAGTTGCTGACCATCAAAATCTCTAGAGACCGGCATTGCTCTAGCATTCCACTTGGTAAATTGGTCAATACATTACATTTCCATAACCAAAAACTTTGGAGGTTAGTCTAATTGGAGATGTTTGATCGTCAATTCACCTCTAAGGTTTTTCAAACGATCTAATTCTTCTATTCGTCGACCTTTCTCTAAACCTATGTAAAAAAACTTTAGCGTCTGAAGACTAATCAATTGTCCCATATTAAGTGGCATATGAAACTGATCATGAATTTCTGGTTGGTAATATATATGTCTCAAACTTATCATATTTGCCATTTCTTCAGGAACCTTCCTGAGTGAAGAACATTCATTGACTCAAAATGTTTGCAAATTGTAGAGCTTGCAAATAGAGTTGGGAAAGTTTTCGATCTCAGTGTTGGAGAGATCAAGATATCTCAAGTATATTAGCTTGCCGATTTTGGCTGACAACTCCTCGATGCCTGATCCAGACAAATTTAAAACTCTCAAGAACTGAAAGCTCAATAGCATATCATCAGATATATTGCTTTTTCCAGAACAATGTGCACAAACGTTCCCATCCAAAGTATCGAACTTGAGAAAGATTTTCGCCTCCAACACTCTTCGTATCAAATAGTTTAGATTTTAATGAATCTCCAGCCAAATCATGCACAAGATCATGTATCTTACAGTGTGTTATATTGTTGTGCTCATCTAGCTCTACATCTTGCAGCAAGGAATATTGCAACAAAAGTTGAAAAAACTTGTTCCCGACATCTTCCATCACAGGGGTCTCTTGACATGGACGAAGAAAGCCTTCTGCCATCCAGAGTTGGATTAGTTGGTCCATTTCAAACTAAAAATCTTTTGGAAACAATGCAAAGTAAGCAAAACATTTTTTTTACATATAGAGATGGTAGATAAACATAGCTGAGTTTTAGGATTTTCTTTAAGCTATTTTCTCCATTGTCATTCATGTTTCTCCTTGTTGTGCAAGAGGCCTCACAAAACACTTGCTGCCAACGGTAGACCTTGACACATTTTAACAATCCTGTTCTCCACGCTCAGTATTTCCTTCGGAACTTCCCCATCAACAAATGCTCTCTGTTTGAAAATGGACCAACAATGATGATCTTCTGCTAATTTTCCCAACACATGAAGATCTACTGCTACTGTGGATTCCACTTGTTTCATGTGAGTAGTCACGAGAATGCAGTTTCCTCTGGAAGTGCTTACTCCTCTCAAGCTGTCCATGAACTCATCCCACACCGGAAGGTCAACACGTCACAAATCATCTAAGACAAGCAAATACCTTTTTCCTCGTAGTTCATCTCGCAGTTTCTTGACTATTATATCCCTCGTTTTGACCCAAGTTTCCTGTCTGACAATGATTCGAGGATCTGTTCAAGAAAGCTTTTAGTCTCTGATATTTCAGGGAGCCACAACTAAACTCTCTTTTCAAAGTGTCTTTCGATCTCTTCATCATTGAAAATTTTCTTAGCAATAGTAGTTTTCCCTAAACCCCCCATGCCCACTATGGGAATGGTGCATAGAACAACTTCCTCTTTCATGTTCAACATCTTCTCCTTTATTTCAGCAACATTGTTGTCTCTACCAACAACATCCGAAGCAACTACTAAGGAATTGGTTTCTCAAATCGGTAGTATTTGCTGAGAAGGAACTATGATAAGTCTTGTCAATGTTTTGGGTGAAATCTTCTTTTGCTAGTTGTTTATGAACCACTATAGGAAAGACAATAATTCAGACCATGGGAAGAATATGAATGGTGGTCATGACTCCAATAACACAAATATCTCTCTAACAAATAATACAACTTTCCTTCAAACTTTTGGATTAGCTGATTGTCAATAACTGATAAATTATAAGTATTGAAAAATATTTTTTAAGTACTAAAAATAAGCAATTAGTATATATATGTTTGGATAGAAGTGCTAAAACAAATAATAAACACAATATTTGATAAAAAGTGTTCATAAGTTATTTGTTTTGTTAAGGGGAAATGGTCAAAAATACCTCTCAAACTTTCATTCATTAATTGATTTACCCGTATCGTTAAAATAAAGTTGTTCTTATCTATGTCGTTACTGTACTTATCACGCGTAACCTCCAAACTAAAGGTTTCCCCAAATCCATCTCAAATTCCCATTTTCAACCCGAATTACCCATTTAGAACGAAACCCTTTTTAATCTGGCCCAGATAAAAAAACCCACCACCATTATGAACAAAACCCGATATAATTTTCAATTTCCTCCATCTTGCTAAGTCCACCCAAAACAAAAAAGAATCAATTTCTCCCTTGTCATTGAATCTGTTGTAGTTGTTGCTCGTTGTGTAAATATCTTCGAAGCCATTGTTAAAAACTTTTAAGGGTATTAGTTGTTGAATTGGAGCCTGAAACTTGAAGAATCAACCAAGAAAACTTGATAGCCATTAATGGAGCTTGGAGCTTGAGTTCGAATTTTGTATTTTAAAAAGCGAGTTCCAACTTCGAAGAATCAATAGTTTCAACTTTTTCCCCAAAATAACCAAAGCGAAAACAACACACCCATTTCTTCACAATTGAAATCACAAATTTGAATTTGTGTAATTAGATAATTTTCCTTCCGAAATTGCAGTAGCATGATTTTTAAAGTTTCTTTCTTGTTGTTGTTTTCTAGTGGAATTCGACCACCTCGTACTGCCATTTTTGCCGTCGTGTGCGGTGAATTTGAAGAACCGACGAACACATCTATACAAGTGACTTTTGGGGAAGAGGGTTTTTGGATTATTTCAATAACAACATCTTTCTTGTTTTTGCGCATGAACATAGGGCTGGCACGTCTTCTTCCTCTGCTTTTGCTTCGAACATTGCTTCTTAAAAGCTCATTAATGGGTGAAATCTTTTGGTTAATCTATTTTGTGATTTTACTTTTATTTTTTTTGTTTATGCATTTGATATCTAAGACCAAATTAAATGAGTTACGGGTCGGATTGGATTGAGAAATTGTTCTAAATGGGTCATTCGGGTTGAAAATGGGAATTTGAGATCAATTTGGGGAAACCGTTAGTTTGGAGGGTACGGGTGATAAGTTTGTAGACGACAGGGGGTAAAAACTTTATTAATGGTAAGTGTAAAGTCAACTAATAAATTAAATTTGAGGATATTTTTTACCCTTTTCCCTTTTGTTAAAATTACTAAAACTCTCTTAATTTGTTTTTTAAAACTTACAAATTTAACATCACCTTTTAAAGAAAATGAGAAAGGACATGTAGCCATTTCCTTGTTCTCAAGAATATCCCTGTCCTCGAATGGCTACCCAGGGTGAATTCGGATTGGTCGAACTTTAATGCGGGTATCAAATATCGGATAGAAAGTTAAAGCTGAGAGTGGTTTTTCACTTTTTAACAATGGACATTTTATATGGAATGAATCACCTTTTAGACCTAGCTATTTGCTTTTAGCATTTTGATGTTTGTTGTGTCATGTGTCATGTGTGTAAACTTTGCTATTTGTATGGGTTATTCAGTACCCAATGAAAATGCAAAAATTTTTATTTTGCACTTGCAGTAAAATTTGATCTGTAATAGTAAATGAACAGACTTTAGAGCAAGAAGAGGCGGACCCACCTTGTTGAATGCGGGTGCACGTGCACCCGTTATCTTCAGAAAAAATAATGTGTATATATGTATATCTATCTTGAGAAACTGACAGAAATTAGGATATAATTAAACATGCACCCATATATAGCATAGGAGTGTTCTTGTGCTGTTGGTATAAGGTGAAGAAGCTACCCATGAGACTAGGGTTCAAATCTAGCTAGAGTGCTATTTTGTTATTTTTATTTTTGGTGCACTCGAAGTCTTCAAATCCTGGGTTCGCCTCTGAGAGCAAGCCTTTCACAATGCCTCTGTATGGAAAGTCATCAGGTAATTGAAATTGGTGTAATTACTAGGGTAGTGCCTTTCACAATGCCTCTGTATGGAGTCATCAGGTAATTGAAATTGTTGTTTGTCACAGTGCAATTACAAATATATTGTTTGGTTACACAATTACAATCATAAGGTTATATTAAATTTTAAGAATAAAAGTTAATTATATAAAATTAAAAATTTATATTAGACAAATAAGAGACTTTATAAATGATATTGAATTAAATATTTTAGATATAAATTATCTTCTGAAAATATACTAATCAACAAACATATGTTCTTAACTAATATTATTAAAAAATAATTGATTTATATTTTTCAAGTTAGTATATATTAATTAAATTAATAATAAAAACAAAAAGTACAAGATTTCTATGAACATCATGCAACACATGTTTACAAAAAGATTAATCTATCAAGTCTAACTAAAAAATAAATGACTTGCAATATAAATATCAAGTCAATACTACTAAAATAAATGAAATTGAAAATACAATATAAGTTCTAAATTCAAAAAGAAATTTAATGTAATACTCTTATGTCAAATTTCAACATAATGTACGTGATTTAAAAGAAAAGAAAAATATAAATCTATAACCTTATTTAACAATGAATTTTCCTTCAATTTAAAAATTAGAATACAAACAAAATCATTCTAATGAAAAAAAAAATAGAATAAATAAAATTTATAATACGAAAAATCGCGTGGAATCACAAAAAGTAAAGGTTGAGAATGAGAAGGAAATGAAATATAAATAATATAAAAAGAAGAAATTTAAAAGTAATCAGCTTATAATTACACCAAGAAATTTCCAACAATTCACAGCCCCTCTTGAGAATAGGAGAGTGCAATTACCCCATGTCAATTACGCTCAATTACATGTTAATCGACTAATTACATGGCCAACCAAATATGCCAGACAATGTAATTACACCAAATTCAATTACTAGAGTGACTTTCCAAACCGGCCCAATTGTATGAAAAGAGGATATATTTGTCATTTAACATATTCCTTAGTAGAAATACTTAAAAAGAAAAAGGGTCTGATATACCTCTCAACTTTGTCATTTAGAGCTGATATATCTCTCGTTATAAAAGTGGCTCACATATACCCCTACCATTATAAAAATGACTCACATATACCCCCACCATAAAAAATAAAAAATAATGGCTCACATACACCCTTTTATCTAACGAAAGTGAAAAACTCAATTTAAATTTATTTTTTGATTTTTTATTTCAAAAAATTCATGTAGGGCCACTATATATGATTTTTTTCATACAAATTTTTTTTTGACTTCTTTGATTACCATTATTTGAGTTTCTTATTCTTATTTTATTATTCCTAGAGTGAGTGACAAAGGAAAAAAATTCACAAAAAAATATAAAACTATTTTTCCGGATATATTGTAATTTATTTTTTGTTTGCGCAAAAATAGTTGGGGATGTGTCACGCTTTGAGCATACACCCTAGACGTGGCCGGCACTCGAGAACCATTGCTGGTTCCCAAGCTAACCCTTGGCCTGACTGATTGCTTAGCGGAAGACTTACTCAACATTTATAATTTAAAACACTTAATGAAAAACGTTTAAGTCAAATATTGAGTAAACTATCTGAAAATACTACATGCAATAGATATAGTTTTTTTTACCAAAACATCTGGAAAGGGAAATACTGAAAAATCTCAAATATTGTCTATCTATGAAGCCTCTACTGTTTTATGATAGGCGTCGGGACAAGACACACGATAACCTTAAACAATTACTAAAAATAAACTAAAGATTGGAGTCCTCCGAAAGCTAAGAGGCCTCACCAAAAGCTAACGAGTGACTGGGTGATCTCAACGAAATGCATGTTGATGATCTTGAACAGCTATATCTGCATCATAAAACGATGCAGGTCGAATGACATTAGTACATTGAATGTACGAGTAACTGAAAAGGCTGAAATATAACTCAACTGAATGTAAAACATAAGCATGAGATAAAATCATGTAAAGCTTCACAATAAAAATAAATGTAATAACTCACTGAACTGAATATATATGTATAACAAAATACTCTTTACTTTACTGGGAGTTTCTCTAACTGACAACCATCACTATGAGCCTCGTGATGATATAACATGTCGCCCATGCTGCCAGAACTGTCTTATACCTTATCGGGGTATAGAACAAACTCAACTCATGGATGCATATGAAAGGTCTACTCAAAGGCAGTGAGAAGTCGCTCGAAAGTCGGTGCAATCCTATCCCACACTGGCTACGTGGTTATGGAGGCTATGAGTTGTCTGAACTCTCTCCCATATCGGTGCTCAATAATACTATAAAAAAATGAATAACTTAATTGCTCAAGTAAAAATACTCTCTGAGTTGAGATAAGTTCTCAAAAGGGCCTCTTTAAGAGGTAATTGATCTGCACTAAATCTATCTGAAAACTCTTTATACTGTTTATGAAGTAGAACTCTCTTTCAACTTAATAATGATGATTTTGGAACCATTTAGATTCCCCTAAACTTCTATGAAAATAGTGCTTTAAACTTTCTCGTCAACTCACTTTAAATTTCCAAAATCATTATATGGAAAATACTGTCTTGAAAACTTTTAATAAAAACTTAGTAATTAAGGTTCATGTGGAAAACAAGCATGAACAACAATATCAAGAACCTCAACGCATAAATAATTTGCAATCTCATAATATAATAATTTAGAATTTAAAATAAGGATAAACACATATCAAGAATTCCGTAAATAGATGGGCAAAACCTTAGATTGAACTTTTTACTGACTGAATTGAGATGTAGCACGTGAGGAAGAACTAGTCCAACTCTATGAATAGCCTTACATACTTGGAAGAACAAAGTCCTTGGAGAAGTTTAAAGAAGAACTTGAAACCCTAACTTTTGTCTTCCTTGTTATATTATTTCTGAGTTGGGGAGTTGAGAGCGTGGAAATAAAAGAAAATTGAGTGTTTGGTGGAATATATTCCCCTAATGGAAGATAAAATATCATGGATTAGGCTTAGGAAAAGATAAAAGAAACCCCGCTTAAAAAGCTACCGAAATCCTTCTACAGGGCCATCTACAGTTTGTGATTTGATCTACAGATCGTAGATCCCATCTGTGGAATTCATATTAAAATTTTACGCCTAAAAAGTTCATTCTACGGGCCAAATCTATGACCCGTAGAAGTTTCTACAACCCGTAGATGGATCCATAGGAATTGGAATCAAAATTTTGACTCCCAATACTTTTTTATACTAGTGAACAGTATAGGTTGTAGAAAGTTCTACGCCTAGAAGTGACTCGTAGGTCATTGACTCAGAAAACTCTGTTATGGTAGTCTCTGGTAAAATAATCATAACTTTTTACTTCAAACTTGAGATGAGGCAAATCAGTGGCGTTGGAAAGTGGACTCATAGAACTTAATTTTACAGGTTAAAGGATACATATATCATTATGTACTGAGATATATAATTATTTGAAGTTGACCTAAGTAAAATCTTATATCAAAATTTAATCGGTAAGGAAGCTGTCAACTCAACTTTGTGCTAGGGGATTCTAGTGACCTTAATTCATATCCAATTCCATTCTCACACTAAATAATTGACCTTAACGCCTAATATCAATTTAAGAATCACCCGATACAACCTTATACGCAAATGAAGAATTGTTCGAACCTTCGCTTTAAAACTTTTAGGGTGTTACAGGATATATGATAAATTTTATAAGAACATTATTAGAAAAATATATTTGACCATCAAAATAATAAACATAAATTAGCCGTTGAATCAAAGAAGCCAAAAAAAATATGTGAAGGACATCCACTTCCTTCAGATATGATTTTGTAACAGTTCTTCTTATGAGTCTGATACATTAAAAAAGCTATGTCTTTTATGGAATCATCCTTTTGGAAAGAGGTTATCAATAGTAAGATTGATTCAATCTTGAGTAACCGTACTTGGAAGTTGATTGATCTTCCTCTACGAAATAAACATTTGGATTCAAAGTGGATCTTCAAAAGGAAAATGAAAGTTGATGGAACTATTGACAAATACAAAGTAAGACTTATTGTCAAATGCTTTAGGCAAAAACAAGATCTTGATTATTTTGACACATACTCGCCAATACCTAAGATTATATCCATTCGAATGTTAATTGCATTAGTTGTGGTAAGTGGCCTTGGAGGAAGAAATTTACAAGAAACAATCTGAGGGTTTTGTGGTTCCTGGCAAAGAGAATAAGGAGTTCAAACTTGTTAAGTCACTCTATGGATTCAAGCACCCAAACAATGGCATGTGAAGTTTCACCAAACCATGTTGGAAAATGTAATTAAGATTAATGAATATGATAAATGTGTTTACACTAAAGACACTCCAATCACAAGATCATTGTTGTTTTTATGTTGATGGCATGTTGATCATCAGTAGAAACACTTTTGACATAAATGCTACTAAGCGTATGCTAGAAAAAATTTTTTATATGAAAGACCTTGGAGTTGTTGATATTATCTTAGATATAAGAATTCTTAGAACTCCACAAGGTTTAGCATTGTCACAATCTCATTACATTGAAAAAATTACTTGACAAGTTCAAGGATTTGGATTTTAATACTGTCAAGATTCCAATAAATGTGAGCTTTGCATTTCAAAAGAATGAAGGTGAAAGTGACTCACAATTGAATTATGCTAGAGTATTGAGAAGTATGATGTATATCACGAAATGTACGCGATCAGATATAACATATGCTATTAGTAAACTGAGTCGGTTCATATGTAATCCCAATCAAACTTATTGGATGTCAATAAAAAGAATTTTGGGGTAGTTAAAACATACTCAAAATTATGCCTTGCATTATAAATAATATCCAATAGTATTGGAAGGATATAGTGATGCAAATTGGATCACCGTGTCAAATGAAGTAAAATTCATGAGTGGATATGTATTTACTCTTGGTAAAGGAGCAATCTCCAAGAAATCTTTCAAACAGACATGTATCACTCACTCTACAATAGAATTTGAGTTTATCACTCTAGAAAAGACTGGTGAAGAGGCTGAATGACTTCAAAATTTCTTGAAAGATATTCCTTTTTGGTCCAAACCTTTGCACCGGTATGCATACACTGTGATAGTCAAGCTGCAATAGGTAGGGTATGGAGAATTATGTATAACGGAAAGTTTCATAATATCGTTAGAGAACTACTCTCTAGTGGAATTATCACAATTGACTATGTGAAGTCAAAGGATAATGTATCGGATCCACTTACAAAAAGGCCTAACTAGAGAGGCTTGAAATTAAATATCATATAAGGGAATGTGTTTAAGGCTTAGGACAAGTTACCATGACGGTAATTAACTCTATCGAGCAGACTGAAGATCCCAAAAGCTAGGTTCAAGGAGATCAAATAAAGTTGTGACTGACGGTTTGATATTGTCAAATAACTCAATCCATTCTCGTGATGATGATAATTTTTAGGAAAAAAGATAAAACATTAAGGCTTTTTAATAGTTAATAAATCTTAAAATTTTTAATGGATTCCAGGTTTGAGAGATTTGACCAAATAATGTATCCACGTAACGACACGGTTAGGAATCAACTATGTGAGTGTGAAATGTGAACCTCTTCAAAGAGGATAATTGTAAAAGCCCATTCTCTATACACTCATGAAATCAGGAGGTGTTCATGGATGAAACGAACACAATCGTGAGAACCATAGACGGTAAAGGATTGATTGTGTGACATGTGGTTGTTTAGGTATACACCAAAACTCGACAGTTCAAAGATATCAAATCTACCGATTGACCGAGTATATCCAACATATGTTTACTATGGAAAGTTCAAACAGAAACCTACTTATCCAGACGCAATTAATCCTTACTTGTAAAGTACACACTTGTCTGTTTCTTTGTCTTAGAGTCACTCCCCATTCATGCAGGGGATTATTGAATTTTAAAAGGTGTGAATGGAAAATAAAGAGTTCTTACTTTTATGAAGAGTACTTATGACTTTTCTAAAGAGTTGTGACTTTTATAAAATTGTAATTTTTATGAAAAGTTTTGACTTTTATGAAGAGTTGTGACTTTTTTAAAGAGTTGCGACTTTTTTCGTAATGTTGTGACTTTTACGAAGGTTTATGACTTTTGACTTTTCCAAAGGGTTGTGACCTTTTTGATAAGGCACAATAAATACATGTTTATACTAACATTTGTTGTCTATAAATATAGGAGTTTTCTCTCATTTTTCAACAACGAATTTTCTGAA
Organism: Solanum appendiculatum; assembly: GCA_018342035.1. NCBI lineage: Eukaryota > Viridiplantae > Streptophyta > Magnoliopsida > Solanales > Solanaceae > Solanum > Solanum appendiculatum. The sequence continues at coordinate 785,650 of JAGDQO010000356.1, forward strand.
CTTTTTCTTATTTTCCACAAATAAATTTTAGTGTACTTTACTGCCTTTGAGTGATTCATTGACACCGTAGTTTTAGGTACCAATATACCGGTGAGTGAGATTGTTCTATCCTGAGAAGATATATTTCATTAATCTCAGGTACTTGAAAGGAATAATTTCCTTAAGGAAACATTGTGAATTCGATGGGTTCGATTTTTAAGTTTTTGATTTTTGATAATATTCTTTGAACTTTGTTGTTTCATACGAAGTTTCTATTCTTAGTATTTTAGTAGTACAGAGTAACAAGTATTAGTAGAGGCTTCATAGACAGTCAGTTAGAGTTACTGTATTCGGTTTATTTAGTTTCAGTTTCTTTTCAGTTTATAGTTGTTGTAAATAAAACTTTGTTCACTAATGTATTGACCCAATTTATTCCATAATTATGCTTCAGCTCAGTCATTTTATCTCTTATACACATTTATATTTAGTTGCTCATGACTTATACAAGTATCAAGGGTTAGCTTTGGACAACTTATTGTTCTAAGCATTGTGTTACATCTAGGGTGCAGTCTCAAGGCATGACATAGTACTAGCCATCCTCGCTGATTTTGATCGTTTGAGGCCGTCATTGCTTGGATCGTCCTTCTTTTGTACCGTCTATGTGTTTTCTACTTTGATTAGGCAGGCTTATTGTATATAGCTAGATCTATTCTATACTTTAGACACTCTTGTACTGGTGATATCAGGTCTGGGCTTAGGCCCCTGCATATACTCGTCTTTCTTGGTCACTTTTCACCCTTGTTGTATATTTTGTACCGTTTTGTACATATCTATGATATGAACCCCTTTCTCATCTTGTTATTGCTTCTGCATTAGTCATTTCTAATTTTATTTATCATGTGTTGTTTGGGTTTTGGGTTGCCTACTGAGATTTATGGTAGGTTTTTAAAAAAGTTTTATCAACTGATTTTACTTTACTTCATCCAAAGAAAGTTCCATTAAAGACTATTGGAGTCCAGATATGATTCTCACGTGATTTTTAAACGCAAACAAGAGGCACTTAAAACATATTTTATTTTTACTTAGCTTTCAGGATGCTCTAAGCAGAATTTTTTTGTAGTTGTGTTTTCTCTCTCTAAGTAGTCATGGAGTTCATGCACTGGATATCAGATTTTGTTTGACCTGGAGAATAATATTTTAGTCTGTGATCAGCTCTTGTTTGACATTTTGTCTCTTCCCATCCTTATATGTTCCTCCAAGTCTAATATATGTATTGTCACGTGAGATAAAGTTGAAAGAATGACACCAAAGAGCCTAACACCTTTCTAATTTTATTTTGAGTATATTCATACATTTCAATTTGATTCATTTATAAGGTAGTTGCCTTCTATATGCAACTCTTCCGTAGGAAGTATGATCTTGGCGTATTTATACGTCCAAATGTCATTTTATATCCATATTATAACTTAGTTACGTTCTAGAATAAATTTTATGGTATTCTCATGTTTTATTAGTGATTATATCCATAAACCAACATATGTGATTCGCTCTTATGTAGGATGGATTTGCATATGAATTAGGCTAAAATTGGAGATAAAGGGATAATAGGACCCTAGTTAAATTTAAGTATGTCGCTGGAATTTCGGGTATAGTTCAGGGGGATATTTATTCCTTATCCCTAATATTTTAATGGACCTACTTTGGAGGTGACAACTTGGAGGACTTGGGTTACTTCTTGGACAACTTTGGTGGCACTTTTTAGGGTTCTTCTTTCATCTTTTTATTACTTTAATTCTTGTATGAATTCTTCAATCCATATAATTGTTATTCGAATCAATAGCGATTAGAAACTCCTGTTCTAGGGTTAAGGCTACGAAACATGATTGTATGACATTGTTTTGAGTTGTTTATTGTGGTTTATCATTATTGGTTGTTCTTATGTTCTTGCTCCTACTACTTTAATAATTAGCTACCATTAAAATAAATCTATAAACCATTTGTGAACTTAGGAGACAAAAACTTTGTCTAGAACAAAGAACAGAAGGAGTGAGTTCTAATTCTAATTATAATTAGAGATAGATTTGCGCCTAGGATAGAGATATAGCAAGATCGCCTTATTTGGTTCAAATACTTGAAGATATCTTAATGCACCAGAATTGGTTGGCCTATCCCAGCTCAACGATGTAGTTAGGTCTCCAATTATGGTAGAAGGTTAGAGACTCGGGAGATCATAATCATATTATCAACCCCGTGAATTAACTAAGCCTACGTTTGGAACCCTTGTCGCAGGCTCCCCCATCGTCTTTCACTAGGATAGGTAACTCAACCAACAAAGAACTTAGGGGTCGTTTGGTAAGAAGTATTAGGAGAAATAGTCCATGTATTACGTATGGTATTATTTAGTACTCTGTTTGGTAGAAATTTTGGGTCTATGTATAACTAATCCATGGATTAGCTATACATCCTACATGGTATTATAAGATGTATTACTAATACCTTCCATTTGGTGGTATTAGTAATACATAAGATTTAACACCATGGGATTAACTATGTAAAGACAAAAGTACCCCTCAAATCCTTTTAATCATTTTATTTATTTTCTTGATTTTATGTTTTATATTTGTATATATTAGTAAATTTATTTAAATAAATTAGCTTATAAATTTTATTATTTAGAGAGAGTTATTTGTTGCTAAATAAATCTAATATAATATTTGAAATGTAAGTTGTTTAATATTTACTAACTGAAAAGACAAATATATCACCACATGAAATTTGTAATCTTAATTGAATATATATATATATGTGTGTGTGTGTGTGTGTGTGTGTGTGTGTGTATGTGTGTCTCTGTGTGTGTGTGTGTGTGTGTATGTGTGTCTGTGTGTGTGTGTGTGTGTATGGTTTTCTAATTATTTGTATTTTGAACAATTTATAAAACTGCATACATATTAAAACTACAACTTGCAAATTTTATGTGTAAATTTAGATGGTTTATTTGACTTTACTATTGTTTACCATCTTTACGGTTTCTAAAGTAGATGGTCTATCTTTTTAAAATTGAAAATTAGCATTTTGTGAGTGATCAATTTATTAAGATGACGATTATTTACCCTTAAATGATTCAAGTGAGAAAATAGCAAATATGACAATAAAATTGTTCTTGTCCTAGCTAGTTATAAGGCCATAAAAAATAATATTATCCGGCAATTATTTGCCTTGACCTAATTACATGAAATAGAAAATCCCATAATAATTTAAGGGTATAATTGGAAAGAAGTTTTTTGTAGAGTTTTATTTCATACACATGATGAGGTGGGAAGCAATGCACCAAACACTTGATAAAAAATAAACAATGCATTACTAATCCCTGAACTATCAATCCCTGCATTACTAATCCCTGCACTACTAATCCCTATGTTATTAATATTTGTATCAAACGACCCCTTAGTGTAGTACATGATTGTGAAGTACACCTTGACCATGGAATTCCCCTCTCATTTCTTACCACCAAAGTACTTACGTCCTCTCTCAATTTATTTTATGTTGGAAGTTACAACACAACAACTTTCTTTTGGTTACAAAGCATTTATTAATCTTAATAGTTTAACTTGAATAATTAGTTATTTGCTAAGAAATCTTGTCCATATGGGTTCAACATCCGGCTCCTAAAAAGAGTCATTATATTACTTGTACGGCCACATACACTTGCTTGTGTGTTTGGACGCAATATGTTTTTGGTGCCATTACCGGGGATTTGAAAATATAGTAAATTCCTAATTTTCAAGTTTTACTTTTTAGTTGATAAGTTCTTGTATATATTTTAACTTTTGTACAAATATTTCTTTTTCTTCCAATATTTTGGTAGTCTTATTGATATGATAGCTTGGGATAGATATTGGTTGGATGATGGATATCCTTGTCAGTACTGTAGAGGACCCCACATGGGTGTCAATTGTCATACTATTCAAAAGAACGGATTGTGCGCACCTACCCAATCTTTTGAATAGAACGTATGCCATATATGTGATGTTCAGGATGACCATTGAAATGATTGTCCTAATTGTTATCCTCCTCCCCTGAGCCCCTATTCTGATTTTTTTTTTATTTGTGATGTTGACAAGAGTAATAATGTGAAGGATGAGCAACAAGAGGATCTCATTATTGAGTTATTGAAACAACTAATGGAGCAACAAAAAGAAATAAGGGAAGCCATGGAAATAAGTCCTTCCAAGCTCATGGAAATGCAGGTTATGGTAGACACTTGTAATCTACAAGTTACAAGCCTAGCTAATACTCAATTAGAAAAAGAGAGTGAATCCCTACAAGGAGAAATTTGTGAAGAAGCAGAGATAGTGAGTCAATTTTGATTACGGGAACAAGGTCAACTTCTTATTAAAGTTTCAGGAGTATCTCTGTGATAGTCTTGCAAACATGGCAACCCAACTGAGAGAGGGGCGAGTTGAGCTCTGAAAACAGATAGACCAATTTGGCTTAGATATTCACGAGTTGAAGGCTCACTTGAACAAAAAGGTTGAGACGTCTAATGTCCAATCACCATATGTCGTGGATTATGACCAACTAGTGGAGTAGAAAGAGAAATTCCAACTATTCAACTATACTTTATTCCTTAATGTCGATGTTGAGGAGAGTACAAAAGTGAGAATGCTATAAATAATGTTTCTTTGTAGTTGACGTATCTTAGACCACATTCAAAATATTTTTCTACATTAGCCTTGGACGACGACATGAAATTCAAGTCAGCTGAACTAGTAGAGGAGTGTATAGATGAGGAAGAAGGCCCTACATCCTAAAGTTCTCATGTCCACATAGACACAACGACATTCCTCAGATAAGGACCAAGGAATACAAGATGCTACATTCATTTATTGAACCTTTGCTCTTTATACTATCACCCTTTGAGTAGAAAAGAAAAATAGATGCAAAACTAAGGGTACAATTCATATCCTCAAAGTGGGGGAAAAATGGCTGGTGACTTGTATCGTGCTACGACGTTAAATTAGGCGCTGCTAAATGGGAGGCAATCCAAGTTATTTTGTTTCTGTTTTTTTTAATATCACTGTTGTTTGTTTTGTTTTTTTTTTCTTAACAGGTTTTGGGGAAGACTGAGTACTCGAAATTCAGAGAGAAGGAGCATAGAGAAGAATTACTATGGGGTCACACACCCCTCTTGAAAAAAATGGTTATTCACATGTAGATAGCTAGGCCTAGAGGCCTCAGAGAGTTTTCCTAACCCTTGTTTTAAATTTTAATTGATGTTTTGAGAACCTAGCATCTTTTAAAGTGTGGGGTAGAGATTCTTCTGAATATGTGGTTTAGGGTGGAGTGTGATTTAGGTTTGCTTAATATTTATGATAATAAAAAATAAATTGAAAAATTCTCAAAAATACTAAAATATTTTAGTTTATGTTTAATTTTTAGCTTTTCATTCTTTAATAGAAGCACACTTAGCTCACTCCTTAGTTTTTCTTTTTGGTTCTTTTCCGAGCGGGAGTCCTTTTTTTAGATTGAGTCAGTAATCATAGGTGGGAAAATTGCCTGATGATGGATGGATGTCGATTGTCTTAATGAAAGAAGTTGAGTTTCCTAAACATCTTATAGCCTCTTATTCATAAATGTGGCGTGCTTCACACTCATGAACAAGACTCTACTCGACATGGCTTATGAGACATCCTAGGACCTTTCAAAATCTTAGGCTCTGAATACCAAGTTTGTCATGCCCCAAAGTACACCCTAGACGTGACATGGCGTATAGGACCCTGAGAGGCCCCATATAAATCACTTCGCATACATCACACAAGATAATAGAAACAGAAGAGTTTAAAAGTAGCATTTCATATAGAAGAGTTTGACAAAAGCAGAAATCTAAACATAAGTATCAAAACCATCTAATACATGGTAAGGAAAGTGATTGCGACGTAACCCATACATCACATACAAAATCTAAAACTGAAAATTACATAAAGCAGTAAAAGAATCTTGGCCCTCGGATCATGAGGACTCACCAATTTTCAATAGCCCAAAAGAACCAACTAGCCGCGAGAATGGGGAATAAGAGCCGCTGACCTTACATTAGTGAGACAATTTAGGCACAAGTATGTGTTAGTACATGAAATGTACCAAGTATGATAGCGATGCATAAGAGTTATGAAATCATGCTAAAAAGGACTTCATGGCATGCAATGACCACACGAAATCATAAGATGAAAGGGGTTAGAATCCATAAATCATGATTATGGTCAATGCAATGCAAGCTTAACATATTTGTAATACTTGTGAGATCCTTTGAAAGTAACTTAGTTCATTATTGTGGGAAGTTTACTATTAACCGACATAGACCATGTGAGCAATAACATAGAATTTGGTGTCTGCCCCACACCGAAAAGGAGTGTCCTCACTTGCCAAGGTAAGAATCTATGCTAAAGCTAAGGTGGATCCACTAGCTAATGTCTATCTAAGACAAACCTATGGTGGCACATAGTTATAGGACAAGGAGATTGCAACTAGAGACTCGGCCTCTTCGACGGGAGAGCCTCCATCTCAATATTTTCTCGGTGCTAAGTAAAATCCCACGAAATAGTCATTAATCTTATTCATATTTTTATCCATGGAAAAGTAAAGTTAAGATACTAATCCAAGCTAGAAACGTCATAGAGTAGATCCTTAGATCATGTGTGAGAAAACCTTTTACCATCCATGGTCTCTTCATAATAGCTTTATAAGGCTCATACTCATTAACTTCATACTAGAAGTGCCATACTACTGATGGAAATAGTTTTTAAAGTGTGATCTATGATCATTGATGGCATAACCGTCTACCATACTAATCAAGACCTGATTTCAAAAAACAGCCCAAAAGCATTGATGACAAATCTAGATGCCATTCATGTCATGTGACCAAGCTTCATAGAACATATAGACACCTTCATCTATAAGCTTACTTGAGTCATAATCATTACTTTCATAAAATATGCAAAATTTTCATAAAATATATTTATAAAGCATCCTCAAATTCATTTACATCAATTTCATAAAAGCATGCATATCTTCATAAATTCATGGATCATAGTTCAAAAGCTTTATCATGGATTCATAGTTTAAAATCATGGATCATGCATGAGTTCATATGAATTTAACTCAAAAAACATGTAATTACTTCAATTCATGCATAAAAAGATAGAAAACAATCAATTGGATCATAATTGAAAAGAACCCATGAGATTGAATAAAACCCTAATTTCAATAAGAGATACTAACTTGTGAAATTGGAGAATTTAGGAACCCTATAGAGGATAGGACTCCATAGGTGAATACTATCATACCTTGATGTTAAAAGCCCACAATCAATGGTGAATTTGAAGACTTGATCTTGAAACCCTAGTCTTATTCTTCAAGCTTTTAGAGAGAGAAATTTTGGGGAAAGAACTTGGAGGGATTTGGGAAAATTGAAGAATGATATAGAATAGTTAGATTTTAGGATTAAAAGACTTATATAGGGTCTAGGATTTGGATCAAAACGACCTAGTTTAGGCATTAATCAATTAGGAAAAAGACTAAAAAGCCTTTAAAAAAATTTAGCTGCCGACTCGACCTACGTTCCATAGGTCCTACTACGAACCGTTCTGGTCAACCGTAGAAAGATTCAGAAACAATTATTTTGGACCTTCAATCGACGAAACCCATGTACAGCTCGTAGGTCTTCCTACGGTCTATACATACCAACAGTAGAAACCAACTGTAGGTCTTAAAATTTCACCAAGTCTGGGAGTTACCTACGAGGCCCAGCTACGATTCGTCAATAACTTGATGAACCGTATTGTTCTCTCGTAGAAAAGTTCAGGGGCCGGAGTTTTCAAAGATTATTTTCCCTCTTTCGACGAGACTGGTCTATGACCCGTAGAAAGTGCTACAAATTGTAGACTGGTCTCGTAGACTTGAACCAATGGACAAAAATCCTGACACCCTTTTCCTTTTTGAAATCTGGGGTGTTACAATATCTACCATTGAGAACATTCATCCTCGAATGGAACTCAAGCTAGCACAAAAAGAATAGGAGAGAAACTAACAATCCAATATGAATGCAACTTCATCAAAATATCAACTCCTAGTGTAAACATTTTCAAAACATCATTTCATAAGGTATCCGTGCAAGTCATACTCAAATGCACATAATCATGAAGAAATCAATCATAACTAAATCAAAATCTTAAAATCAAGTTTTCATGAGCATGCATGCATGAGGAAACATGAGAGTGACTAAGAGTATAAGATTCCTAAAGAGTGAACATGAGGGGCTAATGCCTCAAGCAAGACCCGAAGATATCAAAAAAAGATAGGGATACTAAGATATCACATCACCTTCAGCCTTTCACATACCAAACCATAACAAGGAAGCCTTCCAAAATCAACATAGCTCTACTCACATATTACAACCATGAAGCACAGTATCTCTCCCTTGGGAGCAAATCTCTCTAATCTTTTCGAATCAATCTCTCTCAACCCAAGCATAGCACCAAAGTCTTAACCACCACGCAACCATTGACACAAGTGAACACTTAAGAAGTTACCACAAAGATTTGAAGGTCGACCTCAAACACACTAACCATACATAGAGTCATACCATAGCCAACGAAACACCCAACATCAAACAATGCATAACCACAAGCTAAAATACCATAATTTACCAATTACCACATCCGGGGAACCCTCATGATCTTCTCAAGTCTGAAGAGCATAGAATCTATCTTGCTTCGGGGCTCTTAAATCGGAACCACTAGGTTGAACTTGCCTACCTTCCCTTCCCTTAGCAGTAAGAAATGGGCAATCTCTCATCTTGTGACCACTCTTTCTACAACCAAAATATGCATTAGAATCAGCTATACACTCATCTCTATGGTTTCTTCCACACTTCTGACACTCGGACACCATTTTCTCACTAGAACCTTTACCTTGAGAATGATTACCTCCACCAGACCTTGAATGTGAGAAATCACAATTACCTGTCTTTGCCATCTTGGCCTCCCTAGACCTTTCCTTAAGCTTCTCCTCTTCAATTTGTTGCACATGAGTTATTAGGCGAGAAATGTCCATTTCCTTAATGATCATGGCGGTACGACATTCCTTAACCACTAATTCGGACACACCCGAAATGAAATTGCTCATCCTTCCCCTAGAGTCGGCAACCATAGTAGGAACATACTTAGACAATTGTGTGAATTTCAAGGCATACTCTTTCACCCTCATATTTTCTTGACAAAGGTTGATGAATTCTAATACCTTTGCCTCCCTCATCTCAAGGAAAAAGAATCTATCAAGGAAAGCAACTTTAAAGTTCTCCCAATCAAGAGGACCCGCATTAACCGCCTTCTCTTCCTTCCATTGGTTGAACCAAACTTGAGCAACACCCTTAAGTTGATAAGCGGTCAATTCCGCCCTTTCCACTAGCATCACTCCCATGATCATTAACACCTTATACACCTCAACAGTAAACTCTTGAGGATCTTCCTCAACCTTGGTACCATGAAACTCCAGAGAATTCCTTCTAGTGAAGTCTCTCACTCTAGTCAATCTCTCTATTTTCTTGAGTCGTCATAAATTGGGCCAATGTGTGAAATGCAGCTCGAAACTCATCATTAGTCACTTGGTCGGCCAATGAGTTGATCAGAACTTAAGGAGCTTCTTGTTCCATATTTTCATTCGCATTCCTTCTAACATAAGCTCTTCTAGGGGCCATATCCTGAAAGGATTGAACACGATTAAGGAGAAGGATCATTCTAAAGATAGACTCTATGGCACAATTTTGAGTAATGAAAGAAGTGGAGTTTTCTAAACATCTTATAGCCTCTTATTCTTAAATGTGGAGCACTTCACACTCATGAACATGACACTACTCGAAGTGGGTTATGAGACATCCTAGGACCTTTCAATCCTTGGAATCTAAATACCAAGTTTGTCACGTGCCAAAGTACACCCTAGACTTGACATGGCATATAGGACCCCGAGAGGTCCCACACAAGCCACTTAGCATATATCGCACAAGATAATAGAAATAGAAGAGTTTAAAAGTAGCATTTCATATAAAAGAATTTAACAAAAGCGGAAGTCTAAACATAAGTCTCAAAGCCATCTAATACATGATAAGAAAAGTGATTGGGACGTAATCCATACATCACATACAAAATCTAAAATTGAAAATGACATAAAGTAGTAAAAGAATCTTGGCCCTCGGATCATGAGGACATGCAAATCTTCAACAGCCCAAAAGAACCGACTAGTCACGAGAATGGTGAATAGGAGAGTCTGACTCTAAATTAAAAAGACAATGTAGGAACAAGTATGCGTTAGTAAATGGAATGTACCAAGTATGATAGTGATGCACAAGAGTTATGAAATCATGCTAAAAAGGACTTTATATGACATGCAATGACCAAACGAAATCATAAGATAAAAGGGGTTAGAAAACATAAATCAGATCATGGTCAATGCAATGTAAGCTTAACATATTTAAAACACTTGTGAGATCCTTTGAAAGTAACTTAGTTCATTATTGTGGGAAGTTTACCATTGATCGACATAGACCAAGTGAGCTATAACATGGAATTCGGTGTCTGTCCCACACCGGAAAGGGGTTTCCTCACTTGCCAAGGTAAGGATCTGAGCTAATGATAAGGTGGATCCACTAGCTAATGTCTATCTAAGACAAACCTATGGTGGCACATAGTTATGGGACAAGGAGATTGCTACTAGAGACCCAGCCTCATCTACGGGAGAGCCTCTATCTCAATATTCTCTCGGTGTTAAGTAAATTTCCACGGAATAGTCATTAATCTTGTTCATATTATTATCCATGGAAAAGTACAATTAAGATACTAATCCAAGTTAGAAACGTCATAGAGTAGCTCCTTAGACCATTCGTGAGAAAACCTTTTACAATCCATGATCTCTTCATAATAGATTTATAAGGCCCATAGTCATTAACTTCATACTAAAAGTGCCATACTACTAATAGAAATAGTTTTAAAAGTGTGATCTATGATCATTGATGGCATAACCGGCTACCATACTTATCAAGATCTAATTTCAGAAAATAGCCCAAAAGCATTGATGGCAAATCTAGATTTCATTCACGTCATCTAGCCAAGCTTCATAGAACATATAGATACCTTTATCTATAAGCTTACTTGAGTCATAATCATTACTTTCATAAAATATGCATAATTTTCATAAAATATATTCATAAAGCATCCTCAAATTCATTTACATCAATTTCATAAAAGCATGCATATCTTCATAAATTCATGGATCATAGTTCATAAGCTTCATCATGGGTTCATAATTTAAAATCATGGATCATGCATGGGCTCATATGAATTTTACTCAAAAACATGTAATATTACTTCAATTCAGGCATAAAAAGATAGAAAATAATCAATTGGATCATAATTGAAAAGAACCCATGAGAATGAATAAAACCCTAATTTCAATAGGAGATACTAACTTGTGAAATTGGAGAATTTAGGAACCCTATGGAGGAAATGACTCCATAGGTGAATACAATCATACCTTGATGTCAAAAGCCCATAATCAATGGTGAATTTGGAGACTTGATCTTGAAATCCTAGTCTTCTTCTTCAAGCTTTTAGAGATAGAATTTTTGGAGAAAGAACTTGTTGGGATATGGGCAAATTGAAGAATGATCTAGAGTAGTTAGATTTTAGTCTTAAAAGACTTACATAGGGTCTAGGATTAGGATCTAAACGACTTAGTTTACGCATTAATCAATTAGGAAAAAGACCAAAAAGTCTTTAAAAATTAACTGCCGACAAGACCTACGGTCCGTAGGTCCTACAAGGACCGTCCTGGTCAACTGTAGAAAGATTCAGAAACTATTATTTTGGAACTTCCATCGACGAAACCTATGTACAACTTGTAGGTCTTCCAACGGTCTGTACATACCAATCGTAGAAACCAACTTTAGGCCTTAAAATTTCACTAAGTCTGGGAGTTACCTACGAGACCCATCTACGATTCGTCAATCACTTGATGCACCATCCTGTTCTCTCGTAGAAAAGTTCATAGGCTTGAGTTTTTAAATATTATTTCCCTCCTTTCTACGAGACTAGTCTACGACCCATAGAAAGTGCTACGAACCGTAGACTGATCTCGTAGACTTGAACCAGTGGACCAAAATCCTGGCACCCTTTTCCTTTTTGAAATCTGGGGAGTTAAATTTATCTACGCCAATGTGTGACTCTAGTTAGCCCCTTTGACCCTTTAGCTTGTTCTTTGGCATCCTCATATGAAGCTTATTCCCATTTCTTTAATAAATCATGAATTTGATCAAAAATTCCTAAGTGCTTTAGGAGAAAAGAAATTCTATAAGGAGAGAATATTGAAGAAAGGAAAAAGTGAAATTGGAGCCGCCAAAGTAATAACTATTGGAAGATCAAGTAGAGGATAATCTACTTTGGAAGATTAATGCGGGCACATCTAATTTTTTGTGGGATAATTGGACAGAAACGGGAGCCATTGCTCACATCATTCATATGGAAACTATTCCCAATAATCAGAACACGAGCAATTTTATTATGGAGGGCAGATGGCAAATTGAGCACTTAAACTTCCTCGAATATCTTGTTGAACACATTCTTTCTACTGGTATTAGAAAGAACAATGAATCTGATCAAGCTATATGGATGCCAAATAACGATGGGTCCTTTACTACTTCCTCAGCTTGGTCTATTGCCAGACAGAAAAAAGAAAAACCAGACTTCATGAAGAGAATCTGGCATAAGTTTATTCTTTTTGAAATGTCTTTTCTCATGTGGAGGATCTTGAAAGAGAAACTTCCCATGGATGATAAGCTAATAAAATTTGGCCATACTTATGTTTCTAAATGTTTTTGTTGCAGGAATTCTCAAAAACAAACTATCCATCACACATTCATGGAAGGCGACATTGCTAATGCTACTTGGAATAGATTCGGGAATCCGCTTGGTATTAGATGGGACAACATACCCATAAGGACTATGATGCTCAGGTGGTGGAGCATCAAACCTGTCAACAATATTCATCAGAACATAATACATATAGCTCCTATAGTAATTTGCTGGGAAATATGGAAAGCCAGATGTGCGAATAGATATGGAGGTACTAACATCTTTGTCGGGAGGATTACACATAATATTCTTTCGCACCTCAAATGGGTGATATCTAAGACAAGAAGTAACACCAACTTGGCTAATATTTGGAATACCATATGCGTACAAATTATGAAACTTAGCCCTCAGATTGAATGTATACTTGTTAAATGGACTAGACCCCCGGATACTTGGTTTAAGATAAACACAGATGGGAGCAAGAATATAGAAGGGTCAGCTGGTATAGGAGGCATTTGTAGGTATATGAATGGAGTAATGGTAATGGCATTTCATTGCTCTGTAGGTAATATCAGTAGCAACTTGGCAGAGGCAAAGGCTGCCTCTTTTGGGCTGAATTGGTGTAGAAATAATGGCTTGAGGCATATCATACTAGAATGTGATTCTCTTTTGGTTGTAAATATGTTATTGGGAAAGAGCAATATCCCATGGAAGATGAAAGACACTATACAGGAGGCCAAGATACAAATTGAATATGGCGATTGTAAGATCCAACATTGTTATAGAGAAGCTAATCAGGTTGCGGATGCGTTGTCTAAATGGAGTATAGGAAGAACTAACAGAGTTATCTCTTCTGCTAACAGATTGCCTAATTTGGCAAAAGGAGCTTACAAATTGGACCTGCTTCATATGGCATCCATTAGACATATTCACAGAAGAAATCAATTTTTGTAATAGTGGAAGCGTATCTTTACCCTGTTTTATTGCAGACTTTTACCAGATAAAGATACGTTTTCGATTTTCTTTTAGTATAAGAACTCGTTAAGGTGTTAAGGATAATTAAGTAGTCCTACTCCTATGTAAACAATTTTGATATAAATATAAGGGACAAGCCACCATACGGAGAAGATGCATTCAAAAAAAAATTGTATGTGAAAAATCTTTTCTCTTGTTGGTCACAAAAGAACTAAAAATGTTTTAAAATAAATAAATCAAGAACACCCTACTAAAGATATGTAAGCTAGCTTAAATAGAGGTGATAAACAAAGAGCATTGGGGAAGATAAAAGTGGTGTGGAATAGGTTAACGTTGTTTGAAGATGTTCATAAATAAAATTGCAACGTATTAAAGCGCTTAGGAACGTTAGTCACTATTCTTACCCAAAAAAAAAGTTCCTGCCCGTCCCTTAGCCCCACATTACAACCCTCAAAGTTCTATTTAATGTTGAACTTTCATATTCTAATATTAGTGAAGCATTACACTAAAAGTAAGCCTATGGTTCATCTTGTGTTGCATGAGAATTCTTTTGGGAGAATGAGCAAAATTCTATTTTTACACCTATGCTTGTGATAACTTGTATACTTGTGAGTGATTATGGGTGACTCTCTTGTAGTGAGGGCACATGTTAAATGAAGGATAGGTAATTTATATGATTTCTTGAATGAGTACTATGTATGAGTTTGCTAACTTATAGAGTCAATTCTTGAGGCTAGGAGGTTTTGAGGCGTCATTTGCGTGATTTATGTTGAATTTGTGAACATGCTTGGTGTGACATGTGCTATCTATGTAGTCGTTGTAGTTGAAGCTTAAATGTCGTGTGTCAACTAGAGTGTTGGAGTCGACCTTGGTGTGGATGCAAAGAGTTGTTCGAGGATGAACAAGGCTTTAAGTGTCGGGACATGGTGATCTTGAGTGTATCTATACATCCAAATGCCATTTTATACCCATATTATAGCTTAGTTCTAGAAAAAATTCTATGATATTCTCATGTTTTATTAGTGATTGTGTCCATAAATTAAAATATGTGATTAACTCTTGTGTAGGATGGATTTGCGTATGAATTAAGCTAAAATTGGAAATAAAGGAAATCATGAAGATGGAATGTATAGGAATTGAAGCTATAGTGAATAGACGAACGGAAAGTGATGAAAAACCAATAAAATAAAAGTTGAAGCAGAAACTACACAGCAGCGTGACAAGTCTGTTCCACGGAGTTGAGCAGTGTTTTCGTACTTCGCAAAGCAGCTAGGTCCTCGGTAAGTCCATGCCACGGATTTAGGCACTATAGATCCGTGCCACGGACCTGGGACCGGCATTTTTACACTTCTTTTATACTTTAAATAGGACACTTATGTGATATTTTAATGGACCTACTTTGGAGGTGACACCTCGGACGACTTTGGTTACTTCTTGGACAACTTTGGAGACACTTTTTATGATTTTTTTCGTTTATCTTTCCATTACTTTAATTCTTATATTAATTCTTCAATCCATAAAATTGTTATTCGAATCATTCGCGGCTAGAAACCCTCGTTATAGAGTTGAGGTTACGAAACATGATTGTATGACATTGTTTTGAGTTGGTTATTTTGGTTTTATCATTATTGGTTGTTTTTATGTTCTTGCTCCTACTACTTTAATGTTTAACTATCATTAAAGTTAATCTATAGACCTTTTGTGAACTCGGGAGACGGAACCTTAGGTTGAAAAAAAAAGAGCATAAGGAATGAGTAGATTCACTTCTAGGATAGTGATGTACCTTTTAAAGTGTGTGACCGTCTCATCTAAAAGCCGTGGGTCAAGCACGTGAAAAATCTTTTTTGATTTGGGTTGCAGTGAGATTCGATCTCAGGACCTCTGTCTGCTCTGATAGTATTTTAAAGTGTGTGACTGTCTCAACTAAATGCTTAAGTTATTAGAAAGGGTACACTTTTATTATTTAATTATATTCTCAACAGTACCTAGATTGCCTTATTTGGTTCAAATACTGGAGGATAGCTTAATGCATCGGAATTGGTTGCCAGCTTAATGATGTAATTAGGTCTCCAATTTTGATAGAAAGTTAGAGCCTCGGGAGATCATAATTATATTATCAACTCCGTGTATCAACAACTAGGATAGATAATAACTTAATCAATGACCACGTACACTTGTGTGTGCCTTTGGACGCAACAGGAAGACATCATCCTATGGAAGTTTCTGATGGCCAATGGGTGGTGCCTGAATCCAATAATCTTGTCCATGAAATTATTAATGTAACACAAAAAATATTTTAATCATGTATAATATAATGTAATACCCAATTGGGCAGTCTCTAAGTTAAAAAAAAACAGATTAGGAACCCACGAGTCCATCGGTCTATCAATGATTTTTATTTTTAAAGAAAATGGATGGAATAAATAATTTTTTTTAACTTTTAGTGAAAACCAACAGATTCCCAATTGATTATTTATTTAGAAAAATAGGAAGAGTATAAACAATAGTAATGCAAGTATTTCATCAAAAGTTTGTAAGATCTATTAGTAGAATTGTCCAATGTAATAATATGTATTTGGGTTCAATTCCATAATACATGATCCGAAAAATCAACTCTCTCTCTATATATATATATTTTGAAAAATCGATCGGGACCGGTGTTTTTTTCTCTTTTTTTCAAATGAATTATGGTTACTTTGTTGCAAAACTAATTCTAGCATCTCAAAAAGAAGTATTCATATCATTGTCTAGGTTCATTGCATTATATATATCTTGTTAATGAATATTTAATATGTTAATTATTCATTCTAACATATTTCTAATGACTATTAAATGTCCTTAATAGTCTTGTTTGACCTTTCTTCTAACATAATGTCTGTAGGTTACTTTTCTAATTGTAAAAGATTTGTTACTTGGACATTATCCCTCTTAATTAGCCATTAATCTTAAATCCTTTATTATTATTTTGATGGTTGGAGCTCTTTAGCCAGATTATGTTATAATCTTTCATCAATAAATACTAAAAGGTCTATTTTTTTGGAGAGAGAAAATATATCAAGAACACATAAATTTATTCTCCTCTATTATGTTGGGTTTTCATTATTATTGAATCTTTATTAGATTTTGACTCCTAGTTTTATACTAGAAGAGTTTGTTAAATCATGAAGATACATCCATACCGGGTGAAATATACTTAAGGGCAATGTCTGACATGCCTCAAGCTTTGGTGAATTCCATACAAATATTTATGATGAAGTATTTTCCGTAAGATTTCTTGCGGAAAATTAATTACTACACAATAGAGACTTTCCATGGTTAATATGTAAGAGGAGATATTAAATAGGGTTTGTTGGGGTCAAGTTGTGATAATTCAGTTTTGTTGTCTTTGTTGACAAAGGAATTGTCAAAGAATTAAACTTATTTGAAGCCATAGCAATCAAAAGGGAAAAAAAAATTATTGTGGAAGTCAGTACTACAGAGGAGTTTTTATAGTTAGACTTTTGCATTCATATTAACAAGGTATGTGACGATACTATATATCTATAATTTTAATATATATATTTATGTGTGGCAAATTGTTAATATAACCCTTAATGTTGAAGAAGATTTAGAGAAATGATAATTTCGTTAACTACTAAATAAAAATAAATTTGATGAAGCGGATGATATATATATATGTGGTCATTTTTCAAGTGAATTTTGTGACTAACATGTGAAAGATGGGGTGGGGTGTTAGATTTTGGTGGTACCAAGATTATTTTTTGTTTTACACTCAAATTGGAGAAGAAGAATATTGATAGTTATGTTTATTTGATTAATTCATATGATATATGAAAGGTTAGAAGACACAATAATTTAATTTTACTTTTTAAAAATTTCAAAGTATAAAACTTGTGATGAAATTAAGTATATTAAGATGTTACATGTTTGTGTTTATAGAGTATCTAAATTGTTATGATAAATTTAGGATGCTATGTCTTTTGTTAACTAATCCAAATTTTTGACATTTTTTGTCCTATGATGTAATGGTTCGTTTTGTTATAATTGTTGATGATGTCTCAGTATGTTTAGATGGTTCCAGAGAAAATTAAGATGTTGCATTATATGAAAGCTTTGTGACATTGGTGCAAAGTGACACTTTTTAGTTGGTCTGAGCAACCGTGGATTATTCACTTTGTTTCCTTCCATCTCGATATTGCTCATGTGACGAGGCATTGTTCTATGAATGGTAAAAAGTTTGCTTCTTTATATTGCAATATTTAGAAGTGTAGGGGTGTTTTGTCAAGGTTGTGTTGTATCATGATCCTAAGAAAATAAAAATAGGATTTAAGGTTTTGATTGTATGCTTATAAATGTTGTATATACAAATTTGCGGTAATCAATTGTGATGTGATTAAATATAATGTTTATAGTTGAAAAAATAGATGTCCTTTACTCCGTTGAAGAATATTTTATAATTTTGTTTGTGATGATATTAATTTTGCAATTTATTAAAAGTGTATGATGTTGCAATGTGAATCTCAAAATTCACTAGTGATTATGAACTATGATTGGTGTGGTGTCACAACATGAAAAATTAACTAAATAGAGTTAGTTGTTTTGAAGTTGGTTGATGAAGAGATTAAGTGGTTAAGAGAACTCTTAGTAAGTTTCCAATTGAAATATAACCAACATATAACTTTTTGTGGTTATATATATTTTGATTGCCAAACAAAAGTAATAACGGAAAATAGATTTTTTTTTCATTAGCAATTTGAGACACAATGTGATAAAAATACTGCAGTGAGATGAATTATTTACGTAAATAGATTATGTGTAGTCGAAGGTGAATCTGATCAATTCACTGACTAAATGAATCATCAAGGGGGGTAAGCCTTTTTTATTAAAGAAGATCAATAATAATGGTAACCCAATCTATGTGATTGGAGATCACATGAATTAGGTGCATATGGGTAATAACAAGTCATTAGCTAATCAAGTTAGCATTATAAAATTATGTCCCTCCTATGATGTGTGAATATAGTGGAACAGTCTGTAAGGGAAAGTGAGGCTGAGTTAGCTCTTAATCCAAATCATATCCTTTATAGGTGGTGTATTGCTCTGCAGAATACACTTGATGATTAAACTTATATGAGTGTGGAGTGATGCCGCTTCTATGAAATTGTGACAAATTTCTAGACCACCCGTGAATACCAAGACACACACATGGCCTCCTAGAGTAAAACCGTGATAACGATAAAGATTGTACGAGTATGATGTGATAGAATAAGACCAGGGTTTACAAAAGAATTATCGATTCATAGAAGTTTTAAAGTTCACCAATTGTTCTGTAAGTTTATATCTGATTTTATCTAGGTCTGGTTCATAGTCTTGGATACTAGATTCAAGCATTGTACTCATATGTGGAAACACAATAAAACTTCTCATTTCATTCTATTCATTTATATATATTTTTTGAGATATGTAGGAGATTGTTGGAAAAATAATTCTAGTATCTCAAAAAAAATATTCATATCGTTGCGTAGGTTCATTTCATTATATCTTGTTAATAAATATTTAGTATATTAATTATTCTAACATATTTATAATGACTATTAAATGTCCTTAATAGTCTTGTTTGACCTTTCTTCTAAAATAATGTCTATAATGTTACTTTTCTAATTGTAACATTACTTGGACATTATTCCTCTTAATTAGTCATTAATCTTATTGATAATGCTTTATTCTTATTTTGATGGTTGGAGCTATTTATTCTCCTCTATTGTGATGGGTTTTCATTTTTATTAAATCTCTATTAGATTATGGCTCCTAGTTTTATATTAAAAGAGTTAGTCGAATCTTGAAAATACATTTATACCGAGTAAATTATCCTTAAGGACAGTGTCTGACATGCCTCAAACTTTGGTGAATTTTATATAAATATTCTTGGTGAATGTATTTTCAGTAAGGTTTCCAACATACTTTACAGAAACGTCATATAATAAATGTGGTATCTGCAAAAAGGTGATGTTGTTGGAGTCCGTTTCTGTTAATGGTGATATTTGTGCTAATAGTGGTGATGGTAATAGTGATGACGAAATTGATATAGCTAGTGGCATTTGTGATGGTTCTAGCCATGCTAAATAAGTAGTAGTATTAGTAAGACAATTAAAAGGGGGGATTATTATTGTTGTCTAATTTGCTTCGAATATCATATTATTGATTATTGCTATTGTAATTTTGTTCATTTCTTTTGTTGATTTTGATGTTCTCGACTTGAGTCGAAGATCTAACAGAAACAATCTCCTTTTATCATTATATATATTATCCATATCAACTCCTTAAATGATCGAAATTGCTCTGAAGATACTTAAAAAGGACTATTTTAAACCTAGTAGTACTAAAGAAAAGAGACCATTTTATTATTTTTTTTCATAGTTTTGACATTTTACTTTCATGTGACCAATGGTTTTCTTTAGCACAGTTTTGGCATTTTACTTTCATGTGACCAATAATAGAATATTTCTTCATGGCTAAAACCAAATGCATATTATGTAATTATACATAGACATTGATATTATTATTTTATTCAATATTTAGGATTGAGTGTTGTTTAGATATTTCACTAGAAACAGGGTCAATTAAGGTAATTGAAAGCAACAAGTAGTAAATTAAATCTTGACTGCTATTGTGATCAAAGTTCAATTTGAACTTTGAATCCCTTAGCAACGTTATAATAATTAATTAGAATTTCCCTCTCAAATATGACTATAGAAGTTGAAAGTTGAAACTAACAATATAACAAAATGTTATCCACTTAATTAGTATTCTTTTTTTTATTTCTCATTCAATGTCTAGTACTCGCATTGAACTCACTAATACACTTACTAATCAAATATTACATATTAAATATTATTATTATTATTGTTGTTGTTGTTGTTATTATTATTATTATTATTATTATTATTATTATTATTGTTTTATGTAGTAAGAGTAGACATTGATAAGAAATATCCATTTATTTATCATTAGCTTCAACTGCCAAGAAGTTGCTGCTTGCTCCTTCCGGTGACTCGAAGTTTTCATTCTTTTTGGTTAGCACCAGACTGTTCTTCACCTTCGTGATGGTTATCTCGAATATTTCTTGCGGTATCGTTCCTCCATATCTCTAGATTGTAGTTGTAATTCATTCATACTATAAAAAATAATTCTATCTCTATGCAATGGGTACTAGTTACTACCTATCTACTTTCATTAAGGCTGCTGAACTGATTAGATTCTTTTAATTTTTCAATGCAGGGAATATAATAACGTTGTTTGTTGCTGCAACTATAGTTTTATGTTGTCAAAGTCAGTTGATCGCTGAACCACCTAGCGTTGTTGTTTCTCAAGATGGGACCGGGGATTTCAAGACTATAGTTGGAGCAATACTAGCAGCCCTGAATAAGAGTGTCCAACCATACTATATCAAGATTAAACAAGGCACATATCGGGAATATGTTCGAGTTGATAAAAAAAAGACAAATATAGTATTGATCGGAGAAGGAGTGGGTATTACAATAATAACGGGTAATAAAAGCTTCTACAGTGGCAATAAAACCTATGACACTGCAACAGTGGGTAAGTCTCTCTATATATTTATGGATTTCATTGATTTTGATAAATTATAATTCTTTGTTCTTATTTTGTTTGTAGGGGTTCATGGGAGAGGCTTCACAGCCTAAGACATCACCTTTAGGAATGACGCTGGACCAGGAGAGTATCAAGCAGTGGCATTAAGAGTAGAAGCAGATTTGTCTTCTTTCTATAGATGTTGGTTTGATGGATATCAAGACACTCTACATACCAAAAGGAACTATCAATTTTACCGTGATTGTGAAATCTATGGCACGATAGACTTCATTTGCGGTAACGCAAAGGCCTTATTCCAAAACTGCTTAATTGAAGCATACATTCCATTGGCCAGGCAGTATAACACAATCATAGCACAAAAAAGAGAGTTTGAGAAAGATGCAACTGGAATAGTGCTTCAAAATTGCACTATAAAGGCTACCCCAGATTTGGAGAAAATGGGTAATGTCACCACTTATTTAGGTCGACCATGGGGTATATTCTCTAGGACAGTGGTCATGGAAAGTTACATTGACCACTTGATAAGTCCTAGAGGATGGATTGAATGGACTGCATCTGCAAATAAACCCATTGTTCCTTGCCGTCCATATTTTCTGGAGTACAAGAATAGAGGACCAGGTGCTATTACCCAGGGACGTGTGACATGGGCATCCCTTACTATGGATCCGAACATTGCATCAACTTTTACAGTTAGGAACTTTATAATTGGTGACAAGTGGATTCCCGCCCATATCCCATATTATTTAGACTTTTCTTAAACAATATTAGGGTTGTGTTCCTTCTAATTATCATATTACAAAAATAGTCAGTATATGTACCTATCTTGTTGCATCAAATTTTCTTGGTACAAATGTTTCAGATAAACAAGAAATAGCTATGCGTTTTTTCCCTGTTTATTAACCATCTTCTGATAGTACTAACTAATTTGGATTAGCAACTAGCGTAAGTATATATCTCTACTGAGCCCTGACGGTTCTACTTCTACATTCACATGGCTCAAGACCTTTGATTAATTATGAAATAATCTCTAGTGGCGGAGCTAAGTGGAGGAAAGTGTAATTAACCAGAACTCATGTCTCACATTCTATTATTTTTTGTATAACCTTTGCTGGTACTTCTTTTTTTTAAAAACTTTTTTATATGCTTAATTTTAATTGATTCTTCTTTGTAATGTTTAAAATTAATGGAGAGTAATGTTAGCCCATAATACCGCTCCCCCATTAGCAATGTCGTCATAGTAGTTATCTTCACTGGAAAAGCACCAATTAAACTAATGAAAGAGTTGACTGACTTAAGATTTTCATTAAGGCTGTAAAAAAGAATATCATCAAAAAAATATTTTAAAAATTGGGTTAAAAATTCCAATGAAACTCCGGTTTTCTGGTAAGATTAATACGAATTTGATATTATTTTCTTTGAAATTGGTAATTAGAAATATATCACATGAATGTAAATGAGTGACTGGCAAAATTTACTCCTCTACGATACGAAATATCCTGTTAACGAATTGCCTCCGCTAAATTATGGAGCTCCAACATGAATTTTACATGTTAAAATACTTAACAAAAAAGTGTGTGCTCAAGGATGTAACTTAGTGGTCAATAAACTAGGTTGATAATCATAATGTTTCAGGTTCAAATTCCAAGGTGATTTCTTCATAGGTGTCAAAATCCTTGATAGACTGAGTTATTCGATACTTGTGGTGGTGGAAGCCGGAAATAACAGATAACCCCTGAAATAATTAGCTGAGGTACACTTAAGCTAAGCCCGAACACTAAAACTGTTCCATAAAGATTTGGAAAAAAAATTCAAATTTACCTCTCTATTTTTGACTTAAGGTTTAGAATGGTCCTTCGTTATACTTTAGGCTATCCAGATGCATTAAAATTAAAGAAAAATATGAAAGGATTTTCTAGCACAAGACTATGAATATCCCGAAAAAATATAAAGAATGAGAAGATATTTCATATAGTAAATGGATATTTTTCACGAATTTTTCCTTAAATAAAGATGATATAATCTTTGAGGAATGCATGCATTTTTAAAGAAAATATCTAAGATAGTGTTAGAACCTGATGAATTTGATGATTGACAAATAGGGGAACAGATGAAAGGAACAGGTTGCGCCGACATGTTCCTTTCAGACCGAGTCCGACTGGGATTAGGAGAACATTAACCACGCGAAGCAGAAGTTATAAGGCGGTGGATGAGTTGCTTTTACGACAAGAAACTTGTGCTCAAAGTTTTCTTTTATAGAGGACTCCTACGTGAAAGAGGAAATGCATAATGAATAACCCAGTGAAAATGGGATTCCGAGTCCTACAAGGAGTAGGAACCACTACAAAGTTACTGAGTTAAAGTAGAAGAAGGAAAGATCTTTAGGTCTATAAATAGCGCAAGATTTTCTCAAAAGAAACCTGCGCACTTAAACAGAAAGTTACCAGCAGAATACAATCAAATAAAGAGAATTTATATTTGACTGAATTCTGATTAGGAAGTGCATCCAACCAACGCAAGAAAACAAGATTGAAGAACCTGATTCATAGGCTTATGCTTTATAGTTCTTAAGTCAAATTTGCTTGTATTGTGTTTTTATCGAGTTTTATCTTTAATTCTTTCTAGATCCAGTGAGGTATAAATTGGAGTAGGAATAGATTCTTCAAGTAAGGGCAACTTAAAGACTTGGGAACATAAACCTTGGGGGGTTTGTGTTGGAGTTTAGGAATTAGAGTTAGTTTCTAGGATTGCAAGAGTTGTAATCTGAATTCATACATTGAAGTAGGGTCGACGATTTAGTTGGTTGTTGGCATCTAGGAATTAAAGTTTGTAATTCCTTAGGTTACATAAGTTTGTAATCTTTTGTTGAGGCTCAGAGTTTAATGAAGTTGGAGTTAAATCCTACAGAGGTGTAGGTCATGGTTTTTTACCCTTTATGAGCCAGAGTTTTCCGCAATAAATATTGTGTCATTACTTTATTTGTTTTACATAACGTAGCTATTGTAATCAGTAAAGGAACACATAGAATATACATGTTCCTTAGGAAAATTTGGGGGGTCAAAATTCCAAAAATTGGTATTAGAGCAGGTTATCTTAGTAGAGTCTAATAACTCAAAGTGAGACCACTATGAATTCTGCACCTCCTCTTGGACACAGTAAAGGTCAACATATCAAAAGGCTACCACTATTCAATGGACACTACTACGTATGGTGGAAGGCAAGAATGGAGGATTTTCTACAAGCTCAGTACTATGAATTATGGATTAGAGTTACTGATGGTCCTCTCATTCCTATGATGAAAGATGATGAAGGGAAATACATTCCAAAGCCCAAGGCACAATATGGAGAAGCTGATTATAGGATGCTCGCAAAGAATGCTAAAGCTAAGTGCATCCTTGTATATGGACTTGGACCTGACGAGTTCAATCGCATCTCCGGTTGTACTATACAGTGAAGCAAATTTGAGACACATTGGTCAATTCACATGAAGGAACTCCGCAAGTAAAAAAAATTAGAATCGCTAGACTATGCACTGAATATGAAGCATTTAAAATGGAGAGTCGTCAATCACTTCAAGATATGATTACTCGATTCACTACTATTGTGAATGAACTGGTGTCTTTGAAAAAAATATACACTATTGAGGAATATTGACAAAATACTGAGGACTACCTAGATCGTGGGAGATCAAGGTCACTGCAATGAGAGAAGCAAAGGATTTGACAACCATGAGTTTGGATGAACTTCTAGGGAATCTAAAGACTTACGAGATGAATGTTAATAACACAAAAATGAGTGAAGGAAGCAAAGATGTCACGACCCAAGCCTAGGGCCTAGATGTGACCGGCGAATGGGGAACCCGAAGGAACCCCAAACAAGCCTCATAGCGTATCATTACACATCCTTGGTCGCGGAAGCAATTAAATGACCATAAACGATAAGCATAATCAAGGGGGAAATCGGGACTAAGGGAGCAAAAAAAAAAAATGATACATAAATACCATAGATGAGTCAAGCTCAAGCATAATACACAACTTGTCCAACACCACCTCTAAACATGAGTACTTAGCGGGGGCCAAGACAAACTACCGGGCTCACCCTCATAGTCAAAACATAACTAGAAAGGAAAAGTTTTATACATAGCAAAAGATCATGAGCAACGTCCCCGAAATGGAGGACTCACCAATAACCACTATAGAAAATCGTACTAGCCACGCGGAGGAGGATGGTCAAGCGGTGCTCCGGTCCCTACATGGTGACATCATGTAGGCATAGAGTATGCGTTAGTACATTTGAATGTACTAAGTATATGGGATGCAATGCAAGGCTACATTAGATGGACATCATAGGAAAAATGCGTAATCATACCCAATAGATAGCATATTAATAAAATAATATGTATAATGATGCTTACATAAAAATCATATTTAATGGGACGTAGTACATGTGTGGCGAGTGACCATCAATATAGTATTTCCAAGGCCTACCACCCCCTTGGAGAGGCGAAAGAGGTACAAACCCCTCAATATGGTTACACGGGCCTACCACCCCGTGCTAGGGACCAAGGTACAAACCCCTCGATATGGTTTACACGGGCCTACCACCCCCCGTGCTAGGGACCAAGGTACAAACCCCTCGATATGGTTACACGGGCCTACCACCCCCCGTGCTAGGGACCAAGGTACAAACCCCTCGATATGTTACACGGGCCTACCACCCCCCGTGCTAGGGACCAAGGTACCAACCCCTCGATATGGTTATACGGGCCTACTACCCCCCGTACTAGGCAACCAAGGTACAAACCCCTCGATATGGTTATACGGGCCTACTACCCCCCGTACTAGGCATGGTCGACTCCCAACACTTATTTAGAGAAAATCATATACATGTGTCCATTTCATCATCATTTCAGTAATTACATAACCATCCGACTCATAGGACGTACCTTGGACCTTCCTTTCCTAAGAATTCTATAAATGGGCATTTTATCAAACACAAGGTGGGCAATTGTTCATGTAAATGAAATCATGTATTTCAAGAATACTAAGTCCAACCAATTCAAAAATCCATATAAATCAGCCCACCAACAACATACATATATATATCAACCTTCATAATTTGATCATGGAAGCATGTAAACCATAAACATCACATAATAATTCCATTTCCTGATAATATGCAAAATGGACCATAATAGGGTGTGTAGTAGTAATTCCGGAAATTCAAGAGTTCAAATTGGATCATGAGGACCCATAAATTGAAGTTAGAATAGAGGATAAATGGTTGGACTTGTGGAAAGGAAGGTTTCCACAATCAAACCCACGTACCTCAACTTTGGAGAATCCTTGATGAAGATTGGAATGGAGAATCGAAGCTTGAGATTGAGTTTTGAATCCGGAATTAGAGCTTGAGATGTTTGAATTTGGTTGAAGATCTTGGTGGAATTTTTGGAGAGGGCTTAGAGAGTGTTTTTGGAGTTAAGAAAAATGACTAAGTATGGGACATATCCCCTTTTTTATAAAAAGACTCCAACCCGCCTAAAAAAAAACTGCTCTCTGGAATTTGCAAATCTGCACAGACAGGTTTTACGAAAATGGTCATAACTCCCTCATCCTAACTCGGACTAAGGTGAAACCAAGTGCGTTGGAAAGCTAACTCAAAGAGCTTTAATTTGATAGGTTGAAGCCCTTCCAGTTCCTTGTGTGCTAAGATATATGCCCCTTTAAAGTTGACCCTCCGAATCGCAATTTTTGCGATTTTTGAATTTTGATACGGTTGCTCTAAAATTCGGGTTAGACCCATTGCCCACTCAATTTGACCCCACAAATAAGAATATGAAGTCGAATTTCCGAAATCATGCACGAATTTTGAGATATATGGAAATTACAATTATAGGTGTTTCCGAAGCACATTTTCGGGCATTTTTGGGGTCGTTTCAATATCTCCCCCTTGGGAACATTCGTCCCCGAATGTTAAAGAAACGTACATGAGAGACACAAACATGGCAATTTCATCCCACATAAGGATGCAACAATGCACTTACACCTTATTTCAAAACCTCAACATAGTTGTAAAACCACAATGTACTTGTCAACTTAAGCATGAATGTATGCAATGACATGGGGGCTGAACTTAAGACCTGAGATTTTATAAAGGGCTTAGATCAATACCTTAGGCTCGAGTGGAGTGAAAAAGATAAGGATATCGCCTTTGCATGTCCGCTTCGGCCTCCCAAGTAGCACTTTCAACTTGTTGATTTCTCCAAAGGACTTAATGGAAGCCACATCTTTGTTTCTCAACCTCTTCACTTGTCTATCTAAAATCTGGACCGGAACCTCTTCATAGGTCAAATTATCTTCCACAACACCCACAACATCAAGAGACACAATGGCATTCGGATCACCCACACACTTCCTCAACATAGACACATGAAATACCGGATGAACCAAATCCATCTCGCTAGGCAATTCCAACTCATAAGCTACCTTACCAATTCTCCTCATCACCTTATAAGGACCCACGTATCTTGGGTTCAACTTGCCCTTCTTACCAAAACGAACCACACCCTTCATGGGTGTCACCTTCAAATAAACCCAATCACCAACTCGAAATTCAAGAGCCCTTCTCCTCACATCGGCATAGGACTTTTGGCGACTTTGGGCCATCTTCAACCTTTCTCTAATCAGCCTAACCTTCTCAAGAGCCTCCATAACTAGGTCTCGTCCTAACAAGGCCACCTCACCAACCTCAAACCACCCAACCGGTGATCTACAACGCCTCCCATAGAGAGCCTCAAAAGGAGCCATACCGATGCTAGAATGATAGCTATTGTTATAGGCAAACTCAATCAATGGAAGATGATCATCCCAACTACCCTTAAGCCCCAATACACAAGCCGTAAGCATATCCTCAAGTGTTTGGATAGTCCTTTCGGCTTGTCCATCCGTTTGCGGGTGAAAGGCCGTAGAAAGCTTGACTCTCGTACCTAGACCCCTTTGGAAAGACTTTCAAAAGTGTGAAGTAAATTGAGTACCACGGTCCGATATGATGGATAGAGGAATCCCATGCAACCTTACCAAGTCATGAATATATAACCTTGCATAATCTTCCGCCCCATATGTTGTCTTTACCGGGTAGAAATGTAGCCGATTTTGTCATTTCCTATCAACCACCACCCAAATAGAATCAAAACCTTTTCTAGTCTTGAGGTAAACCAACTTACAAAATCCAATTAATTTTCTTCCCACTTCAAGTAGGAATCTCTATGTCTTGGGTTAGACCACCCAGGCCTTTGATGTTCGGCCTCTTGACTTGTTGACAACTATGGACAACCGAGACGAATTTGGCAATGTCCTTCCTTCATGGCCTCCCCACCAATACAAATCCCTCATCTCTATACATTTTGTGAACCGTGGTGTGGAGGAGTAGGAAGAATTATGAGCCCTCCTCAAGATTTTCTCCCTTCAACGCCATCAACACAGGCACACACAACCTACCTTTGGTACCTAAGGGACCATCTCCCCCTTGGATGAAAACTTCCACCTGCCCTCTTTCAGCCAAGGCTTCAATTCAAACAAGGAGAATCAGATCTTGTTTTGCTATTCACCTCATCCACCAAGGAAGACCTAGCACCATCAACACCGACCACACCACCATTACCACCCTCTTCCAACCTAACCCCCAACCTAGCCAACCGATGTACCTCCCTAGCCATTTCCCTATCACCAATATCAACATGAGCTAGGCTACCCATAGACACCCTACTCAAAGCATCCGCCACCACATTAGCTTTACCGGGATGATAATGCACACTCATATCATAATCTTTAAGAAATTCTAGCCACCTTCTTTGTCTCAAGTTGAGATCTTTTGGGTGAAGACATATTGGAGGCTCTTATGATCGGTGAACACATCGACATGTACCACATACAAATAATGACGCCAAATCTTTAAAGCAAACACC